>JAMLFY010000009.1:34432639-35032639 GCA_030441495.1 Dalbergia oliveri | reverse complement strand
TGATACAATTCAATTGCTGAAGGATCTTACTTCTCAAGTTAGTAAACTCAAAGACGAATATGCTGCACTAAATGAAGAATCTCGAGAGGTAATATTACCTCTTCTAGCTTTGTTGCTTTACCTTGATGATGTTAGGACATAAAACAATGAAGGAAATAACTTAATTACATTCTATTTTCAGTTGTCTCAGGAGAAAAATGATCTCAGGGAAGAGAAGGCTTCTCTCAAATCAGATATTGAGAACTTGAATAATCAGTATCAGCAGCGACTCAGGACTATGTTCCCATGGACTGCAATGGATCATTCGGTTATGATGGCTCCACCATCGTATCCATATCCAATGCCAATGGCTGTCCCTCCTGGTTCAATTCCCATGCAACCATACCCTTTCTTTGCTAATCAAAATCCTGCAGTCATCCCTAACCCGTGTTCAACATTTGCTCCTTATTTAGCCCCCAATACCCATGTTGAACAGCAACCCACCCAGTATGTATCCCCGCTCCATCCTGGTAGTCGTTCGCATGCATCAGGCAAACAAGACTCCAGAAACAAATCAAGCAGGGAGAGCAAAGCAGAAAAATGTGAGGCTTCAATTGAGGTCACTACAGACCTTGAGTTGAAGACTCCTGGGTCTTCGGCAGATCAGGTTAGTGTTGTTTTTCCAATAAACTTGTGACTAATGGCCACGACAGAACAGGAATTGGATTTAAGTGGCGTTTGCATTTTCGGGTTTTGCAGGACTTGTCATCTGGACAAAGGAAATGCAGCAAGTCATCGAGGAAGGGAAGCAATTGCACGGAAGGGAGTTCATTAGGTAGGTGTTCGTCATCTCATAGCGTTCAGGATAGCTCATCAAGTAGTGTAGGTGGGAGCAAAAAGGCCAATGAATGAGAAAAGTCTTATTTCAGAGAAGTGCTTATACCTTTTGAAACATTTCTGGAGGTCTAACTCACAACTGTGCTCTCTTCCTGACATAGAAGTTATTTTAAGTAGGTGTATTGTAAATACTACCTAATTCAATGAATATTAAACTTTCCCTTGTGGGAGAAGAGCTTGGCAGATTTATGTTCCATTTTCTTGTGGAAAAAGAAATTGCTGTTGGAAAAGTTGACCACAGTGGTTAATGCATAGAGTCGGTAAATCCCTTTACTCCAAATTCCTTCAAAAGCGAGAGAATAAAATAAGGTCCATAGATTTGAACGTATGTAGTGGAAATGGAAATAAATATTGTAATCGAAATGCTGGTGATCCATGTTCACAAACGTCCAATTGAGCAAGTAAACAACGGTGGTCTCTCAACAAATGGCAGCACATCAAATCCACTTCTTGCAAGTGATTTTTTTTTTATATATAATCATTAACTTGTAAGATTCAAGCCTTTTGGTGAGCAATATTAAAAAGTATAAAGATACACGCCTCGCTTCTGAAAGATATGTTAAAAGTATATTAAAATTGACAAATTATCTTAATTATACCTTTGGCTTACTAAAACTTGCGCATACAATTTTTTAGAGTGAAAAAGCTAAATTCTAATTTCGATAGTTATAAATTTGAAGGAAAAGATTATTATACTTTGTTCGATCATTCAAGCATTGCTTTTGGGTAGGGTCCTTTTTTGGCCTTGAAGTGTGTTGAACTGACTAGTGGTAGTAATTCATTGGTCTCACCCTTCTGAATCAAGAAACTACTCCTGCAACCGGCACTTTCAAGCTGCAAGCACTATACATTACAAAACAAGAAACATGTTGGTTGAACATAAGTCACACTCAAAGAATATATGCCAAAGCTAACTTCATTTCACATCGGAAGCAATCTAAGCTCATCAGCTCTTATATAAACGTTAGAGAAACAACCTAGTGTGCTTATGACACAGTTTGTTTCTGCATGTGTATCTGAGTGAGTGACAAAGAAAAAGAAAAATTGAAATATGGGGTGGTTCTACCCAAAGAGGAAGAGTGCAGAATGGAAGCAGGAATGCACCATGGCCACTGCTGTTTCTCTCTCTCCACCCTTCATTTGCTCATGATACTTGGCATTGTCATTGCCTTGTTGTGGCTTTCCCATTACAAGGACTACAATGCTAGCTCATAACAGCCATCTAAGTGGTTTTGACCACTCATGAGACCAAATTAATATTACTCTATAAGAGAGAAGAAGATACAAGTATGGCGTGTTTACTACTACACAAGGGGAAGCCTGGCTTTGGGGGTTTTGGCTTTTGTTGGAATTTTTCTGTTCTTGTTCACATGCTGTCTTCATATGCAATGAGTCAAATAATGTGCTGATATTCTGTATGTAGTTAATTTATTCCCTCCACTTGTGGAAGATTAAATGAACTTCATGTTTACGTCCATTGCTCACATAAAGAGAGTTTCAATTAAGTAACAATTCAACTGTTTGTTCTTGCTTTCGTGTTATGTTCTCTTTTAGCAGTGAGAATAATGCAAGGAGGACAAGTCGCTGAAAGCATATTGCTTCAAATGAATTCTATGTATCGAGTAGTAAGAGCATCATGTGTGTCAGTTACAAGTGATCTTTTATTTATTTATTTTTTTTGTACAAAGTCTTCCTTATATTTAAGGTTGTTATATTTTTTTTGTTTAACAACACAAATAATAAAATTTTACCTCACCACAAGTAGTACTCCGTTTTCAATAACAATTTCCTATGTTCAATTTTCCGATGTCAAAAACTTGGTGAGAATTGCCAACTCAAGAAGACTCACAGGAATTCCGTTATATTCATGTTCATGATTTCTTGCCCTTATCCTCAGCAAAGTATTGGGGTCAAATTTTGACTGTCAGGATTCAGGAAGCTTCATAACACAAGAAATAGTCACTTTTGTTATGATATACTAGTACTGCGTTTATCCTATCAAAAGCCTTAAAGAACATAAATGTCATGAAAAATATACATATCAGAAGCACCTACTCTCCTTCAACAACATTCATTTTCATACAACACCATCATCTGTATATTCACAAAAACCAAAGGGCTTGTACCAAGGATTCATAGTTAGTAACTACTACTAAAAACTAAAAAGCACGAAGCACAGAAAGTAAAACAAACCTATAGAATAACAAAGCAGCTATCTACAACTCTGAAAAAAAAAAAAAAAATTTACCAGGAATTTTCACAGAAATCATGGTGAGATATGATTGATATTGGTAATTCATTTTTCTCATCGAACAAACCAACTATCAAGAAAGATGGATTGATATTGCACCAATATCAACAACACTACGATCAAAGCAGCCACACCCCACGGCGAGCTCCCCTCTGATGATGGCCTTTGATTGGTTGCCCTGCGCCTATCCCACCCAGAGAACCACTCTGAGTCTTCCATTGATGATAACCAACGAACTATGAGTATTAGCACCACTGGGGTGGCAAATAGTAACCACCCCAATTGCACTTCAGCAGTTTCAACAACTTCTTCGTAGGAGAAGTACCATGAAACGCCAAGGAAGATCAAGATCAGTGCTAAGATTAGCAGAACAGGATAAGGCAGGGGATTCAGGGTGAACCCTTCCAAAACAGAGGGTGCTCTGCTTCTACTGTCATAAGCCATTGAATTTTATGGCCTTTTGGGCATACCAGAATTCAGAATTCAGAAGCTTTACTTGAAGGCCCTTTTTATTTATAGAAAATTTACATAGATGAGTGAGTGTGTGATTTGGTAGGTAACCTACTTCATGAATAAGTTGTGTTCTATGATTCTGCACTGTCTGATCTGTGGAACTGATTGATGATATATATGATTAGCCAAAACATCAGTGACAGTGTTAGCAGGTAGAACATGCAAAACAAAGGGGTGATAAGATTGCTTTCCTGAAAAGAAGGTTGATGCAGTTATGGTATGACATACCACAAGAATTTCACGTTGCTAACTTATTCAAGTCTCAATCAATTGATTTTGACCTGGTCGGTTTGAATATCAATGCACATTATGAGAGTTGCCCCAGCAGTTAAATGAAGACAAGTTTCATATCACCTGAAATTGACATAGGATAAGAGGTCACTTGGTTGAAATATTTACCAATTTTTTTTTTGGTGTTCAAACAATGTCCCATGAAATAACCCCCTTCTTTTTTTACTTCACTCTGTCCCGTGAAACATTTACCCTTCTTTTTTTGGTGTTCAAACAATGTCCGGGGCTCATCCTCTAATCCAATGAAATCTACTATTAACAAAAAGGGAAAAAAAAAAAAAAAAGAAGAAAGAAGACTGTGTCATCTTGAGATTGGATCAGATTACTTGGATTTTTTTCCTTTAATTCTAGAAATAAGACACAATCCATCCGTGTGAAGCTATATGAGTGAGAACTGGTGTATATATAGGGTGCATGAGACTGAAAAGAAAGGTGCTTTAATATAAATAAAGTGAGGTTACTGTAATTTCTAATATTAGAACAAATTTTATCAAATAAAAGAATCAGTGCAATTAAGTCAACTATTTAGAACGCTATTCAGGTTTACTCAACTTTTACAGTAAAAATCTCTAATTATATGAAGTTAATCATGTCATGTCTTCACATTTGAACTCTTTCTCACATTGAGAATGTACTTAAGCATTTTAGCATACCTATAAAAAGAAAAGTTGTGTATACGTTTTTATAATCAAAACTGTAAATGAATATTACTATACAGACAATAAATGAAATTTGTTTCTGAAGTTCTATTTGTAGCAATGATGTTTACTTCAATTGGTACTGACTAATGTGGAGTAGTAAAAGTGGGATGTAACATTGATGTTAGTGCTTGTTTGGTTACCAGCAAATTTACCGTTGCATTCAGTAGAATTGTGTTGTCCAAAAGTGTTGCTGTTTGTTTTACAATTTTACTGTGAGTAAATGTGTCTTGCGGCAGCTAGAATCAATTCCTTTGAAAGTTGCTAGGATTAGCTTTTGCTTTTAGATTTTTAAACTAAAAGTGACTATTTATCATATTATCCATATCTATATCTTTCATTATTACCTCAAACTACTACACACCAACCTGTGTGTTTAGTTTAGAGTTTGCAAACTTGATTTTGGTTAAATTTGAATTTGAAGTAAAATGATTCATGTTTGAATACTTTTGTTTTAAATGTGTTTTTGACTTAATTAAAATTGTTTGGATAATATTAGTCAAAATCACTTTCAGATGTAAAATTACTCAAATAAGTTATCAAATAAAATACAGAAAAATAAATCATTCCATTTTATGAGGATAAAGTAGTAATGAGTCTTAAAAATGCATTGAATAGCAATAATTTTTTGCTTCAATGTAAACTGGGGTTTGAAGTCATAGTCACGTTAATAGTTAAAACAAAGAAAAATATCCAAAGGAAAAGGCACAACATTCAAATGATATCAAGCTGGCATTTGAGGTTGCCAACCCCAGAACAAACACACCATACTTCTTTGTTGAAAAAAAAAATATCCCTTTTAATAATTATATCTTTAAAGCTATTATTTTTAAATAAAATTAAAGTTTTTAAATTTACTTTCTTAACCTCGTTCTCAAACACAACAATTATTTCAAAAGCGGTTCATCTTGTATATGTCATTTTTACCTTTTCCCTACTCAAGTGATTTCACCTACTATGTTAAAAGAAAATGACAATTACGGCTAAAACAAAGCTACTCTCTTTTGAACCCAATTTTGATGTCTCTATCCAACATCTCCACCAAAACCACTACTGCTAGCAGTCAATTAATCTAATGCCAGTTTTATGCAGTCCACCTAAGTGCTGATACCGCTCTAGAATGAATCAAATAGCTACCATAGAAAATAATGGAGCTAGTGGGGGGACAAATGAGCCACTATTAGATGATGGGCCACTAGTAATATGCTTTTCCCCACTTTTCTCTTTACGTGTGTGTCCTATACAAATATAACATCACTAATAAAGACGTCCTACCCTCTACAAATTAGCCTTTTAACATTTTTGGACTAAACCACTACTATTACTTGTTTCTTAAACAAGTAATAAATCACTTAAACCAATCAGAAAAAACAAGAATGGCTCTCGCTTTAACCCTCTTGGCGTTGTTCCCACAACTGTGATTCAATTTGCTTATGGTTGACTCAACAAAAAGAATACCTGCAATCACAAATAGAAGACTTCACTCCATCCAACTCTAATGTAACTAGAAGCATAATAATTTACACGATTTTCATTACTCAATCAACTGCGCAGAATCATCACTTCCAAATTGTTAAAGCAATCAAGAAAGTTCAATCATGTATAATAATACAACATGCTTAAATTACAACGTTACTTGACCCGTAATAATACAATAAATAAGAAAACTTATAGTAGTTGTCATGGGGTGATACATTACTAACATGAGATATCTTCTCATCTTTACCAGAAAGCAATGGAACAAGCTCATAAATTATCTTCTATGTGGAATATCTTATTCAGTGGCCTGAAACATAATAGCATAAGAACACAATACCACTATATCCTCATCCAGCAGCAGAAGTTCATGGACAAACACTACCAGTGACCGTAGCAGGCATGCTCACACCCAGAGTAGTATGGTGGTGGCTTGGCACAAACCCTCTTTCTAGAACTTCCCATCAGTAACACCAGAATCAAGATCAGTACTACAAGTACTGGTGCGAAAATGGGTGCCCAATTCACTGGTTCTTCTTCCTCTTCCTCTGGTTCACTTGAGAAGAGATTTGGTATACTCAGAAGAATCATGACCACAGCCAACATCAACACAACACTTGAAGTATGAGAATCACAGGCCCTGGGTTTACAGTAATGGTAACCCATCAGGGGACTTTTAAGGCCTCAGAAAGTTGGACAGGATTAAGGAAGAGATTCACAATGATATCAAAGTCAAAGCAAAGAATACAATTGCAAGGGAAGGCTCTACCGACTGGAATTTAATGGAACAAAGAGGGAATCTCAATCTCAACAAAAACAAACCTATAATACGTAAGATTATTGCCCACAACACAACCTAATATATTAGGCTATTATTATATGCCGTGAGAATGACGTTATTATCATCACGCATACACCTAACGTGGTATTATAAAATTTCAATTAGTTCTAAAACAATATACAAAACTCTCTACATCATCTTCATATTTACCATTTGAATCTTTATTATCTTTATTGTGCAAGGATTTGGAATGAAGTGTGTAACTAACCTTCAACCCAACTAGTCCTATTCCAACACTTGTTTTGTAGCGTAGGACAATATACAGCGAAGACAAATTCATTTGATCTGTTGACAAGCAAACAAAAACAAAGCCTTGTATTATGGCTTATTTACATTAACCCAAAAGTCATAGTCACTAAGTCACATTCCGACCTTATCATGTTATCTATTGACTCATATAATTGGTTCTTTCTGTAGGTTAATGTGTAACTATCTTATGTACTTTATATAAGAAAAGCAAGAATATCTCGGGGTTCTTTCCCGTGAATCACAACCAGGATTAAGACAACAAAGAAGACATAATTCAGCGAAAGTAAGCCCATTTCTGTACATTTAAATTGCTAATGCTGTCAGCAGAATAATTGCATAAGCACTACTATTATCGCGGGTTATCAAACTTGCGAGTTTATCTAAATTTATAGAACTGAGATAAACTCAAAGGTCAGTTCTTATATAGGAACTTTTGAGTTTGTGATCATGTGACCACTGATACTACTGTATTGAAAATAAGTATTGAAATTACTTTCGTATCCTTATGCTCTACTTCACCAGTGTCTTTCTTTTCCAGACTTCTTGACGAACCCAACCTTGATGATCAAAAACCTTTATACTTTTTTTCCTCTTTCCCTACCAACCTTTTCTCTCACTAGCTGCCATGGTTCCCAACCTTCGTCAGGGAAGTAAATTAAAGAAACGGACCAATTATCATCTCCTTCCTAAGCTCATAGACTCAACATAACCAATTTCTGCAACTTATACCAATAACGCAGCCTCTGTTTTCAAATAAAAAAAGGGCAAAAAAAACATAATTTTTTTAATGTCAATACAAAAAATCTAGCTCAAAAACCAAAGACAGTGACGAAATTAAGATACACGCTTTGTTTGCACCAGAGACATTGTATTTCATATCCAATCTGGACTATCAATATCTAGCATGGGTATTGGAGCTGTCAGCCTCCAGAGCCAAGAAGAGATGATTGACATTGTCAGGGCCAAAAAGGACAGATCATGGTGTTGGCTCATTTTTCTTGATGGATGAAGGATGGGGTGACAAAAGGGAAAGGGATGGTGCTGCAAAAAGGAGAGAGGTTGGAGAGGAGGGTAGAATGGAAAGTTGGAAATTTAGATTAAAATCTAATTTTTTATTAAGTTACTTTACAGCCACATGATCTAATATTGAATGGATGAGATTTAGTCACCATGTGATGACAAACTCATCCTTGCCCATTTAAAAACTTCCTAAACTAAAAAACTACTTATTTTAAAAACAATATTAAAAAAATTTATAACATCTAATTATAATAAAATAAATTTATATACATATATAATGTTCAATTATAAGTTATAACATCATAATGAAACAAATACAAGCTATAAAATATAAAATACATATTAAAATCATAAAAAATAACACAGATCAAGACTTTATATATGAATTAAGTCAATACATGGTAACTTCAAATTTGAAAGATCTAATAACAATTGCTTATTATGAAATTCTCAGCTTTGTTGCTTGATAAATTAAATTTTAACTAAAAAAATAAACTCACAAGTTTACCTAAATTTATAAGAGTTTAAATTAATTCACTCAATTACTCATATTCAAGTTTTCAAACAAGTTAATTTAATTTGGGAATCAAAATAAGTAAATTCGTAAAAATTTAAAAGTTAATTTGAGAATTTAATAACCATATAAATTTTGGATTAAATACCAAAAAAGAAGTTTAGACCATTTAGTTTAAGTTATCTTCACCTAAAAGTGGACTCTGATCTCAAGCGAATTTCACCTGCAATGTCAGGTATTTGAATCTTGTACTCGCTACTGTGAGGAGCGTAATTATCAGCCTTGGTCTGAAATTGCGTGATGAACTCTACAGATCAAAAATGTTCAAGCTATCTTCATACTAACCACTAAAAAAAAAAAAAACTAAAAACTAAAAAAGCAAGTATCAGATAAATAATTGCCCATCTACTAAACTATTTTACAGTTGAAAGTGAAGTCAATGCAAGCACAGTTCCTTAGGTATACTATAACAATATGATGCAGGCATCTATTGGAAAAAATGACCCGTTGACCGCGAGAAAAAAAAAAGGCCCGCTTCGAATGGGAAGTGTTGAAGATCTGGTTTCGTAACATGTGCAATTGGCATAAATGAGATTCCCCACGGGAACAGCGTTGGCTGGCTGGCTTGTGACATATAGTTGACACAGCAAGTTTATTATCAATCTCAGTGGGTGGAAAGAGTTCTATGTGAGAACGAAAATGAGCTGGCACAAAAATTTACCACCAAAGGAATTTCCAAGTCAAACTTTTCCTTCGTATTTAAAGTTGAGTTTGTAATCATGTTGCAAACTAGCAAGGGTATTTCTGCAAGGTCCCTCTACATAAAAAGGAAAATGAAATTAGAATCCTCCTGTAATTCTCTCTCTTTAAAATCTGAGTTGAATCCAGATTACTTACCTCCAAAAACCGTATGAAGATATTGAAGATCATCAACTGAACATACATCTATTAAAGCATAGACACCTGGTCTTAAAGCTTCATCTATTTCTCTGCAAATAAATGATCCAGTAACCAACATTAGCTAATAGTTATGAGCACTGGCTACGCTAAAACAAGTCAGCACATTTCATGCTCAACCTAAAATTTTTTTATCTCTGTTGATACTTCCCAATTGTTTTTACTCAATTCAAAATATGGGAATGGAAAGTGTACTATTGCAAGCAGTAGCTTTGACTTTAAAACAATGGGTGAACAATGAAACTTATATACGACCTTGTGATGCCACTTCTTTTTGGGCCATATCCTGAATAAACCCATATGTAGTTGGATAAAAACAGAGAACACTGCCGGCTGCTGAATATATCTTTTTGGTGTCGTATCTGCATCATGATTATGGAAACAAACTGCGTAAGCAAAAGGAAAATAAAAAGTATGAAGTTTAAATATTGGAAATAAATAAAGGACAAATTACATTAGTCTCCCTAAAAATAAGTGATATTACACGTGCAATAGGATCATAGTATTAGATAAAGAGAATAGAAACATATTGTATAATCTGAATCCAAGATTGTATTTGTATTAATCACAAAATGAAAGAAACAAAGATTGCTAGGTATTAGAAAGACCTAACTACTCTCCAAGTCCCAATTCCAATTCTGAGATACCCCCTTGGTAACTCTCCCTACCCTTATATACTTCCACCTTTTCCCATAACAAAATCAGTAATGCACACTCCCTCCCACTAAGTTAGTTACAAGTCCCTTCCATCCCATCTTGGCCACATGCCTTGCCCGTGTCACTCTTACTCTTCCTATTCTTTCTAGTGTAAATCTTAGCATAAGGTAAAACAATATCACTTGGGTAACATTACAGGGGCAGGGGTACTATATTTGGAGGCCTAACAATGTGATACCCCTTGACATCGACACCCACTTACACAGGTGCAACCACATTACAAAAAAATGATTTGTTAAATTAAGGCCAAAATTAAATTATTTTTAATGCCTTTCATTCAAATTGATAACCAGATCTCTCATGTCATGACCATTGTGAAGCCACAAGGACTTCAATTTCAGAATCACAAACATCTACAAGTCCGGTACAAAAGGCAACAAATTTGCCCCAGAAGTATGCAAAATGTTACACGGATAAAAACGGTTTGAAATTTGATTCGCTTGAAATCCTACCACCTCCATCTATAGTCAAAATTAATATTATAGCAGAAAACGAGTGAAAAGCAATTTTATCCATAAAATAAAATATCGATTTCAAAAGGCAGGACAGAGGGACTAACTGAGAGGAGAAAAAAACCGACTAAAATGCAGTGCTACAGATATTAATTATATCTTTAAGTTCAGCAGGTATAGACACTAATATATACACACCTCTTCAAAAATCCTTCGAAGAAAACAAGCACATTTCACTCCCTCTTCTACTTCCCATGAAAAGCAACCTTTATTCATTGTTGATTCATTATCTACTACTGTCTCCAAGCAATTAAGAAGAACGGCAACAGAAGCATCAACATGGCCAACACACTGCTTGCACTCACTGAAAAGATTTAATTTGGAGAAAATAAAAAAGAATAGATATAAGTGATAAATATCATGCATGGTAACATCTAAATTTTGTGATTTATAGCAGAGCACTGAATGCCATCAATATGCATCAAATAGTCAGTCCATTGGCAATTTGCCATCTCCATTCAATAATGTGTTTTACTTCAGCCACACTGAGTTAAAAGATAAATAAATGAAACATACCTTGGGCGATGCCTAATAGTGGTACACAATAGTTGACAGCATGCAACAAATAGATGAATTGTAAACTGGTGATCTACATGATGGTAGTTCACTCCCTCTACTGACTGAGAAATTTGCTCCTCTGGAATCATTGACAAATCAGATTGACCAGCAGCTTTAGAAATTGTAAGCCGGTGGAAATTCTGAAAGACAACTGCAGGGATATGTAACAGGTGACCTACATGCCACACATCCATTGGGAATAGAGCATGTTTCCTTGAAATTGTAGCTAGCACTTCGACACACATGAGAATGGCTGACCCTGGATCTGGGTGCCTGGCAACTGTTCCAGATGTCGAGTTCACATAAAAAATAAGTGGGCTCTTTAAATGCACAATAATGTTGAAAACAGCAGGTACTAAGCTGTGACAGTGTCTTTTAATCAACTTCAACCCTCTCCGACCTTGAAACACAAAAAAAAATGTTGGACCATAATTATAATAGGCGTGCATTTTCCTTTTAAACATTTAACATTGGTTAAAATACAATATATTGAATAGTAGCAATGATTCAAGTATCTAATCAGTGTTAATGGGATATTCCAAGTATTAGGTACCTTACATTTACTCAGAATTATTCATTATAGGAAATGTGGCCATCATAATTATGAAAGCTAAGCATAAAAAATTTCCAAAAACCAATGCCATAATATATCACTGAGCACTTGGCGCGAAATAACAAATTAAGTAAAATTATGAAGCTGGGTCTCGTCATAAGTAATAATTGTGCATAACTGCATATGTTAGTATAAATTCACAGCTGAGCATAATCTGTCATCAGCAAGTTACATTTCACATTCCTAATTCTACATCATCAACATGAGATCCGTATTCTCCCTTCCTCCACCCATATTACTAAATGTATTGTACTTAAGTGAATGGCTAAAAAGGATACTAAAGAAAGGTGTAATTTCCATAAATTAATTAAACAATGAAATGAAAATTTTATATTCAGAAAGCCATAGGAGGTGCCATCAGTAGATGTTCTAATTACCTGAAACAAATTCAAGAATCATATCAAAGCAATCAATGCCAGCCGCAACAAGTGATGAAAATTTCCCACCATCTTTACTTGTTTCTATGTCATAGATCATAGTACGTCCTTCTCGTACTCCAACTAGAGCTCTTCGATGGCCTGAATAGTAGACAAAAGATGCAACTCTGATGGCCTCTCTATATAAGCTTTGAATGACATTCGAAGCCTCATTTTAAATTCATCCAAGCAGAAGCAGTACATTTCACTAGAAGAATAAGGTTCAAATGATCCTTTATGAAGTGTCTTGGTGCTTGACTGTCTTTCATGAAAGGTTAGTGTTGCCCTTTTCCCTTGCAACAATATGGTCTTCCCTATTGCCCTCATAAGAATCTGTATCAATTTTGTATAAACATTCCTAGATGAGGTAGGTTCGGTGAAGGGAAAATAACTTGCTAATTCTCTCAGATAGCTCAGAACACCATCTAACAAGAGTAAAGCAGACTGTTGAGGGAACTCCACCATCTCAGTGAATTCTGATAACAGTACTAGTGAAATTTCAATGAAAGTAGGTACAGAACTTGAAAGCAAAGAAGAATCATCTTTCTGCAAATTTAGCCTCAAAAGAGAAGAGAAAGCAATCAGAAGTTGCCTAAGTAAAAAGGATACTTCAGGATGATCACCTTTTAGCAAACTCTGCAACAACGCTTTATTCAGAACATGAGTTTCAGGGGACTCAGCCCTAGCCAAAACACTGGCAACAGAAGTTTCACTTTGTGGGTGCAACATCCCAAGATCACCAACACTTTTGGAGACATTATGGATTGCTGATGAAGTGGAGCAAGAAGCTGCAGTTTTAGATTCTTCTTGGGTACCAGATGAAGCATTAGCCTTAGAAACTGAGCTTTCATGTGAAAAAAGTTTCGTACCCGACAAAGATGAGTTGTGGACTGACTTTTCAAAACTTTGGGTATCATGCGAACTTTTGGAGAGATGATTATTCTTGACAAGGAATTTGCTTACAAAAAAATCAACAAGTTTCACAAGAGAAAATATACAGTTATTTAGTTTAGAGGCATGTTTGCCATTCCACCGTGATACTTCTTTATGTTCACCAACTTTTGCATCTGTTTGGCCCGTGACAAATGTGAAACCCCACAAAATTCCATTAAAGCAAGAAACTGAAGAAGACAATCTATTTATATCCGCATAAGTAAGACCAAATCCCACATTGACATAAGGGATACCCTTCAGAGAAACAAGCAAGCTTTGCATCTGCTCTTGCAAATTCTCAGTCATAAAGGTTAAACATTCCAATGCCTCAATCTTAGCAGAACTTACATAATGAAAAGATGGAAGCAAAGGATTCTCTTCATGGCTAGTTCTATCATTGGAGATCATCACTTCACAAGGATTCTCAGCTTCTTTATCAATGGAACGTCCATGAATAATTTGATATTTTACTATCCCCACCAAGACATATGATGTGTGATCCATTAAAGAAAATATCAGAGAATTAAATAGAATATAATTTTCGGCAGAGAAGGCTTCTTTAATTCCAACAGTCACAGCTAATGACTTTGAAAGCCACAAAACAGGAAATGAACCTTCAAAAATAATTGATTTTGATGAAGATTGGATAGCACCTGTCTTCTCACAAAATCCCATTATTACATGCCTTAAGGCCTTCCTGCAGGCTACAAGTAATCTCAAATACTCAAAATAATAATCCTGGTACCCTAAGCTCTGAAAATATGGTAAGGCAGCACTGACTAGAAGCCTGCAAAGTTTAAGCAAACAGGAACAGAGAACTGATCATTTTGAGTGTTTCAAAATTATCCACCAGAGAAAACCCTGCAGCAAACAACTAAAGACTATGTCTAAGACATCTTTATCACAGGCTTCACTTCACAGCCATTTGGATTTCTGTCTCTTAGGTAAGGAGCAATACCATGAACAAATTTGAAAGTTCTTTGTAAAATAATGGGGTATGGTTTTTCATTTTCATAAATTCATTTTCTTGTTCTTTATGATGCAAAATATGAGTGTTTCCTTGCATATGGGTGCACTGATTCTTTGTTTTCTATTTGCAAAATTATTCAAAATTCCTAACTTCGAAATGCTATATGAATAGGAGCAATTGATTAAAGTGAAAAGGATTGTGACGTCATATTTGACTAGGACTCTGTTTTATGAATTCTGTTTTTTTCCCCTAATTTTGGAGCTCCTTGCCATTCTGTTTCCTTTAATTTCTATGCTTTGGAGCACACCTTACACTGTGCCATAGTTGAACTTCTCATTTCTCTACAACATAATTACTTCCATTATTTGGACACACACACAAAGGACACAATAAGGAAGTAGCCAACAGAGAGATGAGTGTACCGTTCAAGGTTGAAAATACAAGTCACAACACGTGAAAATGATCTTGCATTCATATCTGGTATCGAACATAAGAGATTAAGCAAATGGTGGCAAACCGTAAAACTTTCACTGGTAAGAGATTTGGTCTTTTCTTCTCTGCTGGTATCTTCATCAACAACCAGAGCTGAGTTGTCAACAGCACCCAAAAACTCGAGCCACTTAGGTGGTGTCTGAAGATTGAGTTCAGTACATGCAATATTATTAAACAATGGCAACACAGCTTTTTCTAAAGCATGGCAAAATCTTGAGGCCAAATTCCTGTGGGCAAACTAAAAAACAGTATGATATGAGTACCTCGAAATATAAATGCTGTTTATTCACAGTAGGGCACTAAAGCATTAAAAAAAGAAACAAATTAAAAAGTTTATAGAAAGCAGAACTAAGTTAAAACAAACTCTGGCATAGTTGTTCACATGCATGTGTGAGTGTGTATGAGAGAGAAAAAAGGATTTTGCATATAACCAAAACATCTTACTTTTTGTTCATACAAGAGTGAATCACTTAGAAGTCCTAAAGATATTTGAGGCAAAAGATTTCTTGCATGCCTGGATCCTGAAAACTGCTTGTTGCACTTATCAATTTCTTGCACATCAGACTCCTGAAATCTGCTTGCTACACAGTGAAAGGAAGTATGAAGTAAATGTGAGAAGAACTTTTCAACTGCTTCTTGGAAGCATGATTGCCCAAATATCTACATTTTTGCAAAGACTTGACCAAATGGCTGTTGGCAATGAATTTTCACTTGCAACATAAACCCCTTGATTCCATCTGTTGCTTTGAAGAGCCAGGGAAATTACACCGTCACAGGTTGCATCATCAGACACAAAGATTGGGGATTCATACACACATGATAAGTTTTTCATCAAAAAATCAGTAAGTCCAGCTGCCTCTTCTTTCAGTGTCGTGATTCGCAATTTGTAACGCTTCTTTTGCAAATACTTGAACAACTCAATCTTCCTATTCAAGTCAACAAGCCTCTGAAGAATCATCGATTGAAACACATAGATCAGAGGACAACGATCATCTGAACCATACTTATAATATATGCCTGAAATAAATTCCAGAACAGCAAGGAGGGAAGCAGAAGGCTGAACAATCCAAGTAAAATAGCCACTGTCTATCTCATCAATCCTCTCCATCAATTCAAAGGCAGAATATGCTGTGAAATCTCCCACCTCAGCAGACATTTTCTTTGATAAACCAGGAGACATAACGCTGATTGCTTGCCTATGTAAGCTTCGGCAGGACACAAACAACTGAAAAAAGAACACAATGACCCATTTGCTGGACCTACCAATTTTTTTCAAAAACCTTCGCTTTCCAACCACCTGATCAGCAGCTTCTCCCATGACAAATGAAAGGAAATTGCAGATGGTATCTTCTTCTTGTCCAACAAGATTACTCAAGTAGGGACGCATCACTGCCATTAATTCATTTACAGCAACTCCAACAAGATTGCTGTTGCCTTCCGTGATAGTGACCGAATCAACCATTAAACAATACAGTCTCAACAGTCCTCTACCCAAGAGTTCCAGTTGCAGATTAAAAGTTTGCAATTTCTCACCATCAACCAGTGGAGAGAAATCTTTGATCCACCTAAGAGATTCTGATATATCATCAGTTATCTGTCTAATACACCCACTCACTTGCCCTTCTGGAATAGAACGAACAGCTTTATGAATGGCATGGATGAACTTCTGTGTAGATAACAATCTTTCAACTGATTCACAATAAACTTCATTAGACAGAATTGTCAAACTAGACGAACTTTCCTCTGTATTACCCTCACAAGATACAATAAGCCTTACTGCTTTGCACAATGCTAAAATAGCAATTTTCACCTACATCATTGCAAATATGTAAAAAGAAGGCCCGAAGTCCATCTAAGGAAACAAGGAGAAAAACAGAAACAGACAAAACAAGACAGAAGCTGAAAAAACCCATGAATAAAAAAAAAATTTCAAATACTTTCTCTCACTCAAACTGTCCATTCCCATCCCCTCCACCAGAAGAACATTCTTAGAATCAAACACACACAGCAAAAAACATGAACTTAGTAGTTGCTTTTCAATATTAAAGCCACCAATAGGGCATAACCCATGCAAAACCTCGAAAACATAATTTGCTATTCTGAGGAGAAAAAGACCCCACAAAATTGGGCAGCAATCAGAGTTTTGACACAAACCTGGCGAAGTTGACTGTAGAGATCAATTATTTGGCACCCCAGTGCAGGTATACTGGAAGATATTGAGCAATGGTCAAAGACATTCACCATATTGCAACTGATGGCAAAGTATGACAACATGGTGAGCCATAAATTCACCAAATTTTCCCCAATAACTTCATATTCAATTTCCAAAAGATATCCCATAGCAACTAGTATCTCATTAGCTGATAAAACATATATTTCCATCTCCTTCCTGTTAGTTGTATCATAGTTTGACAAACTGAGAATGCTAGTGGAAGTTGTCATAAGGGCATTAAATATGATTTTGAAGAAATTAAGACAGGCTCCCCCAGATGTGTCCTCTGTTCTAGCATACACCTTCTCTCGCATAAAACTAGCAAGCAAGTTACTGATAGATTTGAGTATACCATGGAGATCCACTAACCGGAGTTTGTTATCTATTTTAGTTTGGATATAGGCATTAATCTTGAGCAACAATGGCTCCATAATCAGTACAAAGAAATTAAAAAGTGATTTTTGAGTGTCTGCTGAAATATTGTTTGAGCTACGATTTTCTCCTGGTACTGGTTGCCTTAAATCATTCACTTTCTCCATTGTCTTGTTCCCTTCATGCAACACTGACGTTCCTTTGAACTGTCTTGCTGAATCAACAAACGTGTGAAATAAAAATCCTATGCTAACCATTGCCATAGCATTCTTTCTACCTATAATTTTGTTCAGCACATCAAACAAATGTCGAGGATAACTCTGTATAGCTACTTTTGAATCTTTTGATATATCATCACATGAACCAGCATACTTTTCTGAACCATGTAAGCTCAAAAATTCATCAATAAGCACCGGATGAAACAGTCCATGAGAAAGAACTTCTTCCACCACCTTCATCACTCTCCCCGTCCAAATGGGGCTACTTCCACTAACCTGAAGACGCAACTCACCCGACACATGCAGCAGCAGCTCAAGGAGTTCATCCACAAATTCATGAAACCTACTTTGCCTAACTGGATGCACCCTCAAAAACTTGGAGAACGGCTGAAGCACCAACCACAGAAAGCGCAACGCAAAATCACCCACATTGCTTCCATCAAGATTCTTCCCATACACCTTCAACACAAGCTCAAGCCCTACCTTAGCCGTCACATTCCATGTGCCCAGATTCTCATTCGACAACCCACCATGGGACGAGAACACCAATGAAACACAATCAAGCACGGTATCATAAAGCTTAAACCTTTCATCAGATACAAGAGTTTCCCCAAGCATATAGATGATTCCTCCTCCAATACTGACAGGGCATTTCTAGCAATAAGCTCAACAGGCCTTAGCAGATTCTTGGACATGTTTAAAGTAACATGGAACTTCAAAGACTTGCTCAAGCAGAACTTGAGTATCACCCAGCAACGAATATCCATATAAGGCTCAAATTCATCAACATGATGGGGTTTCTTATCTGAAGGGAACAACAGTGATTGGATCCAATCATTAAGGAAACATAGCAGTCTTGGTAGTTTTATGGTTTCAATGTCGTCGTCATCACCACCAACTCTCGAATTCACAAAATTGAACGCTGATTCGACCTTACTGCACTAACACACACTCATTGTACAAAAAAAGGGGGGTCTCAATATCCATTTGAAAACTTGTGCCATAGTTGAATAGGAAAATAAATAAATAAATAGGATAAAAAATAAATTAAAAAGAGAGAGAAAATAACCTGTGAAGGTGAAGGTGTTTGTCATGGATGGAGTTTATGAATTGGAGGTTGTTCCGTGGAGGCGCCAACCCTTCGGGTTTCGGAGCTGAATCAGTTCGGTGCACTTTTGGAGGCTTTTGGCTTTGGTTTTGGTTTTGGTTTTGATTTTGGGTTAGTTCGTCGCTGTCGTTGTTGGTGGTGGTGGTGGTGTTGTGCTTTCGCTTTCGATTTTGCATCTTTGCATTTGTTTGAGAATCACCCATTCTCGTAAAAAGCTTTCTGCTTCTGCTTCAGCTACTGGATACAATATAAACCCTATGTTTTCCTTCTTACAGCGGAAAACGCTGAAACTGGCAAGGGTTTAAGCTTTTCAAGCTCCATGATGTTTTAATTGTCTACAAATATTTAAGAATAAAGTTTAATTTTGATGCCAGGCATAAAAAAGAGTGCACAGTTTATCTATATATCTATATAATTATTCAATCATATATTATCATATTAATAAAGTTAATTAAATCTCATAATTATTATTTAAAATCATACAAATTGAATAATTTATGTTATCAGTGTATAAAAATTAAATTCTAAAAAATATATATTTATACATGATTTAAAATTTTGTATCCTTATAAATATTGCCATGCAGTAATTTTTGTTTTTGGTAACACGTAGTAATTTGTTTAACACAATAAAAACTAAAACCAAACGGCTTTTTTAAAAGATAAATCTTCTAAAATCTTTTTTTCCTCATAATGACAAAAATCAAGATTCTTTATACATGCAAGGAGTAAAAATATATTTAAATGTGATTTTAGTTGTCACATGGGGTTGTGATTGTAATATTAATTTTTTTTTTGGCAAAGGACGATGGACACTTTGTTGATTTACCTAATTGAGTGTTTGGTTTTGAAAATTAAAACAAATATTGGCTCATATTATATCATAAAACATAAGGTGCAAATAAACCTCTATCTAGCAAGTAAACTCATAATATAATGATAGATTTATGCATGTCTTAATAAACTAAGGGATCACAAGTTCGAATCTCATCCACATCTCTATCCCCTAATATTTAAGTAAAAAAAATAAATCTATATATAAGAAAAAATAATTAAAAAGACATTTTTTCGTAAATCTTAATCAACTAGTCGTTTGAGATATAATACATGAGATGATAATAAGAAATAATTTATTGGTTATTATCAAAAATAAATAATAATTTAGTTAAATATATCTTATAGAAAATTGAGTATATAAATTTATTTTGAAAATAAGATAATATAAAAAAAATTAAATAAATGAATAAAATATAAATGTGTTATTCTATTTTATATCTTATTTTGAATATCATGTTAATAAGATTAAAAAATCTTGATATATGACATTTGACTAACAATAAATAACCTATTTAATGAAAATTTTGCACGTTTTGAAAGTTAAAATTGTTGAATAATGAAAGAGACAATTTTGCTATATCATGAGTCATTTATAGAGATGATAATGGGTATCCATAGGGAGGGAATATGCGCTCGCCCTCCATCCCTATTTAGAATTTTGTCTCCCGTCCCCACCATGTGTCCTTATTTCCCATTCCCATTTCTTGAAAAAATCCAAAAAGAGAAAAATTTGTAAAATACTTTAAAATTCGAAACATAAATATCCATAATAACAAATAGTATTAATGCAACATAATTCAAATTAAAAATGAAAATATATACATCCTGCAAGTTTAATAAAGATAATTAAAAAAAGATGTGCTAAGATTTTCTTAATATGTGTGTGTGACGACCCAATTTGAGAACTTGGCTTGCACGTGAAGCCTAAGTTTCCACGTAAGCCTTCTAGATAATGTGACTCATTGACTCATAAATTAGTATGATTTTCATAATTAAAACATGATTTTTTCTAAATCAATATCAATTTCCCTCTCTGAAACATAATAATTTGGTTTCATAAAACTAAGCTATTTTAACATAATTATCGTGAACTTGTCTTATTTTATTATCTTAGTCAAAATCTGAAAATCTATTTAATACTTGAAAACTAATTCATGTATACATATCTGGCATATTACATAAACTTTAATCATAATCTACATTCCAAATTCAAACTTAAACTTAATCATAATCCACCCACATAGGACTACCTACAAGATATATATGATATATATGCAGTAAGTAAACACATTTTCATATACATATACATACATAGTCCATTGATAAAGAATTCATGTATCTTTTATTGAAACTGTTTTATTATTAACTATAACAATTAGTAAGGAAACGAATAAATCATGTCATCCGCTAATGATATCAATCCCTTGTGAACTAGATATCTCTCGGGCGTAATATCGATCCCTTACGAACTGTGTCCCTCGTGGACAACTTTGCAAATATGAAATGGGTCCCTTGTGGACACATCTAAAATTTGAATAATTAGGAGGCTGCCTCTCATGGGCAACATGGTGTATCAAGATTAACGATTTCTCTACTAATGTTAACTTGCAGCTTTTTCTTTCTCTCACTAATTCCTTATTCTAAAAGCTGTCATAATTTTTCAACTGGGAAATGTGGAGTTTCCAAAGCTCATAAAAATTTATATATTCTATCTATCAACATCAACTGGCATTGAAACAATATACTCTAAACACATAATTGTACCATCATAATCATTTTCAAAATTGTAATTTTATAAACATGAAAATTCTAAAATCATTATAGCATTGTTGTCCGTGGATATAACCCATACTCTGGACATTTTCTTTTTAACCCAAGACAACTTAACTTAATATTTTAAATACATAATTTGAAATCCAAATCTTGAAAACATGGTAAAATTATAAATTTATAAAAAAGTGTTTAACAACTTTGGTAAATTTGCTAAATCATATGTTTTTCCAATAAATCCCTTTCATGAGCATATTAAACATTTTCATAACATAGAACGACTCAATTATGGTCTCATAGTTTTCTAAACATATTTTTCATGTTCTAATAAAAAGACAAAACTATCAAATTCGTTCCTCTAAAATTTCACATCGTCCTTGTAAAAAACAAACTCTCAATTGGTTCTACAAAATTGAATAGTCAGCCAAATTAGTCCCTACAACAAATCTCTCAAATTAGTCCCTACAAAAGTGAATTATTGAACAAGTTAGTCCTCCTCACCTGACTTATCAAAGGGACTAATTTGGCCAATTTTTCAATTTTGTAAGGATCAATTTGTCTTATTTGAAGTTTTTACATAGACCAATTTGAGAGATTTATTTTAGGACCAATTTGTCCGACTATTCAATTTTATAGGGACTAATTTGAGAGTTTTTTTTTTAGGGACCAATTTGGTCAAGCAAAATTTTAGAGGTACCAAAATGGGTGTTTGTCTAATAAAAAATCATAATTTTGTTAACTAGGCATAACATATAAAATCATGTTCTATACATATTCTTCACATATAAAAATCATGTTTAGCAATTAAATGTTTAGAAATAGTTATAATGACTAAAAATAGGTCATGAGTTCAAACTCACTCACTTTAAAAGCTGGGTGAGAGGTATCGCCACCACTTAACCTTGGAAGATAGGAATGACATCAACAACTGCCATAGAATCACAAACAACTCATGATCATACCATAAACATACTAGGGCAACTCTAAAGACATTGGGGTAGTACTCAAACTTAACAACCACTAAGAACATAAATACTCTAAGTCATGAACATAGAGGAATGATGAGAAAGGAAGTATAAATCATGAAAACCCCTTACCTTGGAGCTTGGAGAATGTGGGTTTGAGAGAAGATGAGAGTGACAAGATAAGAGAAAGAGAAGAGCTAAATTTTTTGCATTTTTTAAGAGAAAATGTATATGGAAGAGGGTATATATAGGGTTAAGGGTGTTTTAGTGAAACTGCATCGTTCGAGGGTCCTCGCTAAAGCGAACTCCTGCCCACCTACTTGCCGAGCAACTCTGGCTCCTGCTCGCTGTAGTGAGAAAAGTTTCCTGTAGCAAATATGTCTGCACTAAAAAGTGCAAACTTTAGCAAAAGATGATTTTCTACAATCCAAAGGTTTCCAGGGTGCCCAGGTTTGTCCTGGGCTTAGCCAAGAATACGTGGGTCTAAGGCCTCACAATATTTATATGTGTGCGTGTGTATGTGTGTAAGTTAGTATTTAAATAATTTATATAAATAGGGAATTGGATCTCCATGGGCGGAGATCTCATTTCTGTTCTTGCCTTGTTTAACAAATGGGACTTCGCCTTCATCCTATGAAGACTAAACATGTCCCCATCCTCATCTCCATTGTAGGTAATCCCTTGGCTCGTGGGTACCGCTTTAACAGTTTTTGGTCATCTGAAGCCATTTATGTTTTTTAAGTAAATTAAAATATTTAATTTTTAAAAACATAAAAATATATTTTCTAATTAATAAAAAATAAAAAATAAATTTAATTTATGCAATTTCAATTACACCCCTTTTCTTATATATTATTTTAGTAAATTAAAATATTAATTTTAAAATATGTTATAATTAATATGTTATAATTAGTAAAAAAATCATAGATATTAATAGTATAGATTATTAGTAGTATAAATATAGATCAATAATTAAACAAATACAAATAATGGAATGAAATTAACGGAAAAAATATTACATGATAATAACATGGACAATGTGCATCAGAGTTACACAACAATGATTTTTTTTATTTATTGGAAAAATCAATCTTTCAAATTAAGAAGGAATGCAACGATACATCTACAATCAATATCCATCAACCCTTTTCTCAACAGATACATAATCTCACACATATTAGTTACAAAATCAAAATTAAACTCCTCTCCTATAATTATGCTATTTGCTCACATGAATTATAACCATATTATGCACAGACACCACCATTACTCCTAGTTAGCATTCAATTGCAGTATTTGTCCTCTTTTCGGACTTGCATATCACCCATGTATGCCATGGTGTTAGCTTGACATTGGAGAGTAAAATTAGCAGCAATCTTAGTCATATCCCATCTCATTTAATGACAAACACCTTCTCAATCAGTTCATTACTTATGCCAAAAGGCCATCTGCTCCAATACTTAAAGATGAACAAAGAAAACCAAGTTCATAGACCATGGTGTACTGTCAAAGCAACATAGAAATGTATCAATATCGTCATTGCACAACCAATTTCAAGAGTCTAAAAGAAAGAGAGATAATGAGCAGAAGTTGGAGAACGAAAAGTGTAGAAGTCAGGAAGAGAGAAAATAAAATAAAAAATAAAAAGTAGAGAGAAGTCTAGAAAGAATGTATGGCGGCCTAGTAGGCAAGTTTCACGATCAATATGCAATGAAAAATAAATTCTCATTGGGTAGTACAATTTGCAGGGGTTAAGTATAATTAATTGTCTAGGAAATCAAATCTTAATTTTGAACTAAAATCAAAATATAATATTTCATAATTATATACATATCTCTATAACATTGATTATGATAATATTCAACTTGATCATGATAATATTTAATATGATTTTAAAATTTAAATTACTAATATATTGAATCATGATTGGTGATTTAAATTAAGACTCATAATAAATTGAAACTCAATATTTAATGCACCATTTTTTTTAAATAATTAATAATCAATATTATGAAAATTATGGGCCCTCAAGTGTTCTATGAACACTATGTGTAAAAGTTTTGTGATAATGAGTCTAATTTATTAGTAGTATAGATAGATCTATATTGTATACTAATAAATTAATATTATAGATATGATGATATGTATATGTACAGCAGCTAAAAAATATGATGATATTTTTTAATGTATATATATATTGATATGTTATCTCTCTCTCTCTCTCTATATATATATATATATATATATATATATATATATAAATATGCATTATCAGGAAAAATAATTTGTATATGGTGTTTTGGTAGGTTATTTACACTAATATGAGATAATGAACAAATTTACTTGTATATGATGTTTATAAAATTCGCTTGTGACGGATTTTGTATTATTTCATTTTCCATTTAATTCTGCCTTTGACAAATTTTGAATCTGCCTTTAACGGATTATGTGTTAATTTTTTTTACATTGAATTTACCTTTGATGGATTATCTTTGAATCGACCTTTGGCAAATTCTGAAAAACATCATATTGCATGATTTTTTTTTTCAAAATATCATATTGATGTAAATACACTATCTATCTAAATCCCACATACAAAAACCAAAAACACCCGCGTTATCATTCTACTAACATATCTATAAAAGATAGTATACGTTATTACTCTATATATACAAATAATAGTAAGCAAGTTTGTATTCTCATGTATAAACTTTATTGTTCTTCAAACCTTAATCAATCATGATATGTAATCATGCTACAAAATAGGTGCAAACAGAATATAGTACTTAATCAATATTATAGATATTAATTCCTTAATTGACAATTAGGAGTATAACTATAACACATCAATGGGTAATGGTCCTATTTCCATTTCAAAGCCAAGAGTAAAAGGAGCATCTTCCATTGCCTCTTTACCCATCACATGCCCAACCATTAATTTTTAATGATTCTTAATTTTATTTTCAATTGTAATCTTTATTTTTTATTTGGTGTGGATTGTAATCTTTAATAAATGTAATATTTAATTTTATGTCATATGAAAAATATTTAATAATTAAATTGTAAATTAAATTAAAAAATACTTTAAACATAAATATTGAGAAAGGTGGAGCCAAAACCACTCTATGAATGACACTTATAAAAATTTTCATGAAATGAGTCTGAATCAATATCAATATATTAATATAAAAGAGAGTTTATTCAAATAAGGAAAATGTCACATCACAATTCATCCTTAATTTATTTTCCCACCCAAAATTTCTAAACAAAAATATTTGACTTAGTTTAAAAAAATCATTTCATTCAATGTAATATAAATGATTAAATCCAAACATATGATTCAAATCTCAATTAATATATGATTTCAATCTTAATTTATACATGATTGAGATCTCAATGATATATATCATTTCATTCTAAAATAGTTTATACAATATACCTGAATTGTGGAATATTATTATGTCATTTAATTTTTTTCTAACAATTTTGATTTTAAATTTAATTTCTATCAATTTTTTTTAAATTTATCCTCACTTATTAAACATATAAATATATTTTATAGCTTATATAATCAGCTATAAAATTCAAATTTTGAATTCAAAATCATTTTCAAATCAATGCATATTTATTTGACATCTATCATAATAAATGTATATGATGATTTATTTTTTTTATGTAACTTTTTTGAACTAACTAACCATATTTATTTTTTCTCTATATATAAATCAAATTTAAATAGAGTATAAATGCATAAAATCAATTAATTAGTTAAAAAATAAATATTTTTGTTTATTCTCATTTATTTGAAATATAAATTAAAAATATATTATAAATAATTCCCAATTGTTTTTGTGTTTGACCATATCTTTTCACTTTTATATTTATTTCTTTCTTCCAATATCAATGATCCTTCATAGAGAAACAAAAATTTTCATTTTATTCATCCTAATCCATTGAACACCAATAGGTTCTATTTCAATTCTATCTTTTCACTTGATCGATGCTCATACATATTTCTCTTTGTCCAAATCCTTTTATTCTTTTATAAAACCGCCATTCATCATATTTTTTCAATAGACCCTTTCTCTATTGTTTTTTATTCTTTAATGATATATTTTAATTTGATCGATCATCTGTTGTTTAATAAGTCAAAATTTTGGATTTGTTATTTTTCTCTAAAAATATAATAATTTGATTTTTGGATAATAGATTACGTGACGTTATGTAGAATCAAGAGCAAGTACTATAGCTTGACAACTTTAGAAACAATAGCAAAATGAAGGTTACTATTATCACTAATAGAGTTCTTCTTGATAAAGTCTCCCACATAAGTATTGCTAAGTGCCTTTCTTATTTGTAAGATTCTTTGATTATTAAGTATTTTTTTAATAGAATAGTTTTCATTTTTTTAATTAACATGTTTCGTCTATTATTTTTAAAATTTTATTGGTTTTCTCAATTATTCTATTATCAATTCTTATTCATTTCAGGTAGAAAAACGACATTTTTCTGAATGATTTTTTTTCAAATTTGATTGGATCTAGTGAGAATTAAATAAATCTTTTCAAATTTGTTTGGATTTGATGACTATTGAATGATTTTTTTTTATTTGATTGGATTTAGTCATGATTGATTTGATTTTTAGTTTAAACATAAATTATTATTTTTTTATTCTCATGGTATCCAACGTTACGAAAGTGACCAATTCATTCAAAGTGGAAACTTAGTTAAACATTTGGCCAATATCCTTTCCCTACACACCACTAAGCATAATATCTAATAAATCAAATATAATTGATTTACATTAAATTTGAAAATCAAATTAATTTACATTAAATTTGAAAAGCAAATTCATTCTCAATTTTAATTATTCCAAATATCAACTCATAAAAATCTGATATCTTATAATGTTTTATCTATTATTAAAACAACAACCTCAAATCTATATACAAGTTTTCAATCTAAAAATAGAAGTTTTGTATTTGTCCTTCTAGGTTATAAAACGTGCAAATAAATAATTGATATAACCCATTATAACCATACTAATTAGCATAGATATCCAACATAAATAAATAATTAATATAGATTCAAAACATTGGAAGATTTGACGTAACAAAATGATTAAAATAAGTATAATGGATAAATAAAATTAATTAATATAATTTTGTGAATTGACTTTATGTTTTATATTTCTATAAAGTTCTAGGGCATTAGATTTCTTTGATTTTTAATTAACATTGTACTTTCAAAAATGTCTCGATTGGGCTTTTATTCTTCGCTTTTTTTCAATTTTATTGTTTATTATTTACTATCTTTTATTATTATAAACTTATTTTATTCTTATAAATTGATAACTTGATTATAAGCCACAAGACCCTTCACATTCACACCTCCAGCATTTAAAGCTCTCCCAGATGTTCAATAAGCCTAGGTACCTATCAGAACTTAATTGATTATAATATGATAATAATTCAAAATTCTAATTAAAAGGAAAAAATTATTCATTGGTTATCTTATCTCACAAATTAAGGTGATGGTGTCAAACATATATTACACATGTAATGATTAATTTATCTTGTATGGGTAATGCAAACATATAAATTGCACGGATAACAATTAGTGTACCATTTATAATTATTGACCATGATAAAAGAAATTAATCAGAGAATAGTTTATTATTATTATTATTATTGCTATTATTAGGTAATACCAAATTCATATATTACATGAGTAATAACAAAGGTATATTTACATGATAGATAATAATTTTGTTACTATATAAGTATTATCGATTTATGCTCAATTAAAATTAGTTCTAAGTTATAACACATATATATAAACGTAACATTTTGGTAAATTATTTATCTTAAAAAATCAAACTTGCTAAATTACTTTTAGGATAAATTGCAAAATTAATATATTATAATTCAATTTAATTTTCTAATATATTTTTTATTAATTTTTTTAACAATTTATAAACATAAAAAGCTGTGCAACAAGGGTTAAAAACTAGTTTTTAGTATAATAGATAAGAAAATACGTTTTATATCATCAAAGTATTAGTCATCTTGCAACCAAAAAAGAAAAAAAAATAGTCATCGCCATTTAATCCAACCTAAACCTTTTTTGTAAAAAAAAAAAATCATCAATTTTAAATTGTATTAAATAAATGTGAAGATAATTTGATGACATCATGGGATTTTTTGCATTATTACATTGGAGATATCACTAGATCTTAAGTTCTATGATGTCATCTCTTAAATTTGTTTTTGGTTGAGAAAATTATGAATTAGGACAATGTAAGTGGAAGTTAATTTAGCTTTAAATTAATTATATGGTTGTTCTTTTGCTACTATTTTTACATTAGACAGAACACTTTCAATTTAGTGTGTGATTGATTTTGCTTTGTAGAATTAATTTTAGGTAGAATTGATTTTGTTATAATTGATTTTGATTAAAATTGATTTTAAAGTAAAGTGATTTATTTTTAAGTGAATTGATTTATATTTGATAAAATATTTTAAAGTAATCTTTCTACCAATAGATACACATAATTCACCGGAGAAGCATCATTTTTCCACTTCCAAATATAATCCATTTTGAGTGCACAATGGATTTCGAAAATTGAAATAACTTGAAACCAAACACAAAACATAGCAAAACCAATTGTACTACCCAAAATCGATTTTGTCTTCCCCGCTGCTAAATCAAACCACATCGTTAGTTACCTCTTTAGATAGCTAAAAAATATTAAGATTTAAAAAATCAAAGATTTAGGGTTTATTTAATTCAACATCATTATATGAAGTGGGATGCTCAAATTAAAATTGTTGAATGTTATTGTTGTTTCTTTTTAATACATGCATAAGTCAATATTAGGTTGAATGTGCTGGTTCATAAGTCAATGTTAGGTTATATTTTTTTTGATAATATAGAATATTGGGTTATATCTTTCCTCATGAAGCCACGATGAAAATTTTGCTCTTGTTTTTTGTTTGAGGCAATCTTTAAGGAAATTTGTTCAGCAGTTTAAAAATTGGAGCCATTATTGATCATTTCTGTGCCATTAAAGATGTATTGAGATAATTGAGTTGTTACATTATAGAGCTAAATCAGTGGTCACAAATGAAATGTACCAACATAAAAAAAATTTTATTATTAAATAAACATAAAGTATTTGGCTATAAGTGAAATATGTTAAACAAAATGAACTTGTCATCAAACATTTTCAAAATGACGATGGTAACAGATAGAATTGAATTTAATTTCAATGTAAAAATAAATTTTATGGTATTGTCACGTTAGCATAAATATTTAACTCAATTACTCATTATTTTAAATTTTTTATAAATATAAACATATGATTAAATAATAATATAATTAATAATATGACTTCAATAAACTCCATGATAATACTAAACAACATTGTTTTGGGTCAAGAAATGTCAAACAAAAGAAGGAATTATAAAACAAATATTGTTAGTTTTTGATTTTTTTTTTTTACTTTGGAATTATATTGGGTGTAATGAAGTTTAAAAGCTGAACTTTATGTATATTATCTAGACTTCTTATCACTAAATCAATCCTAGTCACTTAAAAGGGTGTTAGTGTTTTTTTGTATTTTTTTTGTATACTTCTGAATTATATTGGTCAAATTCAATAAAATCTTAGCCTAAATCCTTATATATACAATCAAAATCCCTTCTCACTAGACTAGTTTTAGTGGCTCAAGGGGTGTTAGTATTTGATGATGTATAGACGTGAATATGAAGAAAAGTATAAAAAAACGTGGCTATGTTGATTACCAAGATTAACAATATGTCACTGTAAAATTTAACGTATTCAATCAACAGTTCAAGGACTGATATGTGCTTCACTATTAAATATTTGCGTAACGAGTTTGCCCATGGATTAACGTATGTGGCCTTATGGTCCTGGAGCCTAATTTGTTCTTGCAATTTTGGTAATCCACAAAAATGGGGGTTTTTGTTATATTAATTAATGAATTAAGAGCGCGTCTGGATTGACCTTTTTTTTCTTAAATAAAGCATTTATTTTTTTAAAAGAAGAGTTTCAATGTATTTTTCAGAGTGTTTGAATTTACTTTTAAAAAAGGACTTCAAATTAAGAAAAGTGATAGAACCACTTTTTTAAAAGTTAGTGATACTCAGCTTCTATATTTTATAGAAATAGAAGTGATTTTTAATAAAATTACATTTCAAAACTATCTCTTAGTATTATTTATAATTATAATCTATTTATTGACAAATTTTTAAAAAGATTTTTTTCTTCTCACTTCTCACAATCACATACACACCTCATTTTCTCACGGCCACTCAATCACACATCTCTAATAAATTTACACTCCAATTCTATTCTCGGCTTCATTATTTTTTTTAAGATACAATTATTTTTATTTATTTTATTTAGAGATGTTTCTAACCATATTAGAGAGTAAGAATGATATTAACCTAATTTTAATGATTATATTAGGGCTATAGGTGATATTCATATAATTATCCATGTATCTGTTGAAAACACACCTTTTACCTAGAGGAAAGGATATATAAGCACAAGTGTATTGGCTATTTGTGATAAAAGAATTGAGAAATAATATGAGGGATTAGTTACCAATAAAATGCGTTATGAGTATTTTTACATTGTTAAACTTTATTATTATCCTTTTATGTAATTTAGCCTAAAAATGGTGTTTTTATTCTTATTTATCCAAATATATTTATAAGTATTTTTAATGATTAAAAGCACCTGTAGATTTTCTATCTAAACATAAAATTACTTTTTCTAAAAAAAGAAGATCTACTAAAAAAAGTTAAATAAAAAAAATATTTTTTAAAAGTCAATCCAAATACACTGTAATATGATTTTAATATTTCAGTGGCTAATATAAGGGGCTGTTTAGATGGGATTGTAGAGCTGAAAATCATTTTTTCATTAAAAAAGAATCTATTTTTAATTTTTTTGTATGAAAGCTAAAAAGAGTAATTTAAAAAAAATTAATTTTCAAATTTTTCAATTATATATAAAAGGGATGTTTGGATGAGGTTTTGAGAGCTCAAAATCAATTTTTTTGCAAAATAATATTTTTGTATAATTAGATAATTTTTTTAAAATAATTTGAAACAAAAAAACTAGTTTTCAATTTTTTTAAGATAAAAGAGTGACTTTTAAAAAATAATTTTTAACTTTTTTAATTATATATAATATAAGTTTCATAATTAATTTTTTTAAAATACGAAACAAATGCATCCAAAATTTAATTTTGATAATGTTTATTTTTCAAAATCTAAAATAAAGACACCACTTATACTATATATTTTAAGAACAAATTTGGGGTTTATTAAAACAAAATAAAAAATAAAAAAAAAACACACGAGTTGCATGTTGTTCATTGGCGTTGAGGGGTTTACCTTGCAGTTTCGGCGAGTAGTAGCACTCCAGCGCCTCAACCCAAGCTGCGACGGAATTAAATTGCAGTGCAGATTACTCTTTCACTGTTTGGTTTCGCCATTCATTCATTCATTCAGACTCATCAACAAAGAAAGGAGGAGGAAGACTTTGTATTGGCAGCTCCCAAAACGACATCGACAAATCTGCGTTTTGATTGAGAAGGGAAGGGAAGAGATGAGGGGTCAGAGAATGTCGATCCACGCGATGACGGCGTGGGTGAGGCGGCAGCCGCCAAAGGTGAAGGCTTTCCTCGCCGTGGTTTCCGGCATGGCTGCCCTCGTCCTCCTCCGCTTCATCGTCCACGACCACGACAACCTCTTCGTCGCCGCCGAGGCTGTCCACTCCCTCGGCATCGCCGTCCTCATCTACAAGCTCATCAAGGAGAAGACCTGTGCCGGTAATTTTTAATTAATTAATCCACCCCTTTTATTGATTCCTTCGGAAACTCTTCCAAATTATTCAATTGATTGATTGATTGATTTCTTTTTACCTTCATGATTTTGTTTTATAGTTTGGTAGATTTATTTATTTATTTTGGTTGTGTTCCTTTTGAGTTATTTGAACTGTGAATTTTGATTAATGCTTAGTTGGAATTCTCGGAAATAAAATATGGGTAAGGGAAAAGATCAATTTTTGGGGATTAGTTGCTTCGGATTTTAATTTTCCTTGCAAAAAAAGCTGAATTTTGTGAAATAATTGCTATTTTCCATTGTACTTAACAAAATGTTTGGCAATATTGTTTGGCTGATTTGATTTTCCTTTACTCCCCCTTTTGGTTATTTTATTTTGTTTTGGCTTAATCGGTGTCTTGACTTTATTTATTGGATAAGAAATAAGAAAAGTGAAATATGAGTTTACTTCTTGTTTTTTATTTCAGCTAATGGTTTTGAAACGATGTGCAGGACTGTCACTCAAATCCCAGGAACTGACGGCTATCTTTTTAGCTGTTAGGCTGTACTGCAGTTTTGTGATGGAGTATGATATACACACCATACTTGATTTTGCTACTTTCACAACAACGCTGTGGGTTATATACATGATTCGATTCAAATTGAAGGCTAGTTACATGGAAGAGAAGGATAACTTTGCAATATACTATGTGGTAAGCTTTTCCTGTCATTTTCTTTCCTAAAATTAGAAGCCTAACACCATCTATATAGCTATCTTTTCAAAGGAGGGTGACACTGCATATATCATATTTGAATACAGCTTTTCTTTTACAGTTTTACTTCCCTCCTATGTGTTTCCTCTGCATTAACTTGTTCCCCTTCATGAATTTGTGATTTTTCCAGTTTTGCATTGACCTTATATCAGAGTCAGCTTGATGTACTCTAATTTTTAAATTGAATGCAGGTGATACCCTGTGCTGTGTTGGCCTTGCTTATTCATCCATCAACTTCTCATCATTTATTGAACAGGATTTCCTGGGCATTCTGTGTTTATCTTGAAGCTGTTTCAGTACTACCCCAGCTGCGGGTCATGCAGAACACCAAAGTATAATTTCTTAACTCAAGAATCACCTTGTTCCAAAGTTTACGTGTTGGATCTGGTTCTACTGCTTCTCTTTATAACTCGTTACATTTTATACTTTCAGATTGTTGAGCCATTCACAGCTCACTATGTATTTGCACTTGGTGTTGCAAGATTCTTGAGCTGTGCTCATTGGGTTCTTCAGGTATGGTCTGTTCATAACAAAAAAAAAAATGTAATTGTATTAGTTAGCTCTTTGATTCATTTGTGAATTTGGTTATGACTTCTGGCATGTGATGATGATCACTATCCCTGAGTTTACTCTTCTTTTTTCCTCCCTGGGAATAGCTATGTTGTTGATCAAGTAGTGAAAATAAGCATCATTTAATGAATTTGAGTTTATCTTTTATCTTCAATGGGACAACTTAGTCATCGTTCCTTTGGAGGGGGAACTGTTTTAGAGAATGTACTTTGCCTGCATGTGATTTCCATGTCAAACGTTTGTTTTGTGCTGAGTTTATAAATTAAGTTACAAGTGTTTGATAGCCAGTGGATTACAACATTGCAGTTGTCCTTAGCGCGTCTCTTTACTGGTGTAGCTCACGGGGTTTACTGTCTGCTGGTCTCCCACTAACTTTCTGTTTGCTTGCAACAGGTCTTAGATACTCGAGGACATTTGTTGGTTGCCTTGGGGTATGGTTTATGGCCATCAATGGTTCTTATCTCAGAAATTGTCCAGACCTTCATCTTGGCAGATTTCTGTTACTATTACGTCAAAAGGTTGGTTTAGTACATTACGTTGTATAGTTTTTATTGCTCCAGCCTGCATTTATTTTGCAGTTTTTACCTAGAGTTTCTCAAGATCTTTCCAGAATGAATTTTTTCATTATGATATTTATGTTATTGCAGTGTTTTTGGTGGTCAGCTTGTTCTCCGTCTTCCCTCTGGAGTGGTGTGATGGAAGGATCTGTTTCAATGGATACTCATATTTAAATTTAACTTAATCAGGCAATATGGTCAGTTACCCTTGCTAGAGTACATTTTGTGTTGACAAACTTGTTTGGTTCTTTGGTGGACTGAAAGCTGGTCATGTGTACAAGTTGGGGATGAAGGAAAACTAATTATTTATGCTTAAATGTACCAGTATTTATAGTTGGAAATCCTTTATACATGAACTCTCTATTTTGCTTTTGCTGGTTCTGGTTATAATTGTTTCAAATGCTCAAGCTCTAGGGAAAGTCTTATGTAGAACCCTCTCCATACCTAAGAAACGTGCACTGCACCAGAACTGATCTAAAGAACTCCACTAATGTTATCTTAACATTCATACATAACAATGTGATGATGCCCGGAAGCATAATGATAAATTTGTGATTCATCATTATTGGAGCATAGGACAGAACCATCATAAAATTGCTTTGAAAGGATTTTTGTGGTGTAAGCTTTTATTAAAAGTACTCTTTTATCATTAAACCGCTGAATCTGCATTTAACAGTGATGTATCTCAACCTATCTTGTGACAATAATAATAACAACGATGCATCACATGAGTTTCAAAGATCAATCACACAGGTTCCTGGCTAGAATACCCTCAAAAGTAATCCCAGGTCCAAAAGCAAGCATCAAGCCCCATTCAGGGTCATCTCTACCATCCTTTCTAATCTTCTTGGCCTCTTCTATCATGTACTCCAGAACATAGACAATGGTATTACTGCTAGCATTCCCATAATCCATCAAAGCCCTCCTACTTGCATTCAATTTCTCTGGCAACAAATCAAGCCTCTTCTCCATACGGTTCAAGATTGCAGGGCCACCAGGATGCACAGCCCAAAACAGCTTGTTGTAATCCTTGTTCTGGATCCCAACAGCATCCATTAACTTGTCACAAAATCCTTCAACATTATCCTCAATTATCTGAGGAAGTTCCCTTGCCAACTTGAAGCTTATCCCCTCCTCAGTCAACCTCCCATCAATCTTCTTCTCAGTATCTGGCAAAAACTCCTGAACTGCAGTGTGAAGCTCGAAGAGAGGCCTCTCAGTTCCCACTATAGGGTCTGAGCCTACTATCATGGCCCCAGCACCATCCCCAAAGAGTGCCACCCCAACAAGATCATATGGTCTATCTGCACTTGGTGGCTTGAACCCAATAATTGTAGTCTCAGAAGTAGCAAGAAGCACTCTACTACCAGGGTTGTTCTCAGCTATGTCTTTTGCAACACGTAGGCCAGCCACACCCCCAGAGCACCCTACAAAATAGAGCATGACTCGTTGAGTGGAAGGGCCGAGTCCTAGTCCTCTTGCTAGGTAAAGGTCACCTCCAGGTAGCCTAGCTTCGCTGGATGAGACATAAACCAAATGTGTTATGTCTGACAAAGATCTGCCCCAGTTCTTGATGCAAACCTGGGAGGCTTCAATGGCCATTTGTGTCACTGCCTTGTTACATATCTCTAGCCTTTGCTTTACAGTTGGGAGGCCTTCGACAGCAAGTTCTGGGTACTTTTTAAGTATCTCCTCAGACATTACCACGTACCTTGTTTTCACTGTGGTTGTCTTGCCTGTTTATACCATATAAACCCAAAGTGACGATGCAATGCAATCAATTTACTATTGTTAAGACAAAAAGCATATTAACTACTAACTATTGGTGGCTAGCACAGTGTTTTTTCCATCACTGCAATTCTAGTGTTATTAAAAGTACAAACAAAATGTTACTGCAACCCAATTTCTATGAAGCTGGGTATGGCAATATCATGACAGTTGAAGAGTTGCAGTTTGTTGGTTGGCTAGCATCCCGCCTTTGCAAGATCTAGATGAGGTCAGACTCAAGTAAGACCATAACACTTGATAATGGGTTTATGTAAAATGAGTTGCGTCTTGATTAATAACTCTAGCTTTTGGCCTCGAGTGAGCGCTTGATTCAACACATTTAATAAGTGAAACAAGTTATACACAATTGTGCAATGGCTCATTTTCTGAAAGAGTAATGCTAGATAGCTGCCAGAATAATTTGTTAGAATAATTGTCCAGGGTTATCGAAACTAAAAAAGTTTAGTTGGAGAAGTCAAAGTAAAAACTGCTCATTCATCAAATAATTAGAAGTAATGTCACATAATTTTGACTATGATTCTGTTAACAAAATTCTAAATGTTTAGCATTTTTTTTTATCTTTTAAAATGCATTGAATCACAATTCTCCCGTTATACATATAATAATTGGAAAGGGCACTGGAGAAGAGTTTCATTATATACTTACAAAGTCTACTGAGCTTTTGCTTGAGCTCAAGATTGTCACAATTAGTGTCCCTGAAATATCCATCAACTAAATATTCTTGCATGACCAGTTGGTGTGGGAAAGCCTTGCCAAGAGCCAATATTGTAGCCTTCCCGGGTGGCCTCCTTTGTGGCACCTCTTAAAATACCTTCGTCTCCCATGTTTCCTTCTTTCACAAATTTTCTTTGCAATGAATGATGTTATGCAGGAGCACTCCCACAGAGAAAGCTAGACTAGTCGGATATATATTAATCTCCTAGGCAATAATATCTATGACAAGTTTATAATGGGTGAGGCATGTAGTGTGCAACTTTTACTATAGGCTATAAAATGTGGATTAGTTGGGAGGCAAGTCGTTCATGGAGATCGCATTACCTACTAGTTTTTAGTCGTTGGGAAGAGGTTGGGATTTGAACAGTCGCTTTCCAAATCAATGGCTTACTCTTGCATTGTAAATCATCTTTCAATAATTCCGTTGACATCAACTTGTCCTATGATCTTAGTCCTAACATTCTTTTTATGTGACTGTTTTATGAATGATTATTGTTGATAACCAAAGTATTAATCACAAAGAAATATTGAGGTGTGTTGAGAGTAAGAGAGGATATTTGCTTTGATCTATTTATTAATTGACACATAGTTTTATAAACCGTTATTGTCTCCTACTTTCCCAATATTTTTAATGCAATACCTAATATGTTAATCAATAAATGAAGCGAGCAAAATGTTTTCTCTTACTCTAAGAACACCTAAGAATTTCTCAATCATAAATTAATCAATAATTAAGGAGTCATTAAGAAAATATATTGTTGAAGAAAGGGAACTATGGTGGACTCTCAATTGAAGGGTGCGAGGAAGACAATCTACTAGCCCAAAGTCTTGAAAGAGTAGACTTTAAGCCCATAGGAAGTACCAAATGATGTGACTTGACAGGCTTTAGAAGGTTACACTACCCAAAGGATAAATATTTTTCATGAGGGACGATCCAAGGACTCATTGAAAGGCCTTCTCTCATTCAGAGAAAGAGTCAATCCCACTAGAACCATACATTTAAACAAAAGCCCATTTTAGTCAATCCCACTTAGTAGATAACCTATTTTAGTTTTTCCAATAAGAAAAGTAAAAGTCACCTGACAACCCATCACCTTAACATAAGGTGTGTTCTAGGGTGCATGATGCTTTCATTACAGAATAGTGAAGTGCTTATGTGATCCATTGAGATGAAAACATGTGGACTAGAATAAGACAAAATTGGTTGACACTTAAGAAGGCAAATGTCAACTTTGCCCCTCTCCAATTATAGCTCAGATTGGATCATCACCTTCTCTTTCTTACCTCTGTTACTAACCGATCATTTCTCTAATCCATTGTCGATCTTTCAACTTCCGTCGCGCCACCACTTCAACATTCTCCTTTCTCTAATTTGGATATCTTTTAATTTTTTGTTTTTCCTTGTGCAGTTCTAATTTGGATAAAGCATTTGTGCTTCTCCGTGGAAGAATAAAGTAATAAAAATTCGAAGTTGGTTGGCAATGTCTTCTTGAACTCTAAATCTTTTAGTATTTCTGTTGCCATTGTGCGGATGGTGTTAGTTTCCTCACTTCAAAACAACATCGTTTCCTTTATGCTAAGATCTTGGAAAGAAAAAAGTATTTACTTCTTTTGATTGAATGGGGAAATATAATATGGTTGTGTATTGGGGACCGTTATGAGCGTATTCTTGTGGAATGATGTCCAAGCTAGAGAGGAGTGAGAGATCATAGCATTAGGAAGTGGCAGGATTTGGGGTGAATGGGTTTGTGAGAGAGAGAGAGAGAGAGAGAGAGAGAGAGAGAAGGTGAAAGGCTCTTCATGGTCTAGGTGTTGTGTTGTCGTCAAGGTCGAGGATGAAAATGTGATGATACGGGCAACTACATCGGTGTTTTGATGGACTGATGGCATTGGGTGACGTGTAGAGGTCGGCCAAAAACACCATAGCACCATAGAAGAGATGAGAAAATGCATGCAGTCTGTGGTGGTGGTGATTGTCGTGAGACAGGGAGCAAAGAAGATAATGAGGCAAAGTTGACATTTGCCTTCTTGAGTGTCAACCAGTTTTGTCTTATTTTAGTCCATATGTTTTCATATCAATGGGTCACATAAGTACTTCACTATTCAATGAAAGCATCATGTATCCTATAACACACCTTAACATAAAGCCTTAAAACCATACCTAAAAAGAGAGCTAGTGAAGCTGTAAAAGAGTGAGAGATTTTCCTTATGAAAAGGAGGATGGAACGGTGAGAAAGTGGAGAGGTTTTAGAACCCAAACAACCCATGAACATATTCATGGCATAACCTTCAAGAACCCATCCCTTGTTCATGGTTCTTGGTTGACTTCCCCATTTTCATATCCCATTCTCTAAAAACTATTGTCCATGACCTGAAAACCAAACCAACATGTCAAGAATACCCATGTTCACATCTCACACTAAACAACCGAAGAGAAACCAAAGAAATCCCTCGACCCAAAAAATAAAAAAAAATATAAAAACCTATTTGGGAGAGAAACCTGTTTTTCGTTTGACGTCTTTGTGCCTTAGAACAAGAAAAGACTTTAATCATTATCCTATTCATTCTTGTGTTAGTGGCACTTGTTTTTTTATTTAGGCCACATAAAGAGGCAATTTCCCATCTCAGTTTACTCATATTTCCTCATAAGTTTACAAATTCAGATTTAAAGTCTTGTTTGACATCACTAATTTATTCCTAAACTCTAGTTTGAACAATTATTCATAGCATTTATCATTTTGTATTTTTTCTAATCAAATCAATGTCACTCTTATAATTAATAATTCGATTAGACCAAACATCTTTTACAAATTAAATTAAGAGTATTATTGTTAAGCATGAAATTATTTTGTACAAATACTACGAAAATGATAAATAGTCAATCATCAGTAGGTGAAAATACAAAGGAGGAGAAAAGTGATAAACATCTTCAAATAAATATATTCCATAAGTATTAGTACGAACTTTTGTGCTCCTAAAATGTGATTGATTGGAGGATTAAAATAGAGTGAAAATTTTATGAATAAATCCCATAAGTAATTTTACACTTGGAATTTATTCATTAAAGTTTTCACCTCATTTTTACCCCCAAAACATAGCCATATTTTTCTTAAGTTAATGTTAATTTTATTGCTGAAACAATTTTTTTTTACTTTTTGGTCATCCAAACTAATTCTTTACTCCCAGTAACAGTTTTTTTATCGCTGTTGTTGGTGCTCAAAGGGTCCCATGAAATTTGTACGACTTCAGGTCTTGATGACCCAAACCATACTTGGGTGTGTTGTGCGATTAATGGGCGTTATATATGGGCCAACACATTTATATTCATTAACCCAGGCCCACTTTTTCAACAGCATTTCAATTCGTGGAGCAAAAATTGGTTAAAAACTCACACGCACTCTCAATTTTTTTTTTATTTCCGGCCACGGAAAATGCTCCGAAACCTCCGATCCCGGCGGCGCCCCAGCCAGGGCGCGTTCTTATGCGCCGTCGTTTCGTTCCTCCTCCTCTTCCTCTTCTTCATCCTCCACACCCTATCCTCTTCCGACCAACATCCTCGTTTTCTCCGAAACCCTCGACTTTTCCATCACGACGTCAACTACGACTCCCTCCTCTCCGATTCCGTTATCGACGACGCCTCCGCCGGCGGCGGCGACGACATCATCGACGCCCTCGACGTCCTCGACGACCAGCCCCCGCCGGACGACGCCGTCGACGACGACGACGGCGGCGGCGATCCCCAATTCGACCCGATTAGGGTTTCGGGTTTCTTCTTCTACCACGTCGGCGGCGTCATCAGGAGGGCCTTCAATAAGCGATCCTTGGAGGAATGGGACGGTGGGGCCCACCAAGTTGGAATCTTTTTGGGATCTGCTTTGGTGGGTAGTGGTGAGGATCTTAAGAGCAAGGCCGCGTTTGGCTCTGACGATATTCCCGTTGATGAGAGCGTTAGGGGGAAGGTTGTTGAGGTGAAGAGTGTTGAGGACGCGCTTTTGTTGAAGTTGGGGAGGAAGGTTTCTCCTTTGAGGGAAGGTTGGGGTGATTGGTTTGATAAAAAAGTGATTTTTTGAGGAAGGATAAGATGTTGAGGTCTAATTTGGAAGGGTTGAATCCGTCGCATAATCCAATTTTGCAGGACCCTGATGGGGTTGGTGTCACTGGGTTGACCAAAGGTGACAAGATTTTGCACAAGGCGTTGTTGAATGAGTTTAAGAGGGCGCCGTTTCTTGGGAGAAAGATTCAGGAGACCAAATTGCAAGGAAGCTCCCGACATGGATGATGTTGGTTCTTGTTTTCTGATGAATGTTTTTTGTTGGAAGAATGGTGATTGGTGTTCTATGAAGTAGTCAAATTTGGTGAAGCTTTGATTTTGTGTAACATTATTTGTGACACAATAGAGTGAGACTCACAATATATTTGGTGGTGTGGATGAGGTTCAAGTTTTGTGTCTATGGTGTAGATGTCAACTTTTAACAAAACATTACCCTTGAATTTTTGTTGGCCTGTGAGAAGTCTAGGTTTCTCCCGAATTTTGCATGTTGGTCGTGGTTTGGCTCTAATCAATTTTATGCAGCTGATAGAAGACATGGAATATCACCTACTGTATTTGACACTGTCGTAGGTGTTGTTGAAAAGAGGTGCTCTATTAATGAGGGGAGCATGGTGCAGTAAGTACCTTGAAGGTGAAACATTAGGAAATGTGTTGCAGATTGGTTGAGACCAGAACAATACACAGAGTATGTGTAATTTTTCTCACCTTATGCTACGCATGCAAGCGGTTTTATTTTTTATCTGCCTTTCTGCATCCACAACTGCAATCAGAGCATGGTGTGGATAGCGTTGTAAAATGTTAGAGAGTGATACATTTTATATAGTATGTACATGTTGACTTCCAAGTTCCTGGGGTGCAAAATATGTGTGCAATTGTACTTGTTCTTCTGATATTATTTTGTTGAATCACATAGATCATTTTCTTGATATGAACTTTGATTTGTATTTCTTCTACTTTTCATTGTTTATGAAGGGATATTATTGATTACTAAAGGAAGTGAGTAGCTCCTTCAGTGTTACAAGAAAAGAAAAACCATTTCTAGTCTCAGAATCATAGTTAACTTTCATTTGCTGAGATTTTTTAAAGCTTATTGCCACTGCTATAAGTTGCCAAATCTTCCAGGTGGATTGGGATGATTCTTTATCCCATTGTATATGAGATTGTTTTTGGTACAAGTGAGTAAAAAGTTTTAATTGAGAACAGTCTCTATTTAATCGTACTTCGCTTAAATTTAATGCTTTTTTGATGAACTAAAGTTAACATGCATCAGAAAATAGGAACTTCATTAACTGTTGAACATTATGTTTAAGATGCCGATTATTGTACAAATGGATGAAACCATGCACGTTCCAATCTTTGCAATTGCAGTTTGCAGAAGATTCTTGCGAGGTGTAGCTGTCAATCCCATCTTGTTTTAGTATATACCTAAGATAAGCTCTCTAAATTCAATGCAATGGCTTTGAGTTGTGAAAATATCCATAATATTATAATCTGCGGAGCCGTAAATTTATAATGGAGCAGCCAAACGAGCGTACTTTCAGATGGTATTGGTATAGACTTCAGAATCACTGTTTAACGATTTTTTTTTTTTCATATAGGATGACAACTTAAAATCTTCAAAATTGTACTCCTATACATATAAAATTATTTAAAAAAAAAATTCAAAGACCGGATAATTATGAATAAAAATAAGGGCATATTACATTGACTTTTCTGAGATTTAGTAAAATTTGATGTGTACCGCCCTTTTTTCTGTTTGTAAAATTTGCTTAAGGGTCTATGAAATTTTGAAATTATTATGTTGACTCTCTTAATTTATAAAATTATTTCGTTGTTCTATGCTTTATTGCATAATAAATAGTGCATTAGAAGAGATTAGTGTTATCCAAATAAATAAAAAAGAGTTAGAGTGAATTCTACCAAATATCTGGGAGGATCCCTTTAAATTGCCTTAAAAACAATTACTTAGACGACGAGGACAACAACAATACCAATGTAATGTTATGTATTTTTGGTAGGATGATGGGATGTTATGCTTATTAAATAAAGTATGCCGATAAGCCATCATCTTATTATACTGCATTTCAGGTTGAGGTCTTACGTAGATCCAAGAATTTGGCTTTGTTCACGGCGTATAAGTTAGAGAGAAGTACAAATCATGTCTCCTTGTTCATAGGGCTCGGGGGTGAATATTGTTGCAAGTAAGCTGAAACCCATCCATCCTTGTCTTAGAGACTTAGACATTCACGCACCTACACTATGTAATCACCTCGTTACTTAACGCAAGAGATTCTTAGCTATTCTTAGAGTAAAAGAGAAAGGGTTTTTGAGTCAATACTTGAGTTAGTCTCTAAAATTACATGCTTGGGTCATTTTGTGTCCTAAGATGTTGTGAAATAGTGGGTTTAAAAGGCACAAAAGTAGGCGTAAAATAAATATGCGAAGCGTAAAATTAATGATATTAAGAATTTACGTAGCGGCTTAAAGCCTACGTTTAAGTCAAACGACAAATAAATATTTCACTATTAAAATATGATTGAGATAAAAGGTGAACATATTCCACTCAACCAAAAATCCAAATACACCTTAATATCTACAGGATTTTTCTTACTGGATTGAGTTACTTTTATCTCACAAATAAGAAGAATTTATAAGTAATAAATAATTCTGCTCTATCACTAAAAGGAGGAAAGTATTTTTTTGGGTTTCTCCTTTGTTGATCCGATGCTCAAGTGCTGCAATTAAAGCTCTATTTATAAAGCCATTTGAGCAATAATTTCAATCATCATTTCGGTGCCCCTACCGGCTTTTATCAATTCACCGCCCCATGCTTTGGTTTGCCATGTGCTTTGGTTTGCACATTTGACTTTGGTTTTCAAGGATTGGAAACAATATGTGGCTCCACTGAAAAAACAATTGGACTTTTCTTGTCCATTAGACTTTTAAACAAAAGGCTTGAAAAGTCAAGCCATGACAACATAAGATTTAAAAATTAATTGTTTAATTCCTAATATTACAAAATGTGAGTTGAGGAAGTTTCTAACTTTATTTTTATTACTTTGTCTTTATGTTTTTGCTAATGCGTCACATTGAGTGACATAGTGGTGATAGAATGACATCCTACATGCCCTAAAAAAGGTGGTATGATTGAATTAGTTAGCTGACATCTATAGATGGAGTCTTAGACATTCACGTAGCTGCACTGTCCATCTTGCCGTTAGTCCATGCCATGCACACAAGAATTTACATAGGTCCAAGAATCAGCTTTGTTCTCCGCTAAAAGGTTGGAGAGAAACTAAGTAATGTAAATGGCATTTTATCCTGAGAGCTTAGTAAACAACCTACATTTGCAAGGGTGGCTAATATATATATATATATCCTTATATGCTTCTGAGTTCAAAGTATAGTAGTTCTAGAAAGTCATAGAATCCGCCCATATTCCTAATGCTTTTTCCTTTAAATTCATGACAAATGGACTCAACTAACTCCCTGGCAGTGGTAGAAAAACTTCCTAGTTCTGTTCAGAATTACAAGGAAAGCTGTTTGATGAGCAAGAAGTCTTTAAGATCTAAGCTTTTTGCTTCCATTGGAGCACATGAGATTTTCATACCAGAGGTTAACTCAATACATATACCTTGTTACTGTCATGATTTCTGTCTGTAATCTTTTGGATGTGTAACATTACTCAAATTAAGTCCTCATTAATTTGCAGTTGTTATCTGTTACTGATTACACGTCACGTTCGATTTGTGCCTTCTCGTGATTTGTGAACATTGATGCTAAATAATTAAGAGAAATTGCAAATTTGAAAAGAGCAATTTGAGGGATGCATCAACTTGCCAAAAATAAAAAATAAAAAAGCGTCAATGATGTGTCTCTTATTCTGTCAAGTATCAACTGCTGCATTTGAAATTATGTCCACATCGAGAAAATAAATTGCTTAAGAGAATTTTGAGACCAAAAATCAGTATTTCTAGTCCAATTTTGCTGCATGGTGGAGTTTTGATCATTTTATAACAAATTATTTGCCGGTCCCATAAGAGACTAATATGCTGTTCAAAACGCCACAAAAAGATTATTGGTTACCAAATTAAGCAGACTAGTTTAGGAACTTTAATTTGATCATATCTTTCTGTGTCTCCAATTAAACGGCTGGTATCTAAATTATGCATACAATACAAGCATGAAGAGCTCAATAGGAGCCATCAACTGTGATGATTAATTATAAAATCTTCGAACAATCCCAATCTTAAAGATGTCAATGACAAAAAAAAAATGGTTCTTGCTTCTGGATTGTAAAGGATTATCCTATCATTTCTTCTTAGTTAAGTGCTAAGCACACAATAGCATATACCTTAAATGTGCCTTGTGTCGTCTATGACTAACAAGAATATAATAGCAAAAGAGAACGATTACATGGAGGGACCAAATACGAAATATAAAATGACATGTTTATTGCAAATATCATTGGAAGATACACGTGTCTGAATGTTATTATCAATAAAAGAAGCAATTATCCGGTACTATTTATTTGTCATTATTTAATTGCAGAGATACATCAGTCCAAGAATTAGTTTTGTTCACAGGGAAATTTGTTTAGAAAATGCCATATTGCATGTTTTTTACAGAGAATATTCTTGCAGGTGAAGTATATTACGATCCTTTTTGTCAGTCTCAAACATCTTTAGCTATTAAGAACAGCAATGGATGATATAACAACAACATTATTTGTATACCAAAATTCATAAAGCTAAATTTTGTCTTTGTATCACTTTTCACCACATAGTTATTGGTTCCAGCATAGAGCCTACAGATGTATCAGTTAGAGTGATATAATTAGCAAAATTGGCATGTCTTTGTTTAGCAAAATCGGCTGTCTCTACACTCTTCATGGCACAATACATATGTGCCGTTTTTCTTCGGCAACATAGTAATTTTAACATCTCTTAGATTCATTTATAAAGGGACACTAAAGTGACGTATTCCTTCAAATTTCCTCCACACACATACTGCATAAATACTTCCTTCTATTGTCCCTATCCTTCACTAGAGTACTAGTTCTCTCCTTAACCAGAAAAAACGGTACTAGTTCTCTTTGTTTTTTGTTCTCCATCTTTGTCTCAGTTACATCGAACTCTCAATCTATTCAAGAATTTCTCCATTTAATGAACGGTCCATATCATGAACTGTTCATACATGCCTGTTTCTTTTGAAATTTTGTTGTGTTTTTCTTTTTTACAATTGGGCAGGTTATCTGTTATATATAGAACAGAAACTTTTTAGGCACTTTCTGTGTCATTAAATATGTTTCATTTTATATTATAACAAATATAGCATTAAAAATAAAATTACAGTGTAAGATAATGATACAATAAATAATCTATATAGATAACTATAGATACATAATCTAACATTGTTTCTCAAACTCATAACAAAAGATTACTATCCCCCCATTCTGCTTGTTGATAAATAGAAGCCCCACCCCTTCTGTTTTCCTGGAACTGTGGTCACATGGATTCTGCTAGTTCCCAAGTAGTTGATAATGATGACCAATTTTCAAGGCCTGATCAAAGCCACGAGGCAAGGTGCTTGGTTCATAAGAAGTCTATATGCTCCCAACTTCTTGCCTCCATTGGTGCCCATGAAATTTGGTCAGTAGAGGTAATCTAACACAAAGTCTTTATAGTTTATACAGAAGTTCACATATATGCAATCAAAAGCTTTTCAATTCCTTATCACCAATTAACAAAGAGTACTATAAGAAAGAATAACACCCTTTTTTTTTAATTTTGTTCTTTCAGACATGGAAGGCAGCTTTGACAGAGTTAGTGGCAACTGCTTCTCTAATGTTCACACTGACAACATCCATCATTGCATGCTTGGACTCACATGAGGTTGATCCTAAGCTCCTTGTTCCCATTGCAGTCTTCATCATAGCCTTCTTGTTCCTAATAGTGACAGTTCCTCTATCTGGGGGCCACATGAGCCCAGTTTTCACATTCATAGCCGCATTAAAGGGCGTTGTCACTCTTTCTCGTGCACTCATTTATGTCATAGCACAATGCATTGGCTCAATTATTGGTTTCCTTATACTCAAGAATGTGATGCAACCAAAATTGGCAGATACATATTCCCTAGGAGGATGTGCCATTGGTGCAGGAAACTCAGGTGTAAAGCCACAAAATGCTTTGTTAGTGGAATTTTCATGCACATTTTTGGTACTATTTGTGGGTGTTACATTGGCATTTGACAAGAAAAGGTCCAAGGATGTGGGCTTGCCTATGGTATGCTTGGTGGTGGCTGGCGCCATGGCACTGGCAGTTTTTGTGTCCATAACAGTAACTGGGCAACCGGGCTATGCTGGTGTCGGCTTGAACCCAGCAAGGTGCTTGGGCCCTGCTTTGCTTAGAGGAGGAGCATTGTGGAATGGGCATTGGGTTTTCTGGGTTGGGCCTTTCTTGGCCTGCATAACATACTATGGTGTGTCTATTAACCTACCAAAGGAGGGCTTGGATTGGGTTGATGGAGAATATGATGTCCTAAAATTAGCTACTGGTTCATGTGGGAGTTTCTCTAGCAGTGCTGTTTCAAATGATCTTCGAGTACGAGGAACGGAGGAAGTGCAGGGACCCAAGTAGAAGCAACAGTGCCCAAAAGATTAATCTGATACTAATAGTTTTATAGACACCCTAAATACAAAGGGTCCAAGGCTAAGTATGAAATTGAAAGGTAAGAAGCAGCTTCATGCATGCCTTAATCGCCAATTTGCCACTGCATTATTCAACTGCTACAAGCAAATAAAAGTTGGTGTAGAAAAAGGAAAATAATACATGTTATTTTTAAATATTATTTTTGAAGATCCAATTTTCTTTTAGTATATAACTTCGTATATTTTCTTTTCTATTTTATAGGGCTTCTCTAGCTTATTATATGCTTTCCTGTACTCACTAGTTCAATATATTCTTGGTTTTGCTTTTAACTTATTACAGAAGTAACTGAGTGTTACAACGTACCCAGAGGGTATCGCGAAAGGATGTTGATCGATTTTGAAATAATAAATAAAATAGGAGTCGCTACCAATTTTAATTCTGGAAAAATTGAAAAACCTTTTTAATTTGTAAACTTTCTTTAAAAGAGATATGAGATTTGAGTTATTATGATTAGGGAAGGGTGGAAACTTAATCCCACTTCATCCCTAATACATCCGTATAAATACGATTACCCTAGAGCTCATTATGTAAATTTATTTATAATTTTAGAATTTTTATTTTTTTTTCCAAAATGGTCACAATTATGTACAGAAAATGAAATAAAATAAAATAAAATAAAGAAAGGAACAAAAGTTAAATGAAAACACGATTTAATGAAAAATTAATTTTGGCTTGATAGTTGTTAGCTATGCCGACATATCCTCTGTGCAATGAGGAACTCAAAGCCACGTCGTTCTGGAGAAAATGAGTCCTATTGATGAATTTTAATTAGAGAAAAATAAAGATGTATTGATTGATTTTTTTTATTTTTAGAAATGGATTTTATGAAGAAATTAAAACCCACTTTGTACAGGATTTAGGATAGCATGAACTATACAATAAACCCTTACATTTTTATGAAACTTGAGGATGATAAATCATACATTAAAATCATACGTTGTTGCGTGGATTGAATATTTATTAATTTTTGACAAACTCTAATTTTAACAAAATTAATTCAGAAATATGAATACACAACTAAGCAAAATTCATAAGCATCCACAATAGTTAAACTAAAAATAAAATTGATTCATGAACGCACAATTAATTTAAACACATAACACATAAATAATTAAATTAAAAATCTAATAAAAAAATTAAATGATAAACACAATTATACATAAGTGGAACACACATAAGCATATAAAATAACTAAACTAAAAATAAAATCCTAATTATTATTTTTCATTTTTATTTTTAACCTTTTTATTATAAACATCAAACTCACTCAAAATCAAAGAAATAATTAAATTGTTCTCTTTTTTAGATAATTAAATTACCTTTGAAACGAATTTATTAAATTCCACTTAAATGATTTGAAAGAAAATATATTGATAATTCTTTTAAAAAAAAAATTAATGCAAAATATTCTATAACTTAAACATCATAATTCACGTTGATTTTTTTTTTTTCTAAACAAAGATAATTTATTTATTTATTATTATATATAAAAAGAAACAAACTCAATATCTGGACTTTTAACATCGCAGGGTATTCCAGTTCTCATTAAGACAAACTAAAATGAAAAATAATAAATAAAATAATAATAATAAAAAAATTTAGGGGTTAGGGCATATCACCACGCCCACTCCCCACTCACACACGCACCCACACGGTCACACACACACACACACACTGATTCCCTCTCTCTCTCTCTCTCACATGCACACACACACACACTAAAAGTTTAAAAAACAAAGAAAGCCAGAGAGACACAAATTGAGAGGTGCATACTGAGAGATAAAGAAAGAAAGGGTAGAGAACGTGTGAGAGAGAGGACTAGCGAAAGGGAGAGAGTGACACCCACAAACTCACATATCTATTTTTCTCTCAAGCACATGCACCCACATTTCTTCTTCCACTAACACTCTCTTCCACTAACATACACAAGGACACACTCATACACATTTACAGAGAAAGAGCAAGTACGAGAGAGAAAGCGAGTGAGAGAGGGGCATGAAGGGTGGAGGAAGGCGGTCTCAGTGGCCGTTGCTAGCGCTGGGCCGCGAGGAAGAGCTTCACGGTGGCGGATCTTTGCGGAGACAGAGGATCGCGAGGCGGAGCGGTCCGTGGTGGAGGTCGAACGAGGTGGATGGAGAGGAGGAGGAACCGCGCGGTGGCATGGGGCAGAGATGATGCCGATCCTGAAAGAGGAAGCTCCACACACGGAGAGATGGAGACGAGGTGGGATGAGCACCGCCTTCTCTTTTTTTTATTTCATTTTTTTTTTAAAAAAAAAGGTTTTGGATCTATGCTTAGTTATGATTTTGTTAATATTTTTTTGTGGATTGGTATGATGTAGCTATTGTTTTGGCTGGAGATTTCAGATGAAAATGTTTTTTTTTTTTTACTTGGAAAACATGAAAGAAAAAATGTTAGTTGATGGTGGCCTGTACTATGATGATAGTGTAGATGGTTATGAAGGGGAGGGCTGTGAGGTTTTGATACTAATGAAGATGGTGGTTCTAATGGATTGTGGTGAGAGATAATGATGAAAGTGGGATGGATAATGGATGAACTAATGAATTATATGCACCTAAAATCTAGCATGATACTAAGCCTTCTAACAAAACTTATACCTTTGCTGATCAGTTTGCCAAATGTTTTTTTTGTCTCCTCCCTTTTTTCAATTGATGATCGATGTATTTATGGTGTTCTTAGCCAAACCAAAATTATTACTTAATTTCATCTCTAGGTTGGCTTCTCTGATCCAAAAATGCCACCGGAAGGATTTTTATCATTTAGCATAGAGTAGGCAGGAACACCATCATGGTGTTGCCACTCTGTTATTTGACTTCCCTTTTTCCTTTTGGTTCAATATGTCACGGTTTTCTTTTTCTTTTTGTTTCATTGTTCACGAAGAATAGAACCAAGACATTCCTCTTTATTTATTTTTTTTGTTTTTATTATTTATTATTTTTTATTTTAGGCTGAAATGGATTATAAAAAAAATGTGGGCTACAAAATAACTGAAATACAATGGCTTGACAAACTGAATGGGCTGATAATCGAAATGGGCTTAACAAACAAAAATAAAACTTGAAACTGAATAGGCTAAAGGATCGGGTTGAAAAGAAATTAAAATAGACTAGTTTGATTTTTTTGAGGGAATGAGGTGCATTTTTCATTTTTCAAATTTTTGGGTGAAAATAATAATAAGGATAAAAATACCTGGACAAAATATGGTGTTCACAGTTGCTCTTTACTTTTTCTTATTGAAAAATATAAAGATTGTGGCTTTGACATTTTGTTGTAAGAGACAAGTAAAAATATGAACACATATTTTGTCTAGATAATACATGCATGATGGATGATGCAAGATGACAAATGCATAATGATGATGAATGCATGATGACAATGCGAAATGATGTGATGAATGATAATTTCGTTATGAATTAACACTGCTAATGTCAAGTAAGGAATGAAATGTATGTGAAATTAAAAGTATGTGGAATGTGAAAGCTTGTGAAGATGAAATATACATGTGAAATTCTAAAATTTGTGAAGGTAAATGTGAAAGAGAGTAAAGATCTGTGAAAACATGTAAATGTGAAAGCAGGAAATTGTGAAAGCTGTAAAGACTATGAAACAAACGTGAAAGCGGTAAAACTGTGAAATAAACGTGAAAGCGTAAAGACTTTGTGAAAGAAACGTGAAAGCAATAAAGACTATGAAATAAACGTGAAAGCAGGAAATCGTGAAAGCTTGTAAATGGTGAAAACAGTAAATTGTGAAAGCGGTAAATTATGAAAGCGATAAATTGTGAAAGCAGGAATTGTGAAAGCAGGAAATTGTGAAAACTTAAATGTAAAAGCATTGTAAATGTGAAAGCATGTAAACTGTGAAGCAGGTAAATATGAAAGCATATAAACTGTGAAAGCATTGTAAATGTGAAAGCATTAAATGTAAAAGGAAATATGAAGCAGGAAATGTGAAAACGGTAAATGTAAAAGTATTGTAAATGTGAAAGCATGTAAATGTGAAAGCAGTAAATTGTAAAAGTTATAAATGTGAAACTTAAAAGACTTGTGAACTATAAAAATTGTGAAGGCAAAATTTTGCAAAGGTGTGTATGTGATGACGATATGATGAATGATGCAAAATTGATGTAGTGATGATGTGCTCAGTGACAAGAATGATGACAATAGCTATTAGCTATTAAAATTGCCCCGTTTGAGATATCTTTGCATTGCTCTTCAAGAAAGCTTTTGTCTATTTCCAAATGAGCGGTCTCTTTAGATGACAATGTTGTGAACTTTTCATTGCAGTTTCAAACATATCTCCTCTTAGTGACACTTCGACGTTCCCTTTTTGCCCCAGTTTTCATTGTCCTCATTTTTGCTTTGATCACCAATCTAGATTTTCAATCATGGACATCCATCAAAAACCCATATTGAGGCTGTCCTTTATGAATCTTGCTCAATTGCCCGTTATTCAATTCTAATCCACGAGTCCCTGCCTGACTTATTAGTTGAGTTTTGTTAGCAAATTAATCCCTTGATATTATCTCAATTATAATATCATGATTATGCATAGTTTTAAAAGACTTTTGGTAGAAAACACACAGAGGAAGAGAAAGGCAATTTATTGGACTTCAAACTGGAAAGTATGTACAGGATGTCAACAACTTAAAGAAATGAAGAAGGAATAAATAAAAGACTTATAATGTTTGATTCCATGTGATCGACCCATTTCACTAATTCATTGGTTACACTAGACTCGAATTTCATGTTCACAGGTGTATCCTCCGTTTGTGCTCAACAATATGCCGTGATCCACAAACATTCAAATTGCCCCTATTTCAGTGCCCCACATTGCTTCTGGTTATTGGTTCAACCCTTCACCATTGCATAGGCCACCTTTTCAGGTTTTCAACCTAGCGATTAAAAGTTGTCTTCCCCTTTCAGTTTCTTTTTGTGCTCTAATTTTTGCCTAGGTTGCCCTTCAGGGCTTTCAACCTAGCGAGCATTTTTATTTTCTTCTTTTTTTTCATTTTTTTTAGGCAAAATACTTTTTCACGGCATCTAATTGATTGGTTTAGCTAGTACTTTGCCTTCTATATCAGTCAAGATCAATGCTCCTCCAGAAATGCATCTTTAACGATGTAAGGGCCTTCATGTGTGGGTGCCCACTTGCCTCTGTTATCCTCTTGATTCGGCAAAATTTTCTTCAAAACAAGATCGCCTGGTTGGAATGTTCGAGGGCGAACATTTTTATTAAACGCTTTCGCCATCCTTTGGTACAACTGGCCATGGCATACCGCGTTAGCCGTTTTTCCTCAAGCATATTCAACTGCTCATATCTCATTTTGACCCACTTGGCTTCCTCTAATTTAGCTTCTGCTAAGACTTTTAACGATGGTATTTCCACTTCTATGAGTGTCACTGCCTCCATCCCATACACCAGCGAATACGGGGTTGCCCCAGTGAGGCTTCTGAGAAATGTGATAGGCGTGTAATGCATAAGGCAGCATATCACTCCAATCTTTGTAGGTGACCACCATTTTTCCTAAGATCTTCTTGTTGTTCTTATTTGCTCGCTTCTAGCTCCATTCATCTTTGGTCGGTAAGGAGCCGAGTTGTGATGCTTGATCTTAAATTGCTCACACAGTTCGCACCTCTGCATTATTGAAATTAGTGGCATTATCGTGATGAGTCTTTCTGGCAGACCATACCTACAAATGATGTTGTTCTTCAGAAATTTCACAACCACTTTCCGGGTTACATTGGCGTACGATAGCTTCTACCCATTTGGTGAAGTAATCAATGGCTACTAGAATGAATCGATGCCCATTGGATGCTTTGGGGCTAATTGGCCCTATGACATCCATGCCCCACATTGCAAAAGGCCAAGGTGATGTAAGAATGTGCAATGGAGAGGAGAGGAATGGATTCGATCAGCATAGATTTGACATTTGTGGCATTTTCTGACAAACTCTATGCAGTTTTTCCATTGTAAGCCAAAAATATCCTTGCCCGAGAATTTGCCGGGACAATGTGTGCCCATTAGCGTGAGTTTCACAGATACCTTCATGGACTTCTAATATGATGGAGCTAGCTTCTGGAGCATCGACACATCTCAATAAGACTCCATCATGATTCCTCTTATACAAAACCTCCCAGAGGAAAAATGACATGGATAGCCGTCTGAGTGTCTTTCCCATTCTCATTTGCTAATGCTGATATTCTCTCTTCTTGATGAATTTCTTGATATCATAGAACCAAGGTCGACCGTCAGACTCTTCTTGAATGTTAGAACAGGATGCTGGCTCTCTTCTAACAATTACTTGCAAAGGTCTTAATTCCACTTCTAGATCAAGATTGGTCATCACAGCCAAGGTGGCTAAAGCATCTGCAACTGATTCTGGTCACGGGGCAAGTAATGGAAACTGACATCCTTGAATTCATCTTTTAAGCTCATAAGGTGTTCATAGTATGACAGTAACCTATGCTCTTTGACTCGTCATTCTCTATTGACCTGAAAGATGATTAGGCTTAGTACTTATAAACCTCTAACTCTTGCACCCCAAGGGATACTGCCCTTCAGGCCCGTTATACATGCTTCATATTCGGCCATGTTGTTGGTACAATCAAATGCTAGTTTCACAGGATTGGAAACCGCTTTCCATCAGGGATATTAAGACTGCTCCAACCCTATTCCCTCTTATGTTGACTGCACCGTCGAAATACATTTTCCACACTAAGCCCTCTTCTTCCTCATTTTCACTGTCCTCTTCTACAACTGCCAGGACGTCTTCATCAGGAAACTCGTGCTCCATTGACTGATATTCTTCAAGCGGGTTCTCGGAGGTGATCAGGATCACGCTTCCTTTTATAGATTTTCTTGTCACATGCTTGATGTTGAATTCTGCTAGAGCCACTTGCCATTTGGACATTCTCAGAGAAATGTGTGGGCTTTCAAAGATGCATTTCATGGGGTCTATCCGAGATATGAGCAAGGTCGTATAATAGAGCATGTACTGCGTAATCTCTTCGCTGTCCACACCATGCACAATAAGTCTTTTCAATAGCCAAATACCTAGACTCACAGTCATTGAACTTCTTGCTCAAATAGTAAATGACTTGCTCCTTTGACCGGACTCGTCATGTTGACCTAGTACTACCCCCATAGACCCATGCAACACTGTGAGATATAATATGAGCGGTCGCCCTGGATTTGGCGAACCAAAAGAGGTGAATTTGACAAGTAATTTTTAACTTTGTCAAAGGCTTCTTGACATCTATTATCCCATCTACCTGAGTTACTTTCCTCAATAGCTTGAATATCGGCTCACAAGTACTGGTCAAGTTAGAGATGAATCTCGCTATGTAATTCAGACGACCAAGGAAACCTCGAACCTCTTTCTCTGTCTTGGGTGCTGGCATGTTTTGTATGGATTTGATTTTGTCTGGATCTACCTCAATACTTTTCTTGCTAACGATGAACCCTAACAATTTTCTTGTGGAAGCTCCAAAGGTACATTTTTCCGGGTTTAGCCGAAGTTTGTAAATTCTCAATCTTTCAAACAGTTTCCCACCGCAACATGACTCTCTCCATCTTGTGACTTTGCCACTATATCATCCACATACACCTCCAACTCCTTGTGAATCATGTCATGGAAAAGGATCACCATTGCTCGCTGAGACGTTGCTCCATTCTTTAGCCCGAATGACATCACTCTATAGCAAAATACCCCCCACGAGTAACAAATGATGTTTTCTCTTTATCCTCTTCTGCCATCAAAATCTGATGAAGTGTTGAAGGGATAGCACCAGCCTCGAATCCAGGGTCTTCCTAGCAGCATCATACCCCTTAAATATCCATCACCTGGAATTTGGTCACAAAAATAGTGGGTTCAATTTCTAGCGGAGGTCGATGGCACCCATGATTTCCCTTATTGACCCATCAAACGCCTTCACAATTGTCCCGCTTGTTCAATCACAGAGGAATCAACTGGCAATTGCTTAGTGTGGAGTAAGGGAGTACATTGAAAGTTGATCCCCGTCAATCAATACTTTTGCAACATTACAGCCTTGACATTTGAGGGTAATGTGGAGTGCTTTCTGCGCCTCCTGGATGAGGGAAAACCTCACTTTCGGTGAACGTGATGGCATTGGTCATTCTGATTGCATTTACTATCCCTTCAACCCTATCAGGGTTATGTCTTTAGACACATAAGCTTGATCCAACACATTTTTAATCGCATTGCGATGAGCCTCCAAGATAAGATTAGATAATAGAGCGAGATCTTTGCTTGTGTTTTCTTCAGCTCTTCACTACATCATACTCACCCTGTTCATTATTTTCAGGAATTCTTCTTCTTCTTCTTCTTCCTGGCTCTTTCTTTATTCTCCTTTACAGGCGACACTTGAGCATTTTTCAGGTGTTGCTTGGGGGCTTTTCAAAAATTTCTCTGAGTATAACACCTACCACTCCAAGTAATTCCCCCTATTCCTGCAACATTTGTAATAGACTCGATGTAGAGGGTTCTGAACAATCTTCATTGCCATATTTAGACTTTATGGTCATGGAGGACGAGAAGGCAAACTAGATACTTTGAATACAGGTACTTGCTTTCAACTGGGAAATGTCATTCCAGACATTATAGAATTAAATTCTATCAGTTTCATACCTCCATGGAACCGCATGGTTACTTTCATAAGGAAACGGCTTAGGCACCTTGAAAATAAGTGTTGGCTCATAATTGTAGACTTTATAAACGGGGGGTGTATGGTGAATCATGTTGATACTTTGTTTATCCCCCTTTGGTATCTCAAGCACCCCTAGCTTAATCATCTTTTCAATGTAAAGCTTCGGCTCTGACATTTCTCTATATGGTGTTTCATTTCGGAACACTCACAGAATAGATCATTTTCCTCTCCTTTCACCGTCCATTTGCCTTTATCTCCTTCAACTTCCATCTCATAACCCGTCTTCCTCAGTGTTTCCAATATCTCCTTCATTGAGAGTTTGTCATTCTCTACTCCTTGACTTTCATGTTTCTCATAGTAGATAGAATTCACTTGTCCTCCACTATGATTGGGGAAGGGTTGTTTCTTATGTGCGGTTTTGATTCCTCTTTTAGCTTGATGGCGCCACTATCAATTAAACGTCATACCGTACTTCGAACCCATAACAATCTTCGATTGAGTGTCTTGGGAGTTGGAGTGATAATCGCAAGTCTGGTTTGGATTGTACCACCGAGGATATGGTGGCATGAAAGTTTTTCTAGGATACGGGCCTAACAAGTTGTCCCTACACAACTGCTTAAACGCTCGGCATGGCTCATATGGAAATCAGGTAAGGGTCTATTCTCCATCGGAGGCCTGAGTGTTGTTGGTATTGAATAGTGGAGGGGTTGTAAAGAGATGACTCGTTTGGTGGGCTTGGGGTTGTGTTTGGTGAGGTCTAGGTGTCGTTGGCCGTGGATATGAGACATGGTTGATTTGGTGTGATTGAGGTGTGTATGGTATTTGGGGTGTAATAGCTCTTGGAGATGGATATTGTTGGTGTGGATAAGATGAGTATTGTGTGTGTGGGTAGGTTGGATATTGGTTTGGTCGAGGAGTAGGTTGTTGAGGGTGGATATAGTTAATGGTGTTCTCCTTCTTCTTAAAATGGGGACTCTTCTTGTGTTGGGACTCACTTGTCTCTTCTGTTACTTGCTCTAGTTTCCCTTCTTGGATATTGGTTTCAATCCTTTCTCCGATTTCAACCAAATCCACAAACTCTTTAACATGGGTCCCAAGCATGTTCTTGAAAAAGGGACCTTCCAGCATAAAAAGTAAGAGCACATTTCTTGCTCTAACATTAGGGGGACAACCTTTCCAGCAGGGCCCTCCATTTCTGGGCATATTCCTTGAAAGATTCATTCTCTTTCTTCCTCATCCCTTTTAACTGGTCTCTAGTGGGTGCAGCATTCAGGTTAAACTTGTATTGGTTTGTGAAGGCCTGAGCTAAGTCTTCCCAACACCTGATTGAATTCGGTCTATCTGATGTACCACTCCCATGCAGCCCCATCTAAGCTCTCTGGAAAAAGCTTATTAGGAAGTTCTCATCTTTTGACCACATTCCCATCTTCGTGCAATACATCCGTATATGCATAATCGGATTGGTGCTACTGTCGAATTTGATGAGCTCAGACATCTTAAAGTCCTTGGGAATGACTACACTAGGAGCCAAACATAGATCATGATACTCATCGGGCCATAGGGGCTAGGCCCTGCAACATTGAAACTACTCTTGCATGCTTTCCTGTAGTTCTTGTTTAAGCTTTAGCCGTTCCGCTTCTTTGCAACCTCATCAACTGAACCATTATCGTTTTGCTTATGAGGAATAGACTCGTCATTGTTATCATATCCTGGGGGGATCTTCATGCTCATCGTTTTCGTCATTTCCCTTGGCCATATTTATGGTGTCAATGATGAATTGTTTGAGTTCTGGTCCAAGCATGGACTTCATCATGTCCTTGAGGTCGTCAATTTATTGACTCAGATTCCTTCCTTGGTCATTGTTGTTTCCAGCCATAGCTTTTTTCTTGCCTTTATTCGTCTCGGTCTTCTTCTTTAGCTCTTTCCTTCTCGACTCTAGGGCGTAGTTCGTACGGCTCTCTAGCCGGACACTAGTGTTAGACAAAGCTTTCCTTGATGAAGCAATGTTTGATGGTAACTACTCAAGACAAGAAAAGGCAAGTAAGTAAAACTCAATTTTTTATTTTTTATTTTTGATTTTTTTGATTTTTTTTATATATCTTGTCCAAAGGTCGTCATCAGCTTTTTACGACAATAGAAACGTTCTCCATATCACTAAGTATGGTTGTTGGAGGAAATAGGCCTTTTCAATAGACATTAGCAATGCATAAAATTCACATTTATACTAGGATACCCAATCTCAAAGTAAAAACATGTCTAATTGCTATTCTAAGGGAGTATTTCTCCTCAATAGAAAGCTTCCATTGATCTTGGGAAACAGAATTTCATTTCACATGCGTACTAGGATACCAAATCTCAAAGTAATAACATGTTTAATTGCTATTCTAAGGGAGTATTCCTCCTCAATAGAAAGCCTACAATGAAATAAAAATTCATGGATCTAATACATCAAAAGCTTAGTCATTCTTTCTTGAAATCCATCGCATAACCTTCACACGTTTTCATGAACTCAGTTACTCCTTGTGGTCGATTGAGCAATGGTGCCTCATCAATCTGCTCTTTTGCCTCTTCAAAGCTTCGCACAATTTCAAAACCATGGTGATCTATCTCATTGACCATTCTGGCATGCCTCTTTTTCCACTCTTCCAACTCTTCCCTATTATTTAAAGTTTCATTTTTCCAGAATTGCTTGTGTTCTTGTGCCTCGAAAAGAAAGTGTTGGTATTGGTTTGATGATGCTCTTGCACGAGCACAATCGTTTTCTGTTCGAGTCAACATTTGTAACAAGCCTTCTTTTTCCCCTCCATATCTTTTCTTGTTTGTCGCTCTTGATCAATTACCCTTTCCAATTTTCTTCTTGACTTTTCTCCTTAGCGACTTTGATCTCTAGTTTTTTGATGGCCATGTCCTTCGTGTTGGCTTCTGTTTCTATGCCAACTCTTGTCTTGTTCTGGATCAAGATTTCTTTCTCAAGATCTTCCTTTTCTTCTAGAGATCATGCAACTTTCTTTCTAAGCTTCGAATTAAGGCATTCCCTTTGTCTGTTCTTGCCAGGTGGATTCTAAAGAGTCTGCGTATTCTTCTTTTAGTCTTTCAATTTCTACATCCTTCTTTTGCATCGATCTTGAAGAATGATAACCTGGAGATCAGCTTCTTGTTTCTTGTCCTCCAAGAACCTTATTTGTGCTTCCAATACCTCAATACGGGAAGTCATCTGGGCTATTGACTGGAGTTGATCCTGGATTGATTTTTCAGGTCCTGGATCTTTTCTTGGGACATCATCTTGCCCTATTCTTGTTTTTCTCCTTTCTTCATACTCAAGAGACGAAGTTGGTCGTTGTTTCCCCAATTCATATTTCCCTGCTTCCTTGATGTGTTCCCATGCCCTCTTGACTTTGAGCTCTTGTTTCTTAGTGTCTTGACCTTTTTGATATAAGAAATTATAGCCTTCTAGTTGTCCTTCCTGAGGTTTGGTCTATGTCCAACAAAGCTGCTTTAATACCAGGGCGGGGAATATGATATAGCTTCTTGGGCCTATTAAAGGGACATGAGGAAAATTCCCACAGCTGTATATAATGCTTTCTCCATGATACCAAGGACACAACCATTTAAAAGTATTAGGGTCAATATCAGAGAATTCTTGCATCCATCCAAGTGCCGGTTGCTGCTCTATTGGCATACGATTAAAATTCTTCAAGGGATTAGGCAAACGCCCCATGTGATTTCCGCCACGCACATGTGTCATGACCCACACATACAACATGTGTAAACAACATCGTAACTTTCCCCCTTTCTGACGACATACTTCTACTGAAAGTAAAGTATATGCTAAAATGGCGGGAACTAGATTCGCCCCATAAGTGCAATATTTGAAAAATACGTCCATGGAGGCCTGATCCACGATGTTTGGCGTGAAAGGGAAAAGCACCAGTCCATAAATCAACAAGGCCAAAGTCCGTTTGAATAAATGCCACTCCTTCCGCTGGGCCATGGTTTCAAGATGAGATTCAAGGAAATCTTTGCTCAATCCTCGAGTTGTTCCTCTTTCCTCCATTACGATCATATCAGCTTGGATCCTAATTAATTTGGCAACTTTTGCTTCTGACATATAACTCCCTTGATAAAGGTATACACTTGCCTTCTTTTGGATTGGTAGCCTTATCATAGCAAGGTACTCTTCTATAGTTGGCATTATGTCCAGATTTGGCAGTTCGAAACAATGAAGAGGAGCTTTCCAAAATTGTGTGAGAGCACTAAGTACGGGTTCTTCCACTGAAATATCCAACAAGTCTAGTATGTGCCCGTATCTTTTCTAAAATCAACTTTTTCTTCATGCGGCATAACCGACTCAATCTTTTCACTGTTCCCAAATCACTATAAATCATAGTAACCTTAATATTTCTTGCATTGCTAATGTTATTTTGGCATTTTTCCATGTCGTGCCTCAAGCTCATGACAACCTTTGTACCTGTTGCACGAAAGTAAAATTAGAAGAAATCCTTAAATAATGCATGTATGCATAATGGATGTATAATGCATGCAATGGATGATATGCCTAAATATGAGTCTTTTTTTTTTTTTTTAGACTACGCTAAGAATACGACATTGATTTTATGCAAAGAAGGCAAAATTCTTTTCATAAAAGAAAAAGAAATGCATGGATGCGCAATACATATTTTATATGGAATGCATGAATGCAATATTTACAATTGTTATGCATAAGATGAATAAGTCATCGATCATAAGAATTTCATGCATGAAGTGAATGTATAAAAAAAAATGCATGTAATGAATAGTTTGAAGTAAAGAAAGAAAGAAAAGAATGCTCCTTTGTGTCCTAATCAGGGTATCCTCAAGAGGTGGATGTTTCTAGGATCAAAACCTTAATTAGGGTAGCCACTAGGTTCATTCTATTAGTGCACTTTTGGAATGGATCTAGACTTCTAAAAGGCCAGAAACCCCAGATTATCCCTATCTATGAGATAGAGACCCAAGCTCATAAAAGGATCACAAGGAGGGATGGACCCTCTCAATATAACCGATTCATGATACTGGTAGCAATCTGGGTGAGGTCCTGCCAAATGCCAAGTGAGCATGAAACCCCTCAATGACAATGTCAGGACTCCTCCTAAATCCTCAGGTTGTACAAGCTCGGGTATAGAGCTAAAAAGTGTGTGAAGTTGTGATAGTGCATTGTGTGTAAGGAGCATGCAAACCTTGGAATCCTAAAACTATACACATTCCTACAAGACAAAAAAAAAAAAACAGCATATATACATACAATAGTCATCTACCCTAAAGTTTGAGTGTCAGAATAAATAATATAAACAATTATATACAAATAAATAAAGATAAAATAAACAATTATATAGATAAATAAGAAGGAAATAAAAAGATAAAAATACACAAATAAAAATAAACAAATGTGATGTAAAGGGAAAAAATAAATATTATAAATTATAAATTATTTGCATAATTTATTCTAATAGGCTTGACTCTTAGCGTCCCAGTGGAGTCGCAAACTGTCACAACGTACCCGAGGGTATCGCGACGAGGATGTCAACCGATTTTGAAATAATAAATAAAATAGGAGTCGCCACCAATTTTAATTCTGAAAAAATTGGAAAACCTTTTTAATTTGTAAACTGGTCTTTTTAAAAGAGATTTAGGTTCGGAGTCTGATTATAATTAGGGAAGGGTGGAAACTTAATCCCACTGCACCCTAATACATCCGTATAAATACGGTGACCCTAGAGCTCATTATGCAAATTTATTTATAATTTTAGAATTTTTATTTTTTTTCAAATGGTCACAATTATGTACAAAATGAAATAAAATAAAATAAAATAACATAAAGAAAGGAATAAAAGTTAAATGAAAACACAATTTAATGAAAAATTAATTTTGGCTTGATAGTTGTTATGCCGACGTATCGTCCGGTGCAATGAGGAAAAAAGCCACGTCGTTCTGGAGAAAATGAGTCTGGTTGATGAATTTTAATTAGAGAAAAATAAAGATGTATTGATTGATTTTTTTTTTTTTTAGAAATGGATTTTATGAAGAAATTAAAACCCACTTTGCACAGGATTTAGGATAGCATGAACTATACAATAAACCCTTACATTTTTATGAAACTTGAGGATGATAAATCAAACATCAAAATCATAAGCGTTGCGTGGATTGAATATTTATTAATTTTTGACAAACTCTAATTTTAACAAAATTAATTCAGAAATATGAATACAAATTCATAAGCATCCACAATAGTTAAACTAAAAATAAAATTGATTCATGAACACACAATTAATTTAAACACATAACACATAAATAATTAAATTAAAAATCTAATAACAAAATTAAATGATAAACACAATTGTACATAAGCAGAACACACATAAGCATATAAAATAACTAAACTAAAAATAAAATCCTAATTATTATTTTTCATTTTTATTTTTAACCTATTTATTATAAACATCAAACTCACTCAAAATCAAAGAAATAATTAAATTGTTCTCTTTTTTTTAGATAATTAAATTACCTTTGAAACGAATTTATTAAATTCCACTTAAATGATTTGAAAGAAAATATATTGATAATTCTTTTTTTTAAAAAAAATTAATGCAAAATATTCCATAACTTAAACATCATAATTCACGTTGATTTTTTCTAAACAAAGATAATTTATTTATTTATTATTATATATAAAAAGAAACAAACTCAATACTGGACTTTTAACACTCAGGCTATCTAGTTTCTCATTAAGACAAACTAAAATGAAAAATAATAAATAATAATAATAATAAAATGTAGGGTTAGGGCATATCACCATGCCCACTCCCCACTCACACACGCACCCACACGACACACACACACACACACACTGATTCCTCTCTCTCTCTCACATGCACACACACACTAAAAGTTTAAAAAACAAAGAAAGCCAGAGACACAAATTGAGAGGTGCATACTGAGAGATAAAGAAAGAAAGGGTAGAGAATGTGTGAGAGAGAGGACTAGCGAAAGGGATAGAGTGACACCCACAAACTCACATATCTATTTTTCTCTCAAGCACATGCACCCACATTTCTTTCTTCCACTAACACTCTCTTCCACTAACACACACAAGGACATACTCATACACATTTAGAGAAAGAGCAAGTACGAGAGAAAGCGAGTGAGAGAGGGGGCACGAAGGGTGGAGGAGCGATCGAGTGGGCCGTTGCAGCAGTTGGGTGGCGGACTGAAGAGCTTCACCTGGCGGATCTTCGGGGACTGAGATCGCGGAGGCGGCCGGCCCGTGGTGGAGGTCGAACGAGGTGGATCGGAGCAAGGGAGGAGGAGGAGGAACCGCGCGGTGGCATGGGGCCAGATGATGCCAATCCTGAAAGAGGAAGCTCCACACACAGCTGAGATGGAGACGAGGTGGGATGAGCGCCGCCTTCTCTCTTGTTTTATTTCATTTTTTTTTTAAAAAAAAGGTTTTGGATCTATGCTTAGTTATGATTTTGTTAATATTTTTTTGTGGATTGGTATGATGTAGCTATTGTTTTGGCTGGAGGTTTCAGATGAAAATGTATTTTTTTTTTACTTGGAAAACATGAAAGAAAAAAAATGTTAGTTGATGGTGGCCTGGACTATGATGATAGCGCAGATGGTTATGAAATGGTTGAGGTTTCTGATGCTAATGAAGATGGTGGTTCTAATGGATTATGGTGAGAGATAATGATGAAAATGGGATGGATAATGGATGAACTAATGAATTATATGCACCTAAAATCTAGCATGATACTAAAATATCCAGAACAAAGCTTATACCTTTGCTGATCAGTTTGCCAAAATGTTTTTTTTGTCTCCTCCCTTTTTTCAATTGATGATCGATGTATTTATGGTGTTCTTAGCCAAACCAAAATTATTGCTTAATTTCATCTCTATAGGTTGACTTCTCGATCCAAAAATGCCACGGAAGGATTTTTATCATTTAGCATAGAGTAGAAAACCATCATGGTGTTGCCACTCTGTTATTTGACTTCCTTTTTTCCTTTTGGTTCAATATGTCACGGGTTTTTTTTTCTTTTTGTTTCATTGTTCACGGAGAACATAACCAAGACATTCCTCTTTATTTATTTTTTTATTTTTTTTATTTTTTATTTTTTATTTTAGGCTGAAATGGATTATCAAAAAAATGTGGGCTACAAATAACTGAAATACAATGGGCTTGACAAACTGAATGGGCTGATAATCGAATGGGCTGTAACAAATAAAAATAAAACTTAAAACTGAATGGGCTAAAAGGATTGAATTGAAAAGAAATTAAAATGGACTAGTTTATTTTTTTCTGAGAGAATGAGGTGCATTTTTCATTTTTCAAATTTTTGGATGAAAATAATAATAAGGATAAAAATACCTTACAAAATATGGTGTTCACACTTAGGAAAGGCAAAAATAGATAAACAACTCAGAAAGTTTCCTTATTTTTTTACACGTTTTTAATTAGTACACCTTACAATACAGAAATGTCTGTAATAAAAAAAAGGGTGAGTTTAAATAGTTGAGAATAGGTGAATAACTTAATACGTGGTATTCATTCAATTAATGAAGAATTTTATTTTATTTTATTTTTTGGAGGTGGGGTAAGACACAAGGGTACAAATTTTGCTTACCTTCAACAGTGCATTGACTTTGAACCAAAATAAGAAATTTAACTAAGTGAACAAGTAATCAATTAAGATTAATATACATATATTAAGTGGGAAATCATTGAATGATCAAATTCTTTTCATTTCAATGATTTTTTTTCAAAAAGTATTTAAAAATTGTGTTTTAATGAATATCACACATTTTTCATTGATTTTCAAAAAATTAATTTTTGTCAAACTATAATTGGATCGGATAAGTGATCGGTTTCTATTATATCCTAAAGTATCAATAATGATAAACCATAAGGCCTAAGACACAGTAGTAACGTCTCCTTAAGCATCTAGTTACCTTTAGTCTACCCGTGACGAAGGTTTCATCTGAGGCAAAACCCACATATGTGAGCCTCACGCCTCGAGGATTAAATTGCTTCCTATGGATACCCTTGGTTCATAAAAAAAAGTATCAATAATGATATCTTCATTTGCTTACTGGAGTGTATTTGGTTAGGGGGTAGAAACTTGGTGGAAACTTTTATGGATGAATTTTGCTTATAAACTTATATATAAAGCTCATTCATAAAAATTTTTATTCTATTTTTACTCCCCAACCAAATAAATCATCGGTATGTGTTGCTCCAACCAAATCAAAACTCTACAAATGGCTATCCCCGATGAATTAGTCTGATTAGAAAAAGGCAATTATGAATATAAGCTCTGGGCATGGCGTAAGATATAATATTCATTGCATTACTGTTCCAAATTCCAATAGAAGTTTTTCAACTCTTATTAAGCATTGAAGAGCGTAAGATACAAAATATAAGCTCTGGGCATGGCGTAAGATATAATATATGCACCTTACTTGACGCACCTCTTCAATGTATTATAACAGTACATTGCCTCATCAAAGTGTGCACTAGCTCTAATAAGAAGAAGAAAAAGTAATGATCCAATCAATAGATGCGTCTAACCACCTTAACAAGCAAATGTAATGTAACGAAAATAATGCAAATTAATGAACAAAACACAGTTTAATAATTGGCAACGAATGATACTCATTATTTTGTGAAGATTCTTTTGCCGCTTTTTACTTTATTAAATCTTTCCACCGATTCAATGTTATGTCGATAAATAAGCCACATATCTTACTAAATGCTTGAAAGCAAAACTTCAGAAAGTAATTTGTTTTGAATCTCGTATGACTTCTTGCTTCTTCTCTTTGTTGCATTTGATTTATCTCTTGATATAGTTTGTTGCTGCTATCTTAGATTCGGAAAAAAAGTATATTGCATTTGGCTGTACTGAAAATATGAACCCCTCAAGCTCTCTTTCATGTCTATTTTTGTTGATATTTGAAACCCAATGTTTTGTTTTTAATGAAAATATATGAACGCATCTTTGCGTACATATAATTTGTTTAACAGCTAAAGAAGTTTTAGAATGTCATTAATTGGGCCATCATTAAAATGGCATTTATCTCTCCTAGTTTTCATAACTCTTCAAATCAGCCTGAAGACTATCTTAGTTTGCCTTCTTTGTTTCCTAGGATAAGAGGACATGGATGTGGCTGTCAATAATGGAATTGATCAAGATCTAGCATTGTCTCATCACACGAATAATAAGAAACCTTCAGGGTCGAAATTCCTTGATTTCATTGGCGCCCATGAATTTCGCTCTGTTGAGGTAAACTTAATTTTATTTAGTATACAAACATAGGAATTTGGCTCTCATATAATACATGCACCTTATATAAGCTACTCTAGTACTGACGAGTGCATAGATCAGCTAGTAAGGGGCTGTTCTAGCTTAAGAAGTGGTTTGGGTTTGAACCCTAGGATGCAACTGCGTTAAAATTCGAAGGGACCGCCTCAGTGGTCCTACTCGGCTTGAGTAGAATTGCCTCAAATAGGAGGATACATGTGGTTGTCATCACAATCACAAGTGTTGTCATCACAATCACAAGTGTCCAATACATTATTAGATTAATTTAAACTTATTTTCACTTCATTAAAGTGTGCTTTGAATTTCCCTTTCAAATGTGGAAGGCAGCTCTTACAGAAACAGTAGCATGTGCCTTCCTATATTTTGCACTATTTGCTTCAATCATTACTTGCTTGAACTCAAATGTGGCTGCACCAGAGCTTTTGGTTCCCATAGTTGCATTCTGTGTCGTCGTCTTCTTTCTCATGGCTCCTCTATCTGGGGGCTTCTTGACCCCAACTTTCACATTCGTTGGTGCCCTTAAGGGTGTAGTAACCACAACTCGTGCAATGGTATACATTGTAGGCCAATTCATTGGCACAATAATTGGTTTTCTTTTGCTCAAGAGTGTGATGGGACATCATATGACAGTAAAGTACTTCTTAGCCGGATGCACTATTAACCCCTATGGGGGGCAATCTGAGGTAACCCCCACAACTGCTTTTATATTAGAATTTTCATGCACATTTTTGATGTGTTTGGTTGGTGTAACAGTTGCATTTGACATGAAAAGGGCCAAAGAAGTAAGGCCAAGAATGGTTTACATTATGTTGGGAGGGTCAATTGCTCTGCCTGTATTTACATCAATGACTATCACTGGAAGCAATGGTTATGGTGGGGTTGGTTTGAACCCTGCAAGGTGCTTTGGGCCAGCTTTACTACAAGGAAGTCCACAAGTATGGAAGGGTCATTGGGTTCTCTGGTTAGGCCCCTTCTTTGCTTGCATTCTGTACTATATCTTCTCCACAAGTTTACCAAAAGAGGGGTTCTCACGGGTTGAAGGAGAGTATGACATCTCAAAGATGGCAGGGGCTTGTTTCAAAGCTACTGCCACTAGGGAGCATGTACAAGAGACAAAGTTGGTAACATTTTTGTAGAGAAGACAGGACAGTTAATGTGCCAAAGCTACATGTAAGACTCCAGGGTGAATGGAACACATAAATATTATAAAACTTGATATTTTAAGGCTTTGTCTGGTAACAAGTAATGACATTGTCCTTGTGTTGCCATGCTTTGGCTATAATGTAAAAGTGCGACTAGTATATCTTGGCATAAGATATAATAGAATAAAATATATCTTTCTTTTTTATGTTATGATCAAACAGCCTACAAGATGTCTACACAAGTACAACTGGAAATGATCAACAAACCCAAGTAGGGATAATCAACTATTGACTTTTCCATCTCCATGGCATTCTCTGCTTTTCATATTCATAAACAGCTCCACAGCTTACAAATTTGGCTATTCAAACCACAAATTATGCTACTAATAGTTTACATATAGATATTATACTTCTTTGTCCTTGTAACCGGTCATATATACTTGAGAAGGTTAAGCTGTTTCATTAGGTGGTGGCTTCAGAAGTGTAGAAGATGATCCCAGAGGCTCATGCACCACTGAATTTGATGAAACTGATATGGGATTGCCCTCCAACTGCAACATAATGCTCCCCAGTATTTCAGTCAAAAGTTTTATGAATTCATCTTCTTTAACAGTCTTTGCATCATCTGCATTTATCATGTTGAAGACTTCCCCAATAACCTTATCCATCTGTGAAATCAAACATGTAAATTTTCAGTTCACTGGCTCAGGAGAACACAAGATGCATAAATTGTAAGTCTATAATTGAATCATATGCCAGGTTGGGATGATCAAAAGGACCAAAATAAACACTAACATTGTCTCATGCCAAGAGTGAATTTTGGGTTTTCATTGACTATCATAAATCAAATTACTCCCGGATCAATTATAAACTACTTTAAGAGCTTTGAACACTTCAAGAGATAATGTGGAAACCTACTTCTTAAATACATTTCCAGCATATTTTAGTACTTTACCTCAAAATGCTATCAAGAAACTTCAGTAGAGTTAAAGCATGAACGGATAGATGAATTCAAAATAAGTAACAAGCAATGCTATGCAGTCAAAAAATATTATCAGAATCTTGGTAAAAGATCATAATAGTTGTTGTGCGAAATGATATGGTTTGACCCACTTATTCATCTAGGAGTCAATAAGCACATGCTACACATTATTCTGCCAACTAAATTCTAATAAAATTACAATCTCTTTATTACTTTTCATAATTAATAAACAAAAGATCAAATTGGCAACATACCTCTTCAATTGCACCAAGTGGTGGTAAACCTGCAGATGGAGACACACTGTCTAGTGCCAGCCGTAGATACTCCTTTGAAATCTTTCCATTTCGATCTTTAGGCAAAGCCTCTACAGCTGAGTTCAAAGTCTGCATCAATTGATAGATTGGTGAATTCAATATACAAGGAGGATTAAAAAAAGTAAGTTAAGAACAAGATATATATATATATATAAATTTCGAATGATAATCATATCATATAATAAAATAAACCTTGTCAAATTCAAACTTGTTGGATAATAGTCTCTTAATGCCATTTCCATCAAAGGTGTTTTCACTATGGGCAACAATGACAGGTTGCTCCTTAAGGCGATCAGCTACACACAATGCCACTTTCTTGAATTCCTCCAAAAATGTCTCTTGATTAGAAGCAGGCTTATCCAAATCACAGCCAGCTTGAGATACCAGTGCTGGTTCCACAATGTTGTCAAGCACCTAGACAAACAAACCAAACGAAGGAAGAAAATGAAACAAGTTTAATAAATCTTCTTTATAAATTCTCATTTGTTGCTAATCATAGTGTGTAACATATTTCAACATGGTCAACAATATTTTTGTAACAAATATTGGTTACCCAAGAATCTGAAGTAGGAGGAATTCCTTGATCAACAGTGAGTTTGGCAAGAGCATCAATTATGTGGCCACGAAGTGATTTGTCAGGGGATTCAATCTGAGAGAATATGGATGCCATTTCTGCTTCATAACTTTGACCATTAACAAACTCAAGGAGATCTTCCCCATCAATTCGAAGTATCACAATTGGGTCTCGCTTTAGTCCAGCAGCCATTCCTAGTAGAATGTCTGAGAGAACCTCTTTGAACTCAGTCCTGCTCACTTTTTCTTGCTTGCCATGTGTGAATTCATTCAACACCTATGCAACAAGTCCATAGAGTTAATTCTCAATTGATCTTGTTCCATGATTGGTTCAAATCTATGGCTAATAAATCTTATAAGAGAGCAAAAAAATTGTACACTAGGAAAAATTATAGAGGAAAAAATAAAATGCTACGTTTAGTCCTGATTTATCCTGCATAGATTTTACATGTCACGACGTTTGGAATCATATATACAGCTACTTTTTTTAATTTTTCTTGTGACTAAGGTATCTTATGCTTTATAAATTTATTTGTTTGCCGGTCTTCAGCACATAGTTAGGTAAGAGATTTGCTTTATCCCAAAGTATGCCACGAAAAGAGAACCTTTTCCCTTGTCCCCACAATAACACTGCCTTCACAATGCAGCTAGCGGCCAGGGCCATGTAATTTGTCATTGACTATATATAATAGCATATTGACTTTTTGTTTCTCTAAAGTCTAACTCAAAACTTTCTAACATTTTCTAAATATTAATCAATTAATTAATTGGTTTCTAAAGTGTGGTTTGGAGTTTAAACAGCACAAATAATCAATAGTTTAATTATATATTTAGAGGTCAAAAGTCCCGGTTTAAGTAGTTTCCAGCACATTCCTTACCAGATTCTTCCTCCTTATGTGCAGATAAGAGAATGGCCACAAAAAGTGAAGTAACATAGAAACCAATTGCAAGTTTGCAACCAAAAAGGAGAGTCCCACAGACCCGACCAGTTATCATATTCATAGGTATGATGATGCTCTTCTGGGACCAGCTAGAAGTCACTTTTTTGTGAAATAAAAACTTCCTTGGGTAATGCCGCAAAAAAGTATTACAAGCAATAATACATTAATATTGTTTTAAAAAACAACAAAATTATATTATCAATAAAAAAAAACTAATGAAAAAAAAAATTGGTCTGCACCTCCATCAACTAGTAAAGCATTAATCACATAGAGATTTTGCAAATTGGCAGAAGATACAGAAAGACGAGGTAGTTCTTTTCCACTCCAAAACAAACCCTCAATCGCAAACAAATAATATTTTAATTAGAAAAAAACAACAGACATTGGAACCGAAACAAATCTGATGAAGATAATGACATCACAATGATGAAGAACTAATTGTTTTTCCTTGGACACGACAATATTTTATTGAACGTATGTAGACATTAGAATTCGGAAAATAACACCAAAAACTTAAACCAGAGAAAAAGTCAAAAGCATACACAACACCCTTATCTTCTTACCAAGTCGGTTTGACACCTGTAACAACACATTTTTCCTTCAGTCTTTTTCAGTGAGAATGGTAAATGATAAACTTCACTGCAAAGGACCTTCTTATTCATCATAATTAGTAATTTATTTTTTGCTGTTGAGCATAACTCAGTTATTTGTGAAGGGAAGCGAATTTTCAAAATAGAAGATTGAGTTTGCCATACATAGAAAGTAAAAACTATTTATATTAATATTCTTTCTTTTTCTACCAAATGTGGCAGAGAGCAAGGAAATCAATCAATGCAATCTTTACCCCATCTTGGGGAGACACTGTTTTCAGAACTCGAATTTGTGTCCTCCGGATTATAAGGCAACAACTTACTGTTATACCAAGTCTCAGGCTCATCTTACCCGCCTCATAGCATTGTTGAAATTCCCAACCCATTATAGCAAAAGCATCAAATGAAGAGAGAAGCTAATAATACTTAAAAGTTCACCCAACAAGGATAACAGTACAAGAAAGAGCAATATTGTGTATAAAGATCAAAAGCAGGCATCAAGGTAGCCAGATATCATAAACAGAAAAGATATATGTATATAGTTAAGGGTATCTATCTTAGACGGTATCCGATCCGGTATCCTACTATGTCTACATTTAACGTATAAAAAACACAGTCCTAAAATTAGAAACAATGATAGATATGCACGTATATAGAGAGAGAAGGGTGAGTTGAGAAAATCAAGAGTAGAAATAAAAGGAACCTCAGAATAGATGTGATCGGAATCAGGATTAGTGCCTTGAGCAGGCAAGCCAAGGGCAGCACCAATATCAGCAACAGCAGGCTTAAGCTCCTTCACAGACAGCGTACCATCTCTGTCCTTATCCAACTCCTGGAACTTATGGTCCACGAAGCTGCTGAAAACTTGCTCGTTCCCAACCAACTCCATAATATTGGAACCGTCTAGAACCTGTCCATTTCCACCACTTTTCTTCTTTATTGTGGTGCCTGAACCTGAGCCAGTACTAGTCACTCTTGTCTCCATTATTCCCTCCTAGCTCTTCAAAACTCTCCTGCTTTTTCTTGTGACTCCTGTGACCACCTTTGTCCCGCTTTTCCTTGCACCTCTCGTGAGTTCCACACGAGCTAAAGTGTGTGTGTATTTGTGCTTTGTTATAGTTGAGAGCTTAGAGATGGGATATATCAGTGTATGTGTGTGTGTGTGTGTGTGTGTGTGTTTTAATTTGCTTTGTATTTGTTGCGCCTAGCTAGCTAGTGGCCATCAGCTATCAACTCGTTCTTCGGTTGTCGAGTACTGATTCTCTTCTCGAAGGCTCATCATAGGCCTTTATTTATAACAAATGAGATTTATTTAAATAATAATTTGATAAAGAATAGCCATAAATTGTAAAAGTAATTATCATCTGAAAAATACATAGGATGACGACTCGGACGAAGTTGCCTAATTAAGGTTTAACTCATGCTCCATAAATGTAGGTTTGAATTTACTGATTCCTGTGAGGATTTTATTAGTGGGGTGATATATATATATATAAAATTCTTCTGATTCCAAAAATCCTTAAACAAGTTTGGGTGTCTTTTCTAATTCTGCATGATACTTATCCCATCCAAACTTTCTTTAGTGCACCAAAAAGATCTGAAAATTACAAGCTAGGAGTAGCAAACACACAAGTCAAAAGAAAGAAGCTTGGCCTAATAAATAATCAAACGTCTAATGTATGCTAACATCACATTTAAGTGTAAAGACTTGAACATATATGTCAATTGGACAGCAGTCTCAGTAACAATCTAATACTTTTAAAATTTATAACTAAGAAAAAAAATGTGAAATATTAATTTTTAATGACCTTATATAGTAGTATAAATATTAGGAAGATGGTATTTGTCGACACTTCATCTTCACAAATAAAGAAAATGAAGAAATAATGCCTGGATCACCAAGTATGTCTGTCATTCAGTGGTGTGAACAGAGAAGCCGCATGCGGGGTCCCAACAAGAAAAAAATATATGAGAAAAAATAGGGCAAACATAACATACATGTGCTGAAAAACAAGGGAGGTCGAGATTGTTACAGGTAATAAAACTTTTTCTTTTATACTTTTTCAAAAATCTCAATTTTTTTATGACTTCAATCAACATATTACTTTGCATAAAATTAGTATGATGTCCAGGAATGTTTTCAGTTGTTATAATGACTAAAAATGTGTTAAATTCTTGTACTTTTTAACGTTATGATCTATATCGGTTATACACATTATAGCTATGTAAAAACATTTATTCTTGTTAAGTTATTCACTGAATTTAAATTTTAACTCTTTTCTCTTTGCCAAACTTAAATCTCATTATATTAGATTCAAAATATTTGATTCATTAGATTCAAAATATTTATTTAACAATAACTTCTTATTATTATTTGATTCATTAGAAATCTTATTTGGCCAAATTAAAGAGTCAACAGTTTGCCATGTCGAATAATTGAGCATACTGCTTAAGGTTGTATGTATGATATGAATAATAATGTATCTATCTCGTGGTCAGTCAGAGGAAGTTATTATTTTTATTTTATTTTATTTTTCCAGAAATGCAAAAAGGGCTTGTGTGTATGTATGATCAGCATTGATGTTAATTCTGGCAGTAAGTATTATTTTATTTATAACTTTACTATTTTAACATCTAACTTTCTCAAACACCTTACCCATAAATAATATGAGTCTCATCACTTACCTTTTTTTCTAATTTATTTTCTCTCATTATTCCTCTCACATCACATAAAACACACATGGTTGTTTACACCTATATGAATGTCAAAATAGAATTATTCTTTTATTTATTTGTTAATGACTTTAACTGCATCTTACATATTTTATATATATATATATATATATATTCACACACATGGTTGGATTGGATGTGAACTGCAACTGCAGCTAGTCTAGTATTACGTCTGTTCTGTTCTGGCTGCTTAGCTTGCTCCTTGCTCCTTCCTCCTCCACCGCGGCTGCTATATATTGTTCTCTCTGACTCTAATTTGTGTGCGTTTTTCATTGGAGGGAGGGATGGGTTCGGGGGAGTTAAGTGTTGCCTGAAATCACTTACAAAGAGTCACAACTTCATTGTTTTAATATTCTTACATAAAATTTATTATTCAACAAGAGTCACAGGACTTGACTTGCTCCACTAACATATTTATTTATGACAAGAAACAAACAAGTCCCTAGAAGGAGAAAAGAATCATCAGCGACCACTAATCAATTTGTGGCCGGGACAGCTGGGGCGGTTGCAGACCCTCTACTCCAATCTCGAATGGGTATGTGTTTCTCTCTTTCTCCATGTGCCAAACAGACCACTAAAGTCCAAATTTCATTTTATTTTACCTCGGTTGGCTTAATTTATTTCCGCTACGTGTCTTGGGGCCATGGTAATTACGTGTCTATGGATTATTGGCTTCAAGAAAATTCCACTTCATTCTTAGTATTGTTTATTTCAACCAAAACCAATCTAACTCCACTGTTATTGGGCGTGGATTGGGTTGGATTGAATTGAATTGTGTTACTGTCAATAGATTTGGTTTCTGACTTTTCTTTTAAAACAATAATGTCGATAATTAAAATAAAAAAACATTGGATTTGGTTTTCACCTCTGAATTATTTATCACCGCTATTCTATAGTTAAATTATTAAAAGTCTACGTGTTTATAGGTTTACACCCTAGATCAATGTACAAAAGAGTAACATTAATATAGAAAGAGTAATGTTATACAATTAAAAAATATTAACAAAATTATGGTTTTTGTTGAATGAAATGAAAGAATTAACCTTTTGTTTAAGAGTTAATAATCAAACGAATTTTTTTAGCAAAACTGTTGGCTCTATAGTATTGTTTATGTAAATGTCATAAATACTCTTGTCCCACTCTGAGCAATGACCTATCTCTCTAGTTTAGCTATTTGGAAGGTCTTTCAATATAGAGACAACAGAGCCAACTGCATTTTTTAGGGAAGGGGTCTAATCAATGTAGCAATTTGCACCAGGGATGACATGTAGTCTATGTGCCATACAGAGTCTAAATAGAACCCGCAGAGTTTGGTGAAATTTCTTGTTTAATGAATTGTCTATGGGAACATTATTATTACAAAGTTAAATGTAGACGGCATAAAATAAAAGCCAAAATGGTGAGGGGGGAGGGTGGTGTTGGCTGGTTGGGGAGGACTGAGGAGAAGCCCGATATGGCAGTTCTCAGTGTATTATTTGGACGGCAAATTAAAGGCTAGTCAAAGCAAGCACTATATATATTTGGACGTTTTTATTTATTTGGCACATCCTATATGCAAACATGATTTGTATCACTGGCCCAAAGTGGTCCAAATCTACATAGCCAGTAGCCACAGCCCACATGCATTGCTGTTATTGTACTTAATGCCTTTCCCTTTATGAGGATGAAAGCAGATAGATAGATAGATTACTTCGCTTACGGGACAAGCCTAAAATTAGTGGACATAGCTTTAAAGAGCTGCTCAAAGTAGTGCTGTAGAAATTCATTTACTGTTGCTGATACATACTAGATCTCCCCGCTCTCCAGTCCCATAGTTTTCCCTTATAACGTTACTTGTAAGGGAAAACTAACATTGATGTCACTACAGACACTAAAGAGAAAGGATGCCATTCTTTCTCTTTTTTGTTTTTCCAGTCAACAAAGATGCCATTCGACAAGTAATCGTTCATGCTTTGGAATCTGCCCTAGCCCTAGTTATGAAGTTATTTACATTGATTGTAAGCTTGAGAGCGTCTTATAATATACATTTGATGGGTTTTCAGATTAAAAAAGTATATTTTGTTAGTTACGATTCATTTGCATAACTGGTTTGGCCTGGTTAAATTCCACCGACTGCTATGGTGGTGAGGGGGGCAGGGGTGAAATACAAATGTTGAATCTTGAATTGGTTTATATAATCCAGAAAACTATTTCGCATTAGGCATTTATAACAGCATCTAGGCGGGGACCTTTTAAGCTGATGATTCATTGGCATAATCTTCTCAACATAATCCTACAAATACTACCTAAGAAGTAAGAATATACAAAAATTAGACCCTCATACACGGGATGGGGTGGGACCAAGGCCTTAGCCAGATCCACTTTTAGAAGACATGGATGATTGTTGACCAGCTACAGATGCAAAGTCAATAATATTGTAAGTGTAGAGCTTAGTCTCTTTCTGGAGCATCACCAGACACTCTTCTTGAGCTGAGGTTTCCTGTGTATGACCACACCCTCTCAAATTCAGCTGAGGCAAACTTTTCTGACTTTGAATCTGTCGTGTCCTTTAGACCATTCCTCTTCACAGCATGTGTTCTTCTTGGGCTGCAAGGGCTCCCAGTAACAGGAGGGGAGGAGCAGAACGTTGGGGTTGCGAATGGAGAGGCATATGGGCTGTGTTGAATTGAGAAGGGGCTTGGAGACATTCTCTTCTGGATGGGTAGACCACCAAAACCTCCCCTATTGAAAAGAGAGATAGATTCTGCAGCTGCACATGGCTTTATAGAATCATCTACATAAAGGACATCATCAATTCTTGCCATTATGTTAAAGGCCAAGCTCTCCATCACCCTTGAATAACTCTCAAGAATAGACTGTCCTACATCCTGCAAGGAAAAGAAAATAACACACAACTTTATTAGTTGATTCTGACTTCTGAGCCCCCGTCCACCAACAACAAACCACTTATAAGCTACAAGTAGTAGATTCACTACTTGTACCCATGATTTAATAATTGACGAAAATCATTGTGAAGATATGACCAATCATCAATATGAACCATAAAATTGGGGGAAAAAAGCACCAATCATCAATATGAACCATAAAATTGTGAAAAAGCAGTGAAACTATAATGCATTTGATCTCAGAAAACTCTTCATATCTCTCACTAATTACTCGTGTAACTTAACTCTAGTAGCTCTTCATAAAATTGCACCATTTAATTTTGAAATGATTCCTCAAAATTGTGAGATCTAACTGGAATGATCAAAGAACTTCTCAGTCATGTCCACAGTTGCATTACATAATAGATTATGAGTTCAATAAAAAGAAGAAGATTAACATAGTGTACCAGGAAAAACTTAGCTAATTTACTTTAACATAGATAATAACATTCTGTCTAAGCAGTGGCCATGCTTTGTATATCAACATAGAATATTATGAGTTCAATCAAAACTGAAGATTAAGATTTAAGATAATGCACCTTATTATATTGTATCTTGGCCATATCTAGTGCTGTTTGAGGGAGCCCCGGAAATCTGTGTTTCAAGCTCTGTAGAAGGGTCTCTGCTCGTTGGGCAAGAAAATGGTTCTTTTCCCCATCAGTGCCAACTAGGCCCTTCACCTTTCCACCCAAGAGCGTCTGGATTTCACTGAGTTTATAAGTTTCTTATGGTCCTTCAACCTCCATACATGAACAGCAGCCTCAATCCTGTTAGCAATATCCAGAGTGTGGTGCTCTGAAGAGAGATCCAGGCAATCGAGGAGACATTCAGGCGAGAACTGTTCAGCAGTTATGTATCGATAGATAATATCCCCCAGGCAAGCTTTTCCGTTCTGCACTCATAGTTGTACAAAAAAACACAAATTCAGATTAAGTTTTCAGCAACATTTTATCCAATTTATAAATATTCCCACTGAAATGCAATACATTCTTGAATTCCAGTTCCTTTTTTTTTAAATATGTTTGAATCATGGAAAAAACTGAGGTAGAAGTACTATAACATTACATATTATACTAAGACATTCTTATAAATACTCAACATTAGAAGTTTGTACAACACAAAGATGTATTGGACTCGACGTCTGTCAAATCACACATGACATATTATAGTCAAAACAAAATTAAGATAGCAATGTAATGGATATTCATCACATATATGATATACAAATGGGTCATTTCCTATTTGCACTACAAATGAAAAAGCATTTTACCTTGGGTAAAGATTCTATGTAGGCGCCAGGAATTTCCATTTCAGCAAGAACAGAACTATTAATTGCCATGGCAGCCTTTAATATCTGGTTGGTGCAATCCCTGCACTGCTGCAACCTTTTCCTATCATCCTCAGACAAGCCATTTGGTGGAACCTTAGGAGAAGGAAGCCACCACTTCTCCTCTTGCCTAACCGAAGGCCTACCCCTTTCTCCAGGGGAATATGCATCATCATCACAATCCTTAGAATCACCCAAGATTATCCCCCTATCAACATACCAAAACTGTGTATCTTGAAATCCATCAAGCATACCAAGCAGCATACCATCCAGCTTCTTCAGAGCAGGGAGATTGATGTACAAATCCGAGCGAGGACGCGTTGCCATGACCTCATATGTTCCACCACCAGGAAACTGCTGCACAGAAGGTACAAGCTCCACAATGGAATCACTCACACAGAGGAGCCACTCCATTTCCCTGCGCCACATGGCCTTCTTCTGCGGTGCTAGTGGCTCTAACCTCCATAACTCACCAAACACAGTTGCTGCCATTTTTAGTATGCACCAATAATCCCCCAAGTCAATTACAGTCCCAGAAAACAAAAAGTATGCGCAAATTATAAAAATAAAAAATAAATAAAAATGCAAATACAAAATGACTAACCAGAGAGGTTGGTTATTGCATTAGAGATTGCAAGGGCTGTGCAGACACCTTTCCCTCCACCAGACATGTCTTCCCCAAGAAGAAGCTTAGCAAACCTCTCCTTCATCATTTCCACTTCTGCAAAAAAAAATGCAAATGCTGTTAAAATTAGTACTATTTAAAAAAAAAAATTGGGAACAACCCATGTAAATCTGAGGCAACTAACTAGTTTAAGTAAAATTCACTTGACCCAATTGAACAATAGCTCAAAATGGTAAAAAATAAAAAAACAACACAATAATTGATTATTAAGCGATTTGTGAACCTGACAAGTCGAGGTCTCTTTTGTCGGGCTTGTGATCCCAGACAACCACATCCTTGCCGCCGATGACCGGAAGCATGACCTGCGCCGGAAAGTTGAAGTGTCCGACGGCGACACCTCCGGGACGCGGAGACAAGTTGGCGGAGCTGGAAGCTCCGGCGTCGGTGTCAAAACGGCGTCCTCCGCCGCAGAAGCTGCTGCAGCTCTCGGACTCGCTGACATCAGCACTGAGGCTGTAACTGCCGCAACGGTCACTCTGTTGGTCGGAACCATCCTCCGAGGAAACACTCCCCATTGTCGTAACCGCCACTTAACTCGCTCACTCACTCAGATCTCACTCACTAACTAACTAGCTCACTCAGTAACCCGCATTTCACATAATGCAGCACCAAACAGTAGCAGAAGTGAGGAGGAAAGGAGAAAAAAAATGGGGAAAGTGAAGAAGACAAGACACTGTTGTCGTTAAACACTCTCAACGTTCTCTTTCGCTTGTTCTTTTGTTCTGTTTCTCACTCATTTACACATTCTTCCTTCTTCCCTTTGTCTTTCTTTCCTTCTTTCCATTTTGTCTGAATAAGAGAGTGGTGTGCTTGTGATGATGATTTGATGGGTAAGCGACGGGCCAAAAAGCTAAAACACAAAAAAAAAAAAAAAAGAAGACGCCGTTTGCAGACACTGTCTTTCCGTGACAGCAGGGTTAAGCACCCGACACGCTGCTTTTCCGTAGGGTCCATCAACCTTATTAACGTTGTTTTTTAGTTCCAGCGTGTTAAGCGTTGATGTTGTGGCGCAATTTGGTTGGATGGAGATGGAGGGAAATGAACCTGCGGGAACATTACCAAACGGCGGTTAACTGTTTATAGGGGTGTGTGTCTGGTGGTGGGAAAATTAACCTGTGCCCAATCTCATCTTAAAAATCTGTGTGCTCGGTTATCCAAGCATCACATTGGTGGATAACCATGTTCAGGGGTGGGTGTTTTGTTTGACTACTTAGATCAGTTTGTTTTTCACCGTAAAATCTCATCGAATGTGGGACCCATGTTTAATTAGAGAGGTTTTCCCTTGTTGGTGTTCCCGTGGGCCGTCATGTAGTGGAAAACACGCAGACAATTCTGACATTGTGTGTAGCGGAAGTATTCCAATTTCCATCACGTTAGCGATGAGATGAGATGTATAATACTCTCTCTTTCGAAAATAAGTAAAAATTTAATATATTATAAAATCAATATATGTGAACATAATATTAAATTTTTATTTTATTGTATTGCATTGCATAGGCTTTTTTTCACTAGTGAAGCTACAAAGTACAGTACACGAACGTGTTTGGTACAGAACAGGAATATCTGGACACGTGTTACTCGCTCGACACAAGGATCTTTTGCGTCATAAAGATAACTCTTCATCTGAGGGTTGTGAGTGGCATTTTACTTGCATATACTCTCGCCATCACGGATGCTCTGTTGCACATCTTTATTATACCAAATTAATTAATACTTGTTGATTAACGAATATCTCAGCCTTCTATCCACGGTGGGACCCACTTCTGTAAGTGCATGATTATGATCGTGGATCTCAAAAAGTTACCAACCAACGGACAGGTTTTTATTATCTACCACCATGGAACAATGAAGGAATTCCCGGGATAACAGTAAATGATATAAAAAATCAAGCGTATTTCATTTTTAGCACATGAACAAACCATACCACTCGATATTTGTGCCAATTTTATGAGATGCCCAATTAATTTATGAATCTTATGGAATGGGTTTACGTCACGGGCAACTTTTGTTATTACTAGTACTTTAGAGCTGTGATGTTATCATGGGTAGGCACATCAAGCGTGCTCAAGTTCACCGGGTTATACAATGTTACCATTGCATGCCATTCTTTCTCTTTAATTTTCGGTTTCTCTTTCAATTCCTAGACTGGTCGCGACCCACAAATAGTCTGGCCTTGAAAAAGTGCAAACTATGATTGGAAATTTCATTGGACAGAAGGGAATTCGAACGTGAAGAAAGTAACGCTCACCTTAATTACGGTGAAAAATGAGATGAAAGTGGAAAAATCTAAGTTTGGCAGTCAAATAAAATTGAAGTTAACTGAAACGTGTATAAAAAATTGAAGTCTTAAGAATTAAAGTTAAATTGAAGTCAGGTTTTAAGACGTGAGTTCTCAACAAGATATAGTTTAAGAATTAAATCTTGTGTCGACAAAAAAAAAAAAAACTAGTGCAGTACTAGGCAACTTGGATAGGCTGTCAAATCGATTGAGTCACGATTGAGGTGGAAGTATTTATTGGAGAGTGGAAAGCAAAATACATATTATTGTGACAAATAAGTTGGGCCAGTTTCAACCCAAAAAAAGAGTTGGGCTTGTCACTTTTTATGAGGTCACACGGTATTTTCTAAACCATCGGCACTCGGAGGCCAGCTCAGATGGCAAGGGCACACTGCCTCCAGGAAATGCACATAGGCTCCACACCAGCAGAGCTGGTGAATAAAAGCCAAATTAATAACAAAATATTATATTCATTTGTATTAACAGTGTGTTTAGTTAGGGATAAAAACAACTAAAAAATTTTCATAAGTGCTCATCTATAAAAAGCTTTCCTCATTTTTATCCCTATATTAGACATACCCTATGCCTTTCAGTTCTTGAAAATATTTGGATTAAATAGGGTTTTAACATTTTGAAATAAGGGTTGTGTTTGACTTAATGACATTCCGAGCTATTGTATGAAATACTGCACCACATTTGAAATCCAAATATTAAAACAAAATTTTATTTTCGTTGGCTTGTTGCCTGCGTGCATGTTTGTACCATTTCACTATGGTAAAGAAGCAAATATGGTATTACATCCGGGAAAACATAAATTTGAAAAAATAAATTAATAGGGGCAATTCATTATAACAAATGTGGTGGTAATTATGTAATAATACAAAGGAATTGCGGATGAATTTGCAAAAGAATGAGACCCAAGTCAGTTCCCAGCTACATGGCTAGTTGGTTGTTTTGCCTGCAGCTCTGCCACAAAGAAGAGCATTCTTTGGAAGTGAATATTCATCTCTGGTGGACTCAACTGGAGAATACACTCGCAGATAGAATTGTTGTCCAAGGTATTGCCGTGCCCAAAATTCACTTCTCACATTCCACATACCCACATTGTCTAGTGCCATATAAATTGCGGTCCATGACTTAGGATATACCTGAGACGCAAAATTTATCAATAAGCTAGTGTTGCATTGGATATATATATATATTGATGAATGATTAAAGAGAATTTGCCAACTAAAAAACAACCAACCTGTGTTGTGCACCTTGAAACTGCATCTCTAAGGTTGTATTGGTTACGACTATTAGGTGTCCAAACACCACCATCCATACTGCATGAGAAACAAACCATGTTGAAATTTCAATGATTTGAAGTGAAGATATTAACAAAAAAAAGTTTAAAAGCATGGTTAAGGATTCCAAAAAGTGAAGTTTATAAACTTTTTAGTGAACCCAATTGTTGAAATCTTTAAAAACACATTTTTCTATGTAAAACTTACTATAATTTTGGAATCATTAACCAGTGTCCTTGCAGAAAGACTAATGGAAAATACGTTCAAATTCTTACCCTACAACCCAAAATGAGTATCCATCAATGTGCCAGCTCTGGACAATGTTTTCATGGTTCTGAAACACAATCTCAACAAAGGCTCGAAAATCAGCACCCATGACAGATGTGTCAAGATACATGGGTTTGCGTGAACGGGTATCTGGGATGCTTCCAACTTGGAAGACACCACCAATCTTGAAGTAATCTGCTAGCTTCAATGGAGTGTCAGCAGGAATGAAGGACACGCTGTTTACTGCATATCTCTGCTTGCCATTAACTTGTGCTGCTGAGCTCTCCAAAATTATTGTCCTGCTTATGTTTATGAGACCATAGTGATAAGAGCCTTGCGGATTGGGCCTTGGTCCACTTGCAGTCAGGTTTGTCCTACAAATTGTAATATGTTAGTTGATGAATAATTAATGTGAAGGTGGTTTAGCAGGTCATTAACTGCAACTTTTGTAAGAGAAATGTTACATCAAAAAGTTGGATATTACTATAAAGAAAGAAAGACATAAAATTTTAATTAATATTGAAGAAATTATTACAGTTTATGAAGTATCAAGTAAGATTATACTTAATAACATGGTGATATTCTTGCTTTAATTGATGATAAAAATCATTAACTTATAGCTTTTATCTAAACTATTCCTTCTGTTTCAAAATAAATATATATTTTTTTTCACTTTTTAGATTCATTCATAAATTAATATATTTGGACATAAATCACTTTATAAATGAACATAAAAAGTGAAAAAGATATTTATTTTGAAATAAAAATACTATCTTATTATTATTGAATAGCGTACAATCCTATTTATGTTTATAAGTACTTAATGATTTTCTGAGTGTTGAAAAGAGAAAAGTCAAGAATGTGTCCCTATCTTATTATGCTCACATTATGTCTATTTTTCATTGTACAAAATAAAAAACTTCTATTTGCTGAAAAAGTGTTGATAAGCTAAGCTTGGAAGTGGGAACAAACGAATGATGGAGATGTTGGTATAGGAGAATTACCTGATTGAACGAGCTTGTTGAATGGACCAATCGATCTCAGTAGTTGGTCCACGAGGGACTTGGCCAGAAACAGCTTGCTGGGAGTTACTATAGTGAAGTATGGCAGTGCTAGTGAGGACCTTATCAGTGAAGCGAGTTGAAACAGCAATGTAGTAGTCCTTTGGTGCTTGATCAGCTGTGATGAGCACAGAATAAGATTGTCCCACGTGAACATCTATTGAGGAATATGTGGTCTGCAAAGTATGAGTTCCTTCAACTTCCACCAATTTCATGCTGTGGCCTTGAATCCTGAAGTTGAGTGTGTTTTGAAGTCCAACATTTATTATTCTAAGCCTATATGTTTTCCCTGTTGTTCATATAACATATGGTAGAATAGTGTTATCACCCCAAAATGTTAGTGATATAAAAAAATATAGAGAGATGAGAATAAGAGGCATGCATACCTTGTTCAACAGTGAATGTTGTACCGTTTACACGACCATTGATTAGAACAGCTTGAGGGAATGGAAGTTTGTGTCCAAAATCTAGAATACCCTTCAGCTTCTGCAATTCATACAATCATATATTAGTAAAAGTAGTTAAAAAAATTGAAATAGGGGCCACGACAAACAGATCTTTGAGACTAATGTAGCACAATTGTGTGTTGAGTTTGTGTTCTGATTACATTGTTATCGATTTGGTACCAATCTCCAATAAGGAGAGTGAAATCATCAGCTGGCTGTGGGAATGGGACTGGAATCAATGGCCTGCTTAGGATCTTGATGGACCCAAAGCCACCAGCTGCCTTGTGGAAAGCAAGAGATGGGAAATAAAAGAAGCTTCCAATTTGATCTTTGACTTGAAGTGTGTATGTGAAGTTCTTTCCGGGAGGGATGGGGCATGTGGTTCCATAAACTCCATCTTGGTAAGAATTTCTCCTTTGTTGAACGCCACTCCTGTTGAACCATTCAAAGCAAATCAAGAAAGACAAGGGTTAGAACTTCTTCATGCAATTATTTTTTAAGACTCACATCTTAAAAGAATAAAAAAATTGCAATATCGAATAGTTTTACTTTAATTTTGATGTTTTTATAATATGAAATTGTTTTATACAGTCATCTAATTAAAATATTTTATTTAAATAATTTTTAAATAATAGATATTAAAGTCAATAATTATGATTGATATATCAACTGTATAAAAAAATTTTATACTGTATAAATTCCAAGTGCCTTTTTGTTTTTTTTTTATTTGTTAATAACCAGTCCAAAAAGCAATTGTGGGCCTGACTCGTGAAGATTTTTACTCCACTATAGAAGCCATTATGAGTTGTGTTTGGATTAGGTGGAACTTTGGGAGTGGGCTTGAAGTTGAGTGGGTTTAGTCCGTGATAAGACTTATAAGGGCCTAAGTGGTGGGTGAATGCAACATTTATTAAACCCATTTTTGTCCTTATGTCATGTGTGTGAATTGAATCGCTGTAGGTGGCGTTCACTCAATCCCCATGGGTGACCGCAAGAAAGTGAAATATGGGGTTGCTTTAATGTTGTGGCCCATCATCTAATGTGAAGTCAGTGCAATATGGGAGTTGGGAGAGTCTTCTAAAACACAAGTTTACCAAAACACATGTCCCGACAGCAAAAAGATAGATCAAGTAGAAGGAGCTAAAATAAAGCCACAATTTGGAACTTTGCATATCATTTAGTTCTATCGAGATAAGAAAGGCAATAAAACAAGTCACTTTGGCTATCAAGCAACCATGCTTTAGTGTTTTTTTTCCAGTTTGGAACCGTGCTTGAGTTAAAAGTGCACCGATTTGCTAGTTGGATTACGGATTACACCAAGCATATCAAGAAGTGACCGTGTGATTCATGACTTGCCGTGTGAAGAACCTTGTGTTCCCCAAACTTTTTATGTACACTTGTTCCCTATTTAATATGATTTAATAAATGTAATAAGTGCATGGTTGAAATGCTTAGCCATTAAAGAAAAAAAGATCGTCCCTTTTCCTTAGAAACTATTTTCAGTACACTTAAACTTTGTTTAAAAACTATAAATAAAATTAATTATAATATTTAATTCATTCATATTTATACTAGTAATTTTTTAAAAGTATTGTTTAAGATTTTGTAAATACAAACACAAATTGATCATTTTGAATTATGACATTTTATTAAGTCAATGCAAAGAATCTTTATGTATTAATATATTATATGATATACAGACAATTATTTTATGTCACTTTTAATAGCTTACTATATAAACAGCTCTGTTCATGTAATTCAAAGAAAGAACTTTAACTTGCTTTTCACATAATGCATTCAAATATAAATTTTACTTTATCATAATAAATTATGCTTATAGTTAATTATTAAATTTATTTTATTTTCACAGTTAATTTAAATACAGCTTTAAATTGTTATATAGCTTATACATGATTTCATCTAGGTGTGACTAATAAATTCACATAGTACCCAACGAGTAAAGTTATAGTTTCCAAAGGAACATTAAGAGATGCAGTTTTGATTCCTAGTGGAAGGAGATGTAAGATGATACAGAGTTTGGAATAAAACATAAAGCTGATAAAGAGAGAGAATTATTGGCACGGTACCATGATAGAAGAAACGGCTCCGGCAAGTTATTGTGTACATTTATGATCAAATTGTCGTTGGTAACTGAGTAGATTTCGGGGCCTGGAAATTGGCCATTGATAAGAATGCCCTGCAAATGCAAAATACCAAAGCATTGAACACTTACGTCAACATCAGAAGACAAATAAATTAAAAGAAAATTAATTAAAGCGAAGAAATTAAATAAGGAAAGATAAAACACTCTATTAACAAGTTTACGTGCAATGCAAATACAAACCTGTTGTTTGACTCCCAGGGGATAAATGTCCCCATAGGTAATGTTCCAATCGAAGAATCTATAAGGGTCCTCGGCAGCAACGTGAAGGGTGTTGTTCAAAAGCAACAATAATATTGAGCAGAAACTGAGCAAGGCACGCAGTGATGATGGTTCACTGATCAGCTTCATCATGTTGATCATAGCCAAAGCAACAAAATGGTTTAATTTGGACTTCAGAGTTTGACAAGGAAATTAAAGAGGAAATAGATTGAAAGGATAGGTAATGGAAAATCCAACAAGGAGGGTGGAGAAAAGTAGTGTTGGAAGTTGGCTAGAGTAACAAGATACACCCTCTTAAATACATATGTAAGAAAGATGAAACGAGTAAATTAAAGGTTGCAAGCCTTGGAGGCAACCGAATATTATATTACTATATATGATGCAATATATGAATATGATGACATAGGAAATGGGTAGTTGTGAATTATTCATATAATACTAGGAGGTGTGAACGAAAATATAGTAAGGAAAAGACATAAAGGGTATATATGAAATTAATTGTTGGTTGAAATGGGAATGGAATAGGGGCGGTGACTGCGTGTATGTGGTATTAAGTATTATGATCCAGTTTGCTATGTGCATTGTGCAAGCTGGATGACACTGTTTTTGGCCGCGATCTCTGACGCGACACACGGTATCTTTCATGTATCTAATTTCCTTCGCCAAACAAGTCATAAGCCTCACTTTCCATGATCGATTTATAATTTCTTTTATTAAGCTGATCAACAGAAAATAGTTGTACGCGGAAACAATAGAGATTGTCGCTTCTCGGACATTCCCTGTATGCTGTTTGGCTGCTGTTGGGTGTAGCCTCTTGTGATTGGAGTTTGGAACTTTGCGCGGAGGAATATCAATTGGAAGCTTCATGGGGCCATGGAAATCACAACAATTCACGCACCTTCTAATATGAATGGGGGTTTGCTTGGAAAGTTCGATCTTTCTTTGCTGTATACACCAAATTTGGTGGATTTGACTATTCTTGTCAACTACTAATAGATTTGCATCGAAAAATAATAAAGAATTTCCCACTCTTCATTATTTTAATTTAAAATAATTATAAATTATCATACTAATAAATGTACTTATAAATCTTCCTACATATTAAATTTCTATTGCTATTACTCACTCTTTAAGTTTTCAAAGCATTGATTGTGTATACTCTTTTACTTATTTTAGTATTAGGAGGATTTGTTAGAGGATATAGCAAAACTCTTCAATTTATGCTTATTTTTGTGATTTGTTTTAGTAAAGTCGTTGGTTAATTTTCAATAAGCTAGTCACATGGGAGCATGACCCGTTTCATGTGCTTCAACATTGACAAATGACAATTTAGTTTAGTAGGCACATTTTCTAATTTTTCTTATTTCAATTGTCAAGAGTTAAGACATTCAAATGATAAACGAAGCTGTATTATTTTACTCCTTAATTGAATCGTATGAGGTGGAGCAAAGCAAAAGCTTTTCAAGACGAAATTTTTTTTTGTGTGTTGATAGGTACACACATGCATGGACTTTATGGTCACCTATGAATTGATAATGGTTACGCGTGTATCAAGTTATATTTTCATTTTCACGTTAAAAAAAGGGTTATGTTTTCATTTTATTGAAATAAAATAAATAAACTTATAAATTTAAATTAATTATTGTTAAAATCGTAACTTCAAGAATGATTTAAATATAATAAAAATTGGAAAATAATAAATATTTCAATAATTATATTTATCTTAGGTGTTTAATTAAATATTTGAAATAAATTCAATAGTTTATCATATTTATATTTGAATTTTCAAATTATTAATAATCTTTATTTATTAATTTAGATTCTTTGAAGTTTAATTTGAATATCTAAATAAATAATTAATGATGATAATATTGGAAAACAAAATTGAAAAAAAAATTTAAACATTCAGTATATATTAACCAGAAAATTAAATGTCATCAATTGTCTATTAATTGATATTTCATTTATTTGATTAAAAATAAAAATACATGTATTGAAGTAAGAATACATAAAATGAATTATATTTATAATATGTTACAATTGTGGCGTTTATAAATATTATTATAACAGTAAAAAATATTTATATTATTATATTTATTCTATTACTTTATTTAAATGAAATTTTTAATTATTAATGAAGAATATTAATTTTAAAAATTCGAAAATATAATAATATTAATTGAAAAATTAAGTATTAAATTGAAATTTTTATTTTATCATAATAATAATTAATTAGTAATAGGCCATAGATACCTGTGTCTACAGGTCTACAAGAATTAAGCTGCAAATTACTTTGGGCTTTACAACATGGCTTCACTCTCAGCTTCAGATTGCTTAATTCTGTTTTTTTTTGTCGGGAGTTAATTACGCATTAAAGCCAGACCGGACATTTTTTTTGTCTGACCGGACCGTTTAGCTGCACAAAGAAGAGAGACTGGGCTACCATCGACTTAAACGAGAGGTTGGGTCAGTGAAAGTCCGTTGTGAAGCCCAATAAAAGAAACGCTTAACATGTTTTCTCTGAAACGTATATGTTGGCCAACAAAAAAGCGCGTAGGCTTACTAGAATGATCAGTGTCCAAACCAAACCAGCTAAACTTTTTTCTCAAGGGCCCCCAAAAAGCAAAAGGTGTTATGAATTTTGATTGAAGGTTGGTATTCCTCAGTCTAGTAATATGCTACCTTCTTCCTGATCAACCTGATATGAGTATATTTCTTCATAAAACACCGGTAGTTATCATATAAAATGCCACTCATACCAAATTTGTTGGATCAATAATTGATTGTGATTTTTCTCTCAATTTAAAAATAAAAATACAAGACTATAAAGTGTCTTGAAAATGGTTTACGCTTCTTTGTCAATTAAGAACATACTTTGACAAAAACAAAAAGCTAATTTGCTGCGTAGAGATAATCTTTTTAGCTAAAATGACTACACCGACATGGTTAGTATATTGCATAGCCATCAATATCAATATTTGCTTAAAAAAATTCATTTTATACCGCCTGGAGATTTCGAGATCATTCATTCGATACAACATTCGTCATGTTCGAGAGACAAGAGAGAGTCAAACACCACAAATTATTCACAACGTGTGGCTAATGTTTTATTTGGCGCCAAGAGCCAAGAATAAAAAAGAAAAAAGTGCACAGGAAAACAAGAGACACTGCACTGCAGTTACCCTTGTCGTCGTGTTATCCAATTGTAACCATGAATTGGATTGGATGTGATTCCTTATCCTCAAACTCAAAGACTCCAAACCCCCTTCCCTCTCTCACGCACCATGCCCCTGCCACATGTTCAACAAACCAACTCGAACCAAAACCACCACACCCATAGACACATCACACTGTAGCAGTAGCAGCAGCACCACCACCACCATCATCGAAAACCAGATTAATAATAATAATAATAATGGAAGCCGTATTATTCGCCAACAAACCAACTTCCCACCTCAAACTCCCTCCCAAGCACACCTTCCCAATCCCTTCTTCCTTCCCTCACCACCACAACCTCCCCATTCGCCACAAACCCAACAACTTCCCCACCCTCTCCGCCCTCCAAAACCAACAACAACAACAACCACCACCACCAAAAGACAACGCTACCGCCGAAGATGAATCCTACGGCGAGGTCAACAAAATCATCGGCAGCCGCGCCCTCCCTGGCGCCGCCGCAATGGAATACCTCATCGAGTGGAAAGACGGCCACGCCCCTTCCTGGCTCTCCGCCGACTTCATCGCCAAGGACGTCCTCTCCGAGTACGAGTCCCCCTGGTGGACCACCGCCAAGAAAGCCGACGACGCCGCCCTCCGCCGCATCCTCGACTCCAACGACGGCCGCGACGTCAACGCCGTCGACTCCGACGGCCGCACCGCCCTCCTCTTCGTCGCCGGGCTTGGATCCGAGTCCTGCGTCAAAACCCTCGCCGAATCCGGCGCCGACCTCGACCACCGCGACAACGCCGGCGGCCTCACGGCGCTGCACATGGCCGCGGGGTACGTGAAACCCGGCGTGGCGAAGCTGCTGCTCGATCTCGGTGCGGATCCGGAGGTGGAGGACGATCGTGGAAGAACGGCGCTGGATCTGGCAAAGGAGATTCTGAAAGCGACGCCGAAGGGGAATCCGATGCAGTTCGGGAGGAGGATCGGTTTGGAAGGTGCGGTTAGGGTTTTGGAAGGTGCGGTTTACGAGTACGCGGAGGTGCAGGAGATTCTGGAGCGGAGGGGAAGGGTGAGAATTTGGAGTATCTTGTGCGGTGGAAGGACGGTAGCGCAAACGAGTGGGTGAAGGCGAGGTTCGTGGCGGAGGATCTGGTGAGGGACTATGAGGCGGGTCTGGAGTACGCGGTGGCAGAGGCGGTAGTTGGGAAGAGGGTTGGAGATGAGGGGAAGCCTGAGTTTTGGTTAAGTGGGCCGACATGGATGAGCCCACTTGGGAGCCCGAGGACAATGTGGATCCTGAGCTAGTTAAGGAGTTCGAGTTGGGTAGCACTGGTAATGGTCAGGCTCAGCAAAGTAATGGGCCTGCTGTGGTGCTTTCAAATCTGGATAGCCTGTGATTGTTTTGCTTGCTCGCTTTCTCTTGTAAATTTAGGGGACTGCGTAAATTGTTTTCTTTCAAAATCAAATCCAATGCAAATTTTCCTCGATTCTTTGCTTCATACTCGTTAATATTAGGTTTCTATTATCTTATCGTGAGGAAGATTCAAACTGTGGGATAGAGTTACTTTATTTTTTATGAAGTAAGATAGAGTTAATTTGACAATAAACAGCGAGTTTAATTTCTGAACACTCATTTAGATGATTTTGCAAGTTATGGGTGTTAGGGTTAATTATTTTTGTTGATGTAATAATATATGATTGGATAATAGTGTAAAGAAGTTTTATACTATCAGTTTATGAAAATTAACCTTATAAAGAAGTTTGTTTTATACATGACCATTAGATTTAATATGTTGCAGAAAATTAAACAATTTAGCAGTTAGGCTTATTGTGATGAAAGTTTTGATTACGTGATGTTTGATTAGTTTGGCGGTAAAAATAAGGTAAACATTTTATGAGTGAGTTTTGTACATAATTTTACATTAGTTTATTTAGAAATTTATGCTCCCAATCGAACAAATCTATCTATGGTATTTATGTATTTCGGATGTAGATGTTATCTGTCGCTTGACAAAATGAATATTTAGTACATCATTTACTTTCTGAAAACAGACGTTTAATAAATTAAAAACTGGTAGCCTGTGAGAATTGCATGATTTGAGAATTGCATGAATTTACACCTTCGTTGTCGTGGGCCCTTGAATTTTGGTTACTGTGTTCCACAAAAACGACAGCCCTTGAAAAAGGAGCCTCAAGGTTATAGATAGACTATGGGCTTAATGATCAGTATGTGCCCAAGCATTAAAAAGCTACATTAATATTAGGTCCGGGTCAGAGTCTTAGGTAGAGTCTGGGGCTTCAAAACCACAGCCGAATGGATCCCAATGGGCCCCATTCTGTCATAAACCGCGTCGTACTCTCTGTTATAACGTTTATATATTGCCGGCGCAAATCCGTAAAACACGACCAAGGCTTCCTGTTTTTAGTGCATGAATGAATAATAATTGGGAACGCTGACCCCACAGTCATTCTTCAACACTTCAAACGTATTAAAATCTTTGAGAAAACAATCCAATCCACCCATGCCCCTATTGGCCACGCCTCACTGCCCTGAGGAGTTGAAAATAAAGGGTAAAGAAGACATTTTATTTCATTAGTTCAATCCACTTTTTCAATTGATGAGCGAGCTCAACGGAATAACGTACCATAAGCAATAAGCCATTTACACAAAAACAAAACCAGTCAGATATACATGCAAGTAAGTCTCTCAGGACACTGGTTAAAAGTAAAAAAAGAAATATTTGCATTGGAAAAGTGAGATTTTATGTTTATAAAGCATTGCATTCATGATAGTTTTGAAACTCAACATTTTTAATAACCTTAACTAGTGTCCTAGTTAGCAAAACCTAAAAAAAGGTACTTCATTATCCAATTATATATTGTCACATATGCTATAAGCATGGACTCTTTTTCACTAGTTGAAAATTCATTCAAATGAATTACAATATAAAATAATTTTATATTTTCAATGTATCAAAATTAATCTCAATATTTATATCTATTTAAAAAAGATTAAATAATTTTTTTTGAAAAGTTTATGGTATTTAATCTTTAGTGCAGAGTTATAAATAATGAAATCTGAAGTATAAATTCATAAACAAACCAAAATTGAGTTTGTGTATTTGCACTTTTTTACAATCACTCTGCATTAAGGTATTTTTTTATGAGATTTGGATGATATATTTATATCAATATGATATTTTTAAAAAAATACAATATAATTTTTTAAGCATAGAATTCAAAATAGATTTAACAATAAATACGTCAAATGCAGATCAATATAAAAAAAATTTATCATTAAATCTGCGAAGATAGATTCAATATAAAATAAAAATAACACAGAAATCTGTTATAGATAATTCTATACACGTATATAAGTAAAAAAATTTATTATCTCATATTAGTATAAATCACCTATCAAAACACTATATACAAATTATTTTTCCCTACATTAAAGTCATTACAAAAAATTAAGAATAATAAACTTGATACAAATAAATACTAACTTATTCGGCATTGGTACCACGTTCATACCAAGTTTTCAACCCAAAGGCGAAAAGATACACCTTTTCACAAAGGCTCCACTTTTCAAACCATCATTATTCAATGCCCATTTATTAATTTTACAAAAAAAGGTGAAATAATATAGGTGAAGGAAGAAATTGATATTCTTACCTTCCTAAAATGAATTTATGATTTGTTAGCAAAAAAAACAGCCAACTAGTATTAAAAGCTTCGTATTCCCTTCTCTCTTCCTTAGTTCTGCATATCTCTGCTACAGTGACAGAGTACTCTTCTGTGCTGCGACTGCGAGTAATAACAACACAGAGAACAGAGAAACAAAGAAGAGGAAAAAGAAAAATGAAAATGGGAGGAGGAAGAATGCACACGAAATCGGACTCGGATGTGAGCATGGACCAATCGTCGTCGCCGCCGCGATCCCCACGGCGGCCCCTTTACTACGTCCAGAGCCCTTCCAACCACGACGTCGAGAAGATGTCCTACGGTTCCAGCCCCGCCGCTTCACCGCAGCACCACCATTACTACACCGTGTCCTCACCCATCCACCACTCCCGCGAGTCCTCCACCTCTCGCTTCTCCGCCAATTCCCTCAAGAACCCCCGCCACCCCCACCACCACCACTCCTCCTCCTCCTCCGTCGCCCCTTGGAAGAAGCTTCACCACCAGGAATCCGGCGCCGGCGACGAGGACGATGACGATGAAGACGAAGGCGGTCGCGGTTCTGGCCGCAACGTACGGCACTACTTGTGCTTCTTCTTGGTCTTCGTCGTTCTCTTCACCGTCTTCTCTTTGATCCTCTGGGGTGCCAGCAAGAGCTACAAGCCACGTGTCATTGTCAAGGTTCGAACGAACCCCGTTGAACTCATTCTCATTCATCATTATTCATTTCATCGTGCATTTTCTCGTGTTGACTGACTCGGTTTTCTGTTTTTTTTTTTATTTTGTTTAATTAATGGATTGGTTTTATTTATTTTATTTTATTTTAATTATTGTGTGTGCGTGCGTGCGTGCGTGCCTCATACATTGCCATCGGAATCTTTGAGGGAGGCTTTTCCAGTTTCAAAGCTTTAACAGGTTAGAGACATCTTAGACAGAGGAAAGGTGGTTCTTTTGCGGAGGGTGGAATTACAGAATTGCCCCTCTGCCTCTGCCTCTGCTTTTGCATTTAATTTGATTTTTAATGTTGTTCCTGTTTCTGTTTCGTTTGCTGATGAGAGGCAATGGAGAGGAATGAATGAATGAATTTCGTTGGCTGTTTTTGGTTTGGGGCCTAAACCCTTTCTAATTGTTTTTTCTTCATGTTCATCTTGTGTGTTTGCTTTTATTTGGATGATACAATACAATAACGTGTGGAATTTGGTGTGTTGAACAATAAACAAATACAAAATGTGGGGGAAGTGCAGAACATAGTGTTCGAGAATCTGAATGTACAATCCGGTAATGATGGAAGCGGGGTGCCAACAGATATGTTGTCTTTGAACTCAACGGTCAGGATCTTATACAGAAACCCTGCCACTTTCTTCGGTGTTCACGTCACTTCCACCCCTCTTCAGCTTAGCTATTACCAGCTCACAATAGCCTCAGGCCAGGTACAATCAAAAAAAAACCCAACCCTCTTTCTCTCTTTCTGTTTCTCCTTCATGGCATGCTTTTAAATTACATTATTAAATTTACATTATTATGTTCGATTAACTGTGCTTAGTTTGAGAGTTGATGGACTTGGTCAGTTTCAGTGAGTGATAACTATGTGGGATATTTTTTAGGTTTGGGAAGACTTGAAAATAATCTTAACATAATGCTTATGAAGGTTTATTGGGGATTTGAAAAGGGTGGGGCAAATGATCAAATATGCAAGATGGTGGGTTTTAGCAGTGCTCAAGGGGTGCCTGTGAGTAGGTGGGGTCAAATGTGTAGTGCATCGAGACCAGAGAGGTGTTATTGGGGAGCATGGACATGATGCTGGGCAAGTTCAATTTGATTGGTTCTCTCTATTGGCCTTTTGTCTATAAGGCTGCTATCGTCCTGCCTTCAACCTAGCTAGCTACTTGTGGGGACCTACTCCAAAGTTTTACTTTTATCGCTTTTTTATTTTTATTTCCTTTTAAAAATGATTATTTTGACGAATTTTCCACGTATATAGGCATTATTGTATGTATAGGTCATGGTAACTGGTAAGCACTCACCCTAACCTTTCACGTGGGTTTCAGTCAGTCACGCAAATTTTTATTGAGAATTACTAGAATTAGATTTCTCGATATCACGAAAAGACCACCCCATTGCCCACAGACATTCCTAGTTAGTCTCCATTACACCGGACACGCAATCCACGTCACTGCTCTTCTCTTCCATGTCCACATGCCATTGTCTAACGGCTTGGTATATTCACCGTAAGATTCACAGGTCACAACTCATTCACATTCCCATTGCCTAGCTTGAGCTGCAATTTACGTGTATTTCTTTTTCTTTTACACTGCTATTGTGTTAAATTTATCTTTAACTTTACATGATATATCACATCTGTGTTACTATAGGATAGCATTAATTCTCTACACAAATTATTTTTTGGAAAAATCTACCAATAATCACGTAATCTTTCCGGGATTGACATTTGCATCATCAACTTGATGATTTAACTAATTTGTTTAATTTTTTCTCTTGGATAGCGTTTGATTCTTTTTTTTTAAATTTTGTTAAAGGATATGAGTTGATTTTACTAATCTAATGATTCGTGTAAATGGAATATAATAGATGCAGCAATTCTATCAGCGGAGGAAGAGTCAGCGGAAGGTAGTGGTAGTGGTGTTAGGACATCAAGTTCCACTCTACGGTGGAGTGTCTGTTCTTGGTGACACTAAACAGCACATGGACACTGTTGCATTGCCATTGAACCTTACATTTGTGGTGAGATCAAGGGCTTACATCTTGGGAAGATTGGTCAAGTCTAAATTCTATAGAAGAATTAGATGTTCTGTCACCCTGCATGGCAACAAACTTGGAAAAGCCCTTAATTTGACGGACTCATCATGTGTGTACAAGTAATTTAATTATTAATTCTCTGCCCGTTGTTTCATTTACATATGCTTTAGGTGTCTGTCTCACATGTAAAGTTAGATAAATGGTACCTTTTTTTGGCTCGTTATTTTATTGTTACCCATCATTTCGTAGAACCGAACTTTATTTATTATATATGGTCTTCTAGGTATGTTTCCAAATATATCTGAGTGCCAATTTTAATGTAAATTGTGTTCAATTTGATGTCGCTTATCCCTCTTCCTGGTAAGTTCTGCGCGGTTCTAGAGGCTTTAATAATCCGTATAATGTTCATGAATTCTTGACAGAAATGGAAATTAATACTGATAAATCTGTGCTAACTAGAACAGTGGTGAAATTGGAAGTGTGATTCTCATCTAACTCTATGCAACTACGCATATGACGAACTAATGCCCTGTATACCGTTCTATATAAAACTTTTTTTTTTCCTTTGTAACATCACAATTCACATAAATATTGAGACATTTCTTGGTGCAAGGTTTGTTGCTGGAAATTAGCCACAGAATAAGAGAACATAATAATCATGTCAGTCTAAAATATATGCTTGTGCGGCCACCATCCTGAAATCTCATTTTATTTTAAAATGTGTAACGTTTTTCATTACATCCAACCAAATGTTTGTAAATTGTAATCATTTGTCTTTTGTGAAAAGACATTATCTATAAAATTGATTGTTTAGACTTTAGAGTTTAGATTATCTGGTTGAATGAAATCGACTTCTATCTATGAAGTTTTCATTTGATTCCTATAGCTATATTTTCCAATCCTTCTGAGATAATATTTTACATTAAATTAAATTAACGAACAAGAAGTATCGTCTTCTAAAAATAATGTTTTTGGATCTGAATCTTGTAGAAACAAAAATAAATGTAAATTCCTAATGAGGAATTTCCATTTGCTACAAAGTTCAAACCATTTTATTATTTTTTTTGTCGGAAGTGCAAACCTTTCTTTTTTTTTGGTCGTGCAAACCTTTAATCAATGAGCGAATTCCTTCTCTATATCACAGGCCCAAATATTTCTTTTGCTGGATTTCCGTATATATCAGAAATTGACTGAAACTTACTCTGCATTACATATAAATCACTTATGTGCTTCTGTTCAATAGTGTAAAGTTTTTGAAGAAATGGTTGGTAACATGGCAATATATCATCAAATGATTTATAGTTTGATCTTTGTTGTCTCATTCTTTTAAATATGATAATTAGATTTTAGCACCAAGTAAGGTGTGCATGTATATTGTTCACGCTTAGGGTCTAAAAGAAACATTTGAACGTGATCCATCTTTGAACAATAAATAATATGAGAAGCAGAGATATAGATTAATAGGCATGAACATAAGCCATTGCTATTTAACAATTACCACTTAATTTACTCATCCTAATTATTGTTGGATTTGTGTTATTTGTATTACTCACATTCCATCTATCATTAGATAAGAAGTTAATCTCATTTAGGAACTCATACCATATTCAATAGTAAATAAGATAAAAATAGCATTGTCATCAATCTATCAGGACAATTAACATTCTCTTATTCTTATGGCTCGTAGAAGTTGGCCTTTAGGCTCTTGACAGCTAAAGTCCTTACAGAGGCAGCCACCAAAAGAGCACCAAGAACCATTCCTAAGCAACCAAGTGCAAGATTGAAACACCACACCACTCCCCTTGCACGTGGCTTCTTAATGGCTAACCACATGAAACAAGGGTATGCGTATGTGAGGGGCACAAGGGTCATTCCACCAAGCAGTGCCGCAAGGCTTGGTAAGAAGGGGAACGTGACCGCTATAAAGAATGTTAATCCACCGAAGAATAGACGGAAACATGTTCTCAACCATCTTGGGCATTTCCTGTTCTTCATGCTCGTGTACCTTAATTCGAGGTTGTCAAAAACAGGCATGGCATACACTTGGTAGCTACTCAAGCAGTGTATTGTTACAAGCAAGTACATTGCACCCATTGAGAATTTCGTTACTTGCTGCCTGTGGAATTTTGGAAACGCATCTAACAGCCCCGCTGGAGGTATCTGGGATACGCATGCATGTATACAAGTTAATCAATAATTTTATTAAATTATTCAAGGAAGATTTTATGTTATTAGGGAATACATTCTAGGAAAATATTAATATAGAATTTAATTTACGGTAAACCTTACACATATTACAATATCACAAGTAATTTTATAATACCTATATTATTATAACTTTAAATTATTTTTTGAATTATTCACATGTTTCCTGTTATCATGTTTAACGTGAACCCGGATTATGGTAATATTACTCTTAGGGTGTTTGGTTAAAAAGTAAAATAGGTAAATTTTCTATAGATGAGATTCATTATAATTTTACACTCCATTTTAACCCATTAACCAAACACACCCTTAATAGTACTAGTGAATTAGCGGAATAGTGGTGAAATGATTGAGCTATAGGAGTGTTTAATTTCTTGCCTTGTTTCCGTAAGCCCAGAATCCGGCAATTGCAACAGGAAACACGCACATGGAAATGAGTACATATGAAATGATCACTCCTCTGCGCATTGGTACTTCGGCTGTTTCTTTGTGATTTGAAGGCAGCGTCCCCTGCAGAAACCAAAATCCAAAACACGATCCGTCAGTTGTGGCTATATATATGCCATGCACCTACCTAATTAACCTAATGGAGACAATGATACGCGTGGAAAAGGAAGGGTAATTGTTACCTATTTTTACACAATAAACTCTAGCTTTTTAAAATAGAACAAGAAAAAAAATCGAAAATTATGTAATGTTCTTGCTAATAAAAAACATCACATCAATATCAATTCTTTACGTGCAAATAATTCATGCAATGTTAGTGACTAGTAATATAATATCATGATTTTATGAGATGATTAATATTATCATTATGTGAAAAGAATATATGTGAATATTCAAACTAAAATAACGCTTGGTTGGTTCAATAGATTTGGTCTACTTGCATTCTTTAATCAATGTTTTATGTTCAAATTTTGTGAATGAAAACAAAAAAAAAGAACTACAATTATTAACTTGATATGACTCGAGTCGAATCAGTCGGAGTTTAATTAGCAGAACAAGTATAATTGATTGATTGTCGATGACTTGCCTGTATCTCGAGCAAAACATTGTGACCTCTGAAGGCCAGCAAAATGATTCCAATGGCATTCAGAATGTCACTGATCTCAACCACCGTGGACTTGTCTTCATGCAGCTGGGTTGGGCCGTAGGACACTCCATTGGGCCTGCCCTTCTTAACAGAGAGGACCCAAAATAGTGTGCAATAGCCGATAGCTGTGACGGCACCAATGAGAGAAACAGGAGCCATTGAGTTGAGGTTTGGCAACTGAGCAATGAGAATGGCCACGCACGTAAACACCAAGAACCACTCAACGCCGCTAAGTGAGTGTGCGTTACACGTCTTAACGCCACCATGATCGTTTTCACAAAGTGTCCTGAATAGTAGCTTCAGGGTCCCACCCCCTGTGATGATAAGCATGACGCAAGTTCCCCCTGAAAGGTACATCACCGGGAATAACGCTGCCACCTTTCCTGCTCTTCTACCTACAAGTGTATGCATCAATAATAAATAATAATTAGTATACATAGTGAGTGTAAGCCTACACCTTTTTGAATTTTGATTAAATTTTTGTTATCTTCTACTAATTTGGTATCAAATCAACGTTGAAAAGTAATGTCTCTAAAGGTAAAAAGTGTTTCCAAGCCTCCCCCAACCCAACAAAACAAAGTGGGCTTTTAAAAAATAAAATACAATAATGGGCATATGTAGCACAATTCGGTAACAACTTTGATGATACAGCACATTCGAAACAAGTCTATTCTCTGACCATTAGAAAAAGAAAAAAAGGACGTCCATTGAGAATTTATATATGAACAAAAGAGAGCAATGTTATTTCAAAGAGTCATGGTATTCCGAAGGAAAAAATAGGTATGTTATTTATATTCATTTAATATGAGTATCGTCTTTATTCATTTTTCATCTATTATTAGATGGAGTACGTTGTCCATGTAAAATTAATATACATAATATTTTTCTATTTGAAAATAAAAATGTAAGCAAATCTTAAAATAAACATACTAAAATGAGAAAGACAATGACTTTTAGATGATGATCAGTGTTAAAAAATAAAAATAATAGTCTTTATACACAATATTTATAAGATATTGTATTGGCATACTCTCCTCTATTGAATGGAGTATAAGACTAAAAAATGTCATGTATAAATAATATTTCTTACAAAAATTCAAAATTTGGTGCGCAAATAATCTTTCTCTTTAACAAAAGTAGGAGTCCATAAAAATAAAATATATTAGGTGTGAGTCTTCCTTTATAGCCAAAGTGCACAGTATAGAAACAAACTGAACGGTGGGAATAGTATAGCGGAAAGTGAAAAATATTTGAGATTAGCTACCATAGGATCAGATAATAGCACCATATTGTCCATACATAATTTGATTTTAAACCTTTGTTGAGATAGCACTTTCGAAACAAACATGTTTCTGAGTAGAAGACTACAATTGAATGTGAACTTGGTGGATACCAGTATACATTTTTCAGTGTTTGCAGAATTAAGAGGATTACAAATAGACAAACAATCGGTTTTGGTAAACAATAAATTAATTAAAATGGAAAGTTTGTCGTTTTACCGAAGGCGGCCATGGCGAGGAAGAGGTATCTGCTGTGACGAATTCCGGGGACAGATTCATGAAGTCGCACAAGGAGAAATATGGTGTACAGCTGCCAAACAAACACTAAGGACAAACATACACTACCCCATGCCCTGCAATTCATTCATATTACAATTATAATTCAGTATTACAAAATGAGTTGAGTACAAATTCTTTTTTTTTTTTTAGTCGCCCAAAATCTCAAATTAAATCAATGTATCCTTTTGGCATTTGTGTAACATTGTACTGAAAATCTCTGTTACAGTTTTTTTCAATATATTTAGAGTAAGTTATTTGAGCATAAAAAATGAAGATCAAGACGATAAGTGGTGCTAAGACTTTCCATAAGTAGTCTTTATTTTTTTTATTAAGTACGGGGCGCAAACGCCCAACAAAAGAGACTACAGACCCACAATGCGGGTGAAGCTGGTACCCGACAAATCAGCTAGCATCGCTAAAGAAAGGAAACTAGGAACACCGGTAAAAACAATATAATATCTTAATATAGATCTTAATTTGTCGGGTGAAGCTGGTACCCGACAAATCAGTAGTCTTTATTATCACCACTCTTAATATAATATCCACTTTTTATATATGCAAATAATTAAGATTTCTATACGGATTCATGAGTATGGATGACATGTTCCACTTAGAAAATATTGAGAGATGTAGACCGAAATGCTGCCTTTCGCATATTCTGCATTTGGCTACTATTCCAATTTTTTTTTTTTTTCTTGTAGAGTGGTTGGCTTCACTAGCTATTTTTCTTTGTTAGAGGCGGCTTTGCATCATGTCAAAGACAGAGTCATTATCCTCTTCAACTGCTTAATCACTAGTCCCTAACTAAATAGTTTGAACGTATATAGTTAGTCGGACCTTTTTTTGGAGTACTGGACTTTTATCTCAGTGAAGCTTATTTTGATTTCATACTTTTTAGACATTATGTCAACACACTCATATTTATTATTTTTTATGGAGACTCACTTAATTTTGCCTCACACCCCATCTAGAGGAGATGAGTATATTGACACAGGATTCCATAAATATGAGTCAAAATAACATTATTCTGTCTCATATTGTGCAGGTTAACTTCCCATGCCCACCAATTTATACCCAAGAAGTGATTGAAAAATCAGCGTCCAAAAGCTTTGTTTGTTAAAACTTGTGAATAGACCGACTTCGCTCTGAATTTTCAAGCTTCAACCCGTTTATACTGATTTAACAAGAGTTGCTTTTTTCCATTTTTTTCTCACTTTCCACACACACACGTGTATCGCGTGGTTGGTTTTCATCTCTATTTCCACGTAGCTTCCTATAATATCTATAATATGATTCCATAGGAATACAGTAAATTATTCATATTCGACCCAAAACCAAGGGAAAAAGTTGGTGAGGTCGGTGAAACGCTCTTATTAGATCGATTTGTGTAATGTATGTGGACTGGCACATAATAATTTAATTTGATATGATGCATATAATATACATATGTGTGTGTGTGTGTGTGTGGACAGCGATGGAATTGGAGGGAGGCGTTAACTAACTGATTTTATAATGTAATGTATTAATGATAAGTTTATAACTAAGGTACGTACCAACCAAGAGTGGCAAATGCAACCGGAAGCATGAGAGCTTGAAATCCAATGTTGGAATTGAGAATATGGAAAGCTGCATAGAACACATTCCCATTTCTGGACTCTGTGATAGGAAGCCACGCATCTTTGGGGTGCTGTTGATGAGAAATTGCAGAGGAATCAAATTCAGAAGGAGAAGGGTAAACTTGATCAATGTGTATGAACAAAGGAGAAAGTGGGGGTTTGGAATTGGCATATGAGTAGTACAGAAGAGCACTTTCTGATCTGAAATTATATTGATCTTGTGCCGCTTCTCCCATATTGTCAAATTATTATTATTTGATTTGAAGTTTGACGAGACCAAACTCCAGAGAATGGTAATTATTACGAACAAAGGGAAAAGAGGAAGCTAAGGAAATTTTAATTTGGCAGCAAATGAGTTTATTTTGGCGTATATGCAACGAATTATTGATAACAAAATCAATATCAATATACCCCCTAGCTTAGAGAAGAAATAATAATATTGGCATTGAAGCTGCTTCGAAGTTTGAGGATGAAGATTTCTCACGAAATGAAGCTGCGGACTCCTCGCTTTATATATAGCATGATGAGCATCAGGAGATTAAAGAAGAAGGAAAATAAAAGGGTTCTTTCAAGTCGTAACGCGTGGATTGCAATCTAAAGAGTGACATCATGCCGCTGATCTCACTCTCCCCACCCCCGACAAGACAATGTAATTTGACCGAAATGCGAAACCCATAAATATTCATATGTATAGGATAGTAGTACTTTTGTTGTTTACGCACAGTGGTGGTTATGAACATGATAGTTGTTTGTTATTTATGAATACTGTACTCCCAGTTTCCTGATTTGATGCGATACAGTATTTCACATCATCACATGCGTCTTGGTTTCTTTTTCCCTCGAGATGCGTAGAAACCTTTGTTTTTACTCTTTCATAATATTAATATATGTAATATTTAACTTAAATATATTATCAACATTAAAAATTAAATAGATATCAAATTATATAATATTATATCAATAAAAATATTTGATTCAATCACTCACTATTATAAAATTATTACAAATAAAAATATATCATCAGATAACAATATAAAATTCTCTTATACTAATAATGTATCATATATTTTTCATTCTATTTATATTATATTCTTATGTAATAAAATTGTCCCAAGAGGTTAAATAATATTATTTAGTATATATTTCTTTTTTAATAAAAGTATAATATTTTTTATAATATCTTTTTATTTGGCAGGCTAAACAATATCTCAAGATTCCTATCAATCGATCAGGCGTCGAAAACAATAAATTAAAATTTCAAAGAAGAAATATACGAATTGACAAGAAAAATGTTGATTATAATTTTTTAATACATGCATATTCTAAATTGAGAAAAAATAATTTTTGAAAATTAAATTATAAATATAGGCAAGAAGAATATTAATCATATAATAATATATGATATAATGATACCATATAATAAATTTACATTAAGGAGATAAATTATTTTGAATTAAAGTAATAAATTAAAAATAAACATTATGTTAATTCTAAAAAAGGAAATTAAATAATAATTTTTTAAAAAACTAATAATGTCATGGTTTTAGTGCCGACGACACAAAATAGCCAACTAATTGAATAAATATTATGATAATTTTTGGAAAATAAAATTGGAAAAGATAGAATCAAATGATATTAAGATATGCATATTTATTATTCAAAATAATTTTGAACGTTATGAAAATTATAGCATAAATATTCATAAAAATATAATCAAATAAAATTATTGTAAAAAAATTAATAAATATTAAATATGTAATAACCTGTGCATGGATAAATTGACTAGTAACTAAGGGCCCATTTGGCATGGGATAGAATAAAGATTGATAGTATAAGACCTAAGGTTAAGACTTGATAGTAGAAGGCCTTATAAACTTTTAATACTATACAGTGTTTGGTGTAACATTATATAAGATATTATATTTTATATTTTATAATAATAATATTTATTTATAAATAATTCTAATATTTTAATTAAATATTAAATAAAATAAATTTTTTTATTAATGATTTAAATATAATTTTAAATATAATATTTATGTAAATATTTATTAATTTAATTTAATTTATTTTAAATATTATTATTTATTTCAATATTTTATAATTATTTATTATTTCAATAAATTATATAAATATTAAATAACTCTTTTTATATTTTTAATATTTTATATTTTTAATTATAATTATTTAAATTTAAATTTAAAATAAATATTAACTCAAAATATTTTTATTATTGATCCTTAATTTTATATATTACATATTATTTATTATTTATTTTAAATATTTATTTCTATTTAATATTTAATATTTTATTTTATTTAATATTTATTAATTGTATTTATTTTTTATTTTTATTGTATATAGCTAGATTGATATCATATATTATTTGTTAACAATATTTATTTATTATGAAATAATTTTATTTAAATAAAATATTAAAAATAAAAGTAACCTTATACGTTAAAAGCTAATCAGGCCTAATACGGCCTCATTATACGTATTAAGTTATACAGATTTTAACATATAAAAGAGTTATGATATATAAACTTATTAATATATCGTCTACCATACCATATAAGGGCATAATGCATAGTATAAGCTTATATTATCACGCCTAATATGACATACCAAACGCACCCTAAGTAATATATTGGGAGTTAGAGTTAGGACCCAAAACTTAATAAATAAAGTTAGCATTGTCTATCAAAAAAATAAATAAATAAAGTTAGCACCTCCAAAAAATATATATCTTGTTCTGCAACTTGGTTATAGCAAACAGTGCTTTTTATTTTTTTATAAATTTACTCTTGTGTGAGTCATGCTTTTTTTTTATTATTGTTCTATCAATATTTAAATTTAATTTAATCCCAGATATTTTAGCTCAAGTCAGTAAAACCTACTATATAAGAATAAAATTAATTTTTTTTTTAAAAAAAGGTTTGAACTCAAAATCTGGCAAAGAACAAGTTAAACCACTTTATAATAAATCACGCAAACATTAGTGCTCAAAGTCACAATTTTTAGACAATTTAAATCACTTGAATTACAAATTATTATATTCATTATAATGTCGGTATTAACATTTTGGATAAAATACACTTACCCCCTTAATGTATCAAGAAATGACACTCTATCCCATTTCACTAAATTATATGGTAAATAATAAAAATAATTATAAAATAATTAATTAATTTAATTTCTATACACTGATTGTATAAAATAAAATATTTATAGATAAATATTTACTAAATTTGATATTTTTTTTAATTTTTATCTATTCATGGTTAATATTATTTTATACTGTCAGTATATAGAAATAAATTCATAAATAAAATTAAGAATTATATCAAAAGTTAATAATAATTACTTTTATTAAAAATTAAGAATAAGAGTTTTAAATAAATAAGATATAAAAATTAAATAAAAATTTATTATAATATTAAAATATATAAATGAACATTAATTAATTTTAAAAAATAGATAATATATGGTAAATAATATTAGTAATGAATAATATTAGTATAAAATATAATTATATGAATGAGATTCAAAATATTAAAAAATAATTTTTATAAATAAATAATTTAATTATCACATTTAATAATTAGTTATCTAGTATGATTTAACACTATTTTGAATTTTTATTAGTTTGAAGTATAAAATCTGATTTTACACTTACACGATAAAAATTCAATAAATTATCAAATCATAGTTTGTAGTTATCATAATAGGTGATTACTTAGTATGATTTAACACTTTTTAAATTATTATTGCTTGATTTATTTTACAATTATTTTTTTATGAATTTAATTTTGATGCATTGATAATATAATTTTTTTTTATATTGTTATCTAAATAATCGTTTTATTTAAATAATTTTTGAAATAATGGATATAGGAGTAAATCACTTTAACTATGAAACAATATATGTTTGAAGACATTATAGAACTCATTTATACTATTAGTATATTAAAATTAAATTCATTAAAATAATAATTATAAAACAAATCAATCAAATGTAAATTAAAAAATAATCAATCAATAGAAATGCTTATTATTAATTTTTTAATTAAAATAATTATTTTATATAATTCTTAATATTAGTTATGAATTTAGTTTCTATAAACTAGGATAAAATAATTTTGACCGTGAACTAATAAAAATTCAAGAAAGTTTCAAATTCGGTAAAAAGTTATTTGTCAATATTTTATTTTATACTATAAATATATAGAAAATAAATTTATACTTATTTTATAATTAATTTTATTACTTAGTATATAATTTATAAAAAAATAAATCATAAAATAAAATGGGATGGAGTGAAAGTTTTTCAAAATAAATAGAATTGATTCTCATTTCATGATACTTTAAGAGAGGTAAATGTATTTTATTCTAACATTTTTCATATTACTTTGTGTTATTTTGACAATACAGACAAAAAGATGAGAGAAACTCAATGGAATTAAGAGAAGATATGAACGAGAGCGAGCGGGATGACTGATGGATAGTTTTCGGGGAGAAGTTACCCAACAGTTTCGAGTTCGGCGAGTTGAATTCTTTTTTCAAACACGGCTGCCATGTTAAACAAAGAAAAAGAAAAAAGAAAAAGAGAATACTTCCCTGGACCTATGACTATGATGTTGTTGATCATGAGTCATGTCCAAGGGGACGAGTCAGCATTTCTTTCCGAAGAGAAACCATTAATTAAACTGCAATTTATAAAATCATCTTTGTTTAATACTGTCATGATAATCACATGTATGTATGTTGCAATGCCAATTAGGGATGGCCGCTCATGTACTCAGGAAGTCAGGGGAGCAGCAGGGGTAGCCGTCGCACACCAGATTGCAAATGGTGCTATACAAATTAATTTCTTGAAAAAACACATTTGTGATCTCCATAATTAAAAAATGTAGGACAACAAATTATACTTAAGAGCATGGGCTTTGCTAACAAATGCCTTAAAAACACCGTTTAAGAAGCTGAAAAAGAAAAGAATTTGAAGTTTTCAATGCATTCAAAACATCAAAATTTTGGAGTTTGAACTTTTTTTTGGGTCCTTCCGAGTACATTCATTACCAAACACAATAACTAATCTCGTATATTGTGGCTCATGAAAGCAAGTAAACCTTCACAATGAATTTTAAAGCTTTATTTCTAGATAATGATCAAACTCTCTATGCAAGTTAAGAAAGGGAGACTCTTACCATCATGGTCACCTAACATAATTTCACCAAAATAACAAATTATAATGGATGCTTGTGATAGTGGATAATTATTTTCTATAATTTATTATTTTAGTAAAGTTTTGTCATTAGCTAAAATATAAATTATTTTATACTATTAATACAAATAAATTATTATTTTTAAATCAAAATGGGTAAAATTGGAAACAGTCAGCAAGGTTAAGTGGGGAGGCAGGGAGCAAATGTGGGAGCCAAAATAGTGCAGTTATACATGGGAGCGGAAGAAATCTTATTCTTCATTATTATTGATTGAATTTGAGTAAATTACACTTAGGAATTAGGATTGATGTTTTTATTACATAACCCTCCCATTTTTTTTCAAAATATACACTTCTTTTTTTGATAAACCAAAATATCCATTTCTTAAAAATGAAAATGCAATACACTTTAATTCATTATTTGTGTTTTATTTTAAATCTCCATTTACTTATTATCTTATTTTAAAAAATCCTTTATTAATAATTATATATATTGAATATTTGTTATAAAATAAAAGATTTATGGCTTATTCTCATAACAAATATGTAACTAATAATATAATGAAATTATTGTGTATGCACATGCAAGCATTATATATTACATTTTTTTTAGGATATCCATTTTCTTTGAGACGAACTCCCTAAGGAATTAAATCTCTACTATGAGACCCTTTTCTATACACACATCTAGGGATTTAATTTTTTATTAGATGCTTAAAGAGTCTAGCAAGTAACCAACTATGCTAGACCTCATGATTTATATATTACAATTTTTAATCATTGTTATATAAAAAGAATAAACAATTAATAATTATATAATCTTAATAGATATAGTGTTATTAATATTAACATATTAATTCTCAATAATTTACGAAGATGAAACAATCTTAATATTAATAAATATTGAATAATTAAAATAACAACAAAATTTATATATGAAATATTGGCATTAATAATAAAATAATTTGTAGAATAGGTAGCTTAGTAATTTTGCATACATATTTTAATTAAAATAAGATACTTGTTTTTGAGTGAAATGCGTGTTTTAAAAAAGAAAAAAAATTGTGTCATAACAATATTTTTTAGAAGATGGCCATATTACTCATTAAATTTTTATCACTTTATTCATTATTAATTCATTATCACTTTCTCACTTTAAAATTTTATACTACAAGTCTTTTCTTCCTCTTTTCTCTCTATAATCCAAACTCACAAACATACCCTAACACTTTTTATAACGAAGGATAATATGATCTAGGTATCTTCAGGATTATGTGATGGTCACGATTTTGAAATTAAAAAAACCAGCCCATCTCTAATATTTTAATATTGCAATTAGTTCCTTGAATGTTGTTATTTGCATTTATAGTCAGTGTGTAACCTTGCTTTCCCCAGCAATCCCTTATTGTAAGCACTTCTAGCACTACCTGAAGCACTCTCTTTCATGTCTCTTCCATCTACGGTTGGCTTCATCAAGAACAGATTGTGTCATCTTCGTGTATTCTTTGGTTTGTGAAGAGGGACAACTTCCTCTATCATTGGTTGTGTGGTTCTGTTCATCAATACCAAACCTTGAGATCAGATCTGAGAACTCCGAAAGTGTTATTTCGTGACAAGATGTTAGATTCGAGAGATATTTGTCATGGACACTTAGTGTGTTCGATTGGCTTAGTGTTTTTGTTAAAAGTGTTGTGATTATTCTATCAAAATAAATATGGGTAATACTTTGATTTGAATATATTGGATAAACATTGTCCCTGTAAGTTGTAAGCTGACATCTGTGTGCGTTGATGAAAATAATCGATGAAAACAATGGTGACAGTGAATCCTTAATGAAGAACTATTTAGAGGGAGAGTGTTCAAGTTAAAAACAACAAAGGAAACAGTGAAAAGTGAAGTATAATAAAGACAAAGATTAAAACTTTGGGGCCTTGAGAATATGGAAGGTTTATGTTAAGTTTCAAGTTTGGTTAATCTCTCTTTTTTGGACGAGGATATTAGATATGTAATTCAAATATCAGGAAAAAATTTGAATTCAAATATATTATTTGTATATGTAAATCAATCATCACACTGAGGAAGTTGGGATTTATGTTAGTTGGAATTCTCCATGGTTGCAGGACAAGCATAGGTAAAAGGAAGGTGAGAAAGGTCGTGTTACATCCAACATCGGTTCATTTCCTCCCACTGCAGTAAAAAAGAACTAGGAGAACTTCTTAGTAAAAATGAATATTTATGAACTAAATATCAATTTAAGAATTTAAAAAAATAGACTATATATTCACCGTTAGATTATAGTAATATCTAATCCAATAACTCAAACAGGCGGCTCATGTCATGGTCCAAAAATAGTAGAGACCAAATTATCCTTCACGCCATCATTGTCTTAAGTTCAAGAAATACACATCAAATCAAACCGAAAATGTGATCATCTGCCCCAAAAAGACAAAGATACCCACTTTTAAATACAGATTTTTTTTCTCTTAATTATAGGAGCAGATCGCAGCCACACGGGGAACGCACTAACTTCTGCAATCCATTTTGCATACGCAACATCTGTGTATTGTCACCCAATATCAGTAACCACGATTGGAATTACGGAGTGAGTGGCCATTTCACTGGTTCACATCATGTCGTACTCCGGAGAGGAAAAGATGAATTATTGTGTTCATATTCAGTTAATGAAATATATATAACATGTTATCACAGCATAATTATAAAAAATTATTTGATAAAATTCAGTTAAATCTTAACTGTTAAATATAATGAAAATATTTTAATGCCCATGAACCCTAACTTAGATGCTCCCCTGATAAAGTGATAATTAATTGTAATAATTGTTAAATATATGTACTTCTATTCAACCGTTTAAATTTTTGGGAAGCATGATTCATAATAATAATTAATTAGCCTTGAGTCACCTAACATGAACCTAAATATTGTAATATCATCAATTATCATAGAGCTAAGTCTTTTCTGTTTGGTATGGGATGCTCTTTTCACATTCTAGCTATTAGGAGTGGGGACTGCTTCTTCGATATATTGACGCCAAAGTCCAAACAGACAAATATAATGCATCTTTATCTTAGTCTAACCCGTCATACTCTCTTAACAGTATTATTACTAAAACTAGTACTAGCTAGCGCTGGATACAATAAACATATGCATCCATAATTTCAGTTGAAAATTATTGTTCATATATATACTAGTGGTGGTCCTTTGCCATTATTAGAGGAATAGAATTCATGCAGCACACCCATTACACAAAATCCTCACCAACCAAATAAGTGACAGAAATGTATTTTTCTTTATTTATTAGTGGAAGAAAACAAATAAACTAGATAGTATTTGAGATTGAAAAAGTTTCCAATGGAATGAACCTTAAGATTAATATATTGTTAATTAATTATAAAGCATTATATGTATATAATAAATTTAGTTATACATAATTTTAAAAGTAATTATTATAATCATCAAACACTTTAAATAATATGATCAAATATATATGTTAAAAATTTGCACTAATAACACAACATTAAAGTCATTATTTTTTATTTGAACACAGTATTTTTTTTTAATGGGTACCAAACCCTTTATTTTAGAGAGGATAGTATATGAATAACCTTTTTTAATTTGTGGTTATTGAAACAATATATCTAGTCTTCCTTCAATAATTATCTCCCTGGATTCAGATTCCAATCCTCTTCCGCAAGGAAATGAAATTTGTTTATCAATATTCAATTCAATTACTTAACCTTTAGTATGAAATTGAAAGTAGTGGTACTAAGGTCACAGATGACGGCATTCATTCAATCATCATAATGTACGGGACGTTACATAGATTAAAATTAATATTACATAGATTAATTAATATTACATTACACTTACCTCTCATTGGTTTTAGAATTACACTAGCCTCCTTTAATTTTTTTAACTAATATTTCACTTCTCTTATAATTAAGAGAACATTAATTACACAGAATTTTAAATTTTTAAAAATTTTAAAATATGCAAAATAACTTTTATATCCTTAAAATAGCTGTTATTTACCAATTTGAAGGTTAAGATAGGAGAAGGAGGAGTGGAACCAGTATCCATGGATGTAGTGGTGGAATCATGTAAAGACAAAGGCAGTGGAGAGAACATGGAGGAGGAAGTTATTCTTCCACCAGGTTCAAGGACAACCTCGTATAAGGATATAGTCCTTGCGGAAGGGGACCGTGAAAGAATGGATCCGAAGATCATAGCACAGGCTGTCATGGAGGATTAAGCTGTCAATGAAGAGGGGTTAGATTTGGGGCCTGAAGAGCATAAACCTTTTAACTAAATGCCTAATGTTCTTGTTTCCTTGAAAGAGTTTTACAAAACAAGCAGTGACAACTTTGTAAATAATTCTTCTCTTTATCTCCTTCCTCATCGTGATCCACCCAGGACGGTGCCGCCTCGAGCATTAGCCGCATCGACCTAGAACCTTCGCACAGCATCGTGCTGCGCTGCCGCCGCCACATAGGACCATGAGCATCCTCCTCTGAGCACTGACACCACCCCGAGCATCAGTCTTAATCCCCAATTCCACCATTTTTGTCCTTTCCAACTCAGATATTCTTCCTTTGGCCCCGCTTCCTCTGCATCGCGTGGCTTCAAACACCACCGATCCCGCTTCCTCCAATTTTGATCTACTTCCTCCTCTGCTGCGACTTCGCACGGCCTCCAGCTCGACCGCTTCCCCCGACCGCCCCCTTGAATAGGCCTGTCGCGTATCCTCCTCGATCGCCGCAACCATGAAACCTCGCCCCTGTTCGCATAATAATAGCCGCGACTCACCAAGCGCCTTGTGACCCCTCCCACAATAGCCACCGGAGCCCTCTGTTCCTTTTCTTTGGTGTGTTGCAGTGGTTTTGGGAAAATGGGGTGAGTTCCTTGTTTTTTTAAAAAACTATTCAAACAAATGGTATTTTTGTGTTTCTATTAAAAAACTATTTCTAAACTTGATTTTAAAAATAGTTTTAAAAAACAAAAACACAAAAACGTTCCAAACAGGCCATAATTGAGTCACATATATTTTTGTTGATATTCCAATATACATGGTTAAATATGCATGTCAAATTTTGTTATAGTGAGAGTATATTCAAATTAAATTATAATTAATCATGTAAAATATTCTATACTAGAGGGAGAGAATTGATTTTGACCACTTTTATTGTGGACCATTTTTTTCAAGGTGATTACTTAGGTGCCTTCAATCAATGCCTCTGTGCCCACTGCTCGTTTGCAATAACAAAATGACATTTATCACACAAAAAGGAAAGCAAATGAGCAGTGCAAACACGCTTTTCCTCACCCTCCTAACTCTAGCCCTCAGTATCCGTTTCAACATATCCAAGATCCTCAACCCCTTGAACACTACCTCCTCCTTTAGAATCAACACAGAGAAGCCCTCAAACTCACTCTCCTGCAAGTGCCACCCATAATGCGACTTCACAAACAGATCCTTGAAGAAAATTGGTATGCAACCAACGAGAATCCCATCAAATGTTAACCTTTGAGTAGGCGTATCCCCCGGAGGCTGCCAGCAGAAACTTGCCTGTACCTTAATTAAGTGAGTAAGATGTATCATGATATCATTTACTTTGTGTAATTTTCTGTACAAAAAAGCAGAGAAAAAAAAATCCCCCACCAACACAAATAACAACCCTACAAACCACCACCCCTTCCCGCTAGTTTTCATTCAACAAACTTAAATCGCTAAGCAGGGAGATACAAATCGGACAGTCCAAATTCTTGAAAGAAAAAATGATCACTATAGTGAATTGAATTCTACTGTCCGAATTCTTAAAAAAAAAAGGGAAAATAAAAGTAAACCAAGTTTGAGTATCCAACATTTTGAAAAAAGGAAAATAAAAATCAAGAACTACAAATCAAAGGAAAACCCCCGGGCATAGAAGTTTCAAGAACTAAGGGAAATCTACGATTTTAGCAAGGAGTGGGAGGTGGGGTTCCAAAGATACTGGACTGTTGGGACTCGAGCATGATGATCTGTTGCTCGCCGTCCATGGCGACATTGGGGGGACAATGAGGACAAGGAAGGCGGTTCTGTGATCCAACGACCTTGACGATGCTGCGAACCTAAGACTCACAAAAGAGAGAGGACATGAGATCCCTACTCATTTGCTTTCCTTTTTGTGTGACAGATGTCATGTTGTTATTGTACAAACGAGCAGTGGGCACAATAGACATTGACTGAGGAAGGCACCTGAGTAATCACCTTTTTCCAAATGGTGATGACGAGGGAAACCAATTGTAATATTCTAAAATATTCTTTGCGAATGAAGATTTGGAATACGACCATCTTGATGTATGCACCGTGTGAATCCATGTTGTCGCAAATGGCATATCGTAACATATACTGTTTGCTTTGAAATCGAAGCCCAGGTTGGCTGGTGCGCGGAAACGATTTGTATGACCTTTTCCCAGACAGGTCGAAGCCCACTGTCGTACAACGAGAAATTATGGATTTGCCCATTCGAATATAAAATTAAAATAAAGTTAAGCTTCTAGAATTTGTTAACAAAGAGGATTGAAAAAAAGGAGAGAGCACGCTAATTGCGAAGTAACTATAATTTATATATAGGTATTTGAAAGCAACCTAACATAAACTAATTAAGGACAACTTGGCAACGTCTTCTAATTCTATTGCTGCTTTTTTTATCATAAAGTTCTAAAGTGAATCGCATGCGATTCTTAAAGTAATAATCAAATTATTAAGGCAAGCACAATATAAACATTTAATTGTTCATTCGTGCTTGGGGATGGAAAATGAGTATGTCTGTTCAGTCATCTTTTGGAATTAGCTCACATTATATCTTAGTGGAGGGCATTTGATCACATTCCAAGTTTAGAATTCTGATGTGCTCATTTTCCACACGCTCTTTAGTTTAATGCAACTCAAAACATATAAACCAACACAATTAGTACAATTTTAATTTAAAATAATTTAAATCTTTTAAAATATACATTCAACACATTTAAAACTTAAACGCTCAATTTTTATGGGGTTGGATGAAGGTTAAAGGTTCATTTTTTTTTCTACTGAACTTAAAAATATTGTCTAATTAAAATCTTCATTAAATGGAGAAATAAATATTTCTATCTCTTAATAATTACTTTTTGATAGAATCTCTTAATAATTACTGACATGTTATTACTTTTCTTAATTCCTATTAGCCCTTACATTACTAAATCTAATAAGTATTATGAAGATAAACTGTCAACAAAAATTTTTATTTAACATAATGATGCAATAATTTTTCTCATTAAAAATTAAAATATTTGAAGTATTATTAAACTTGTTCGTTACACTAACTGTACACGATAATTTGTATTTTATACTACTTAATATTATATAATTTATTTAATATTTATTATCGATAGAATATTTGTCTTTAAAAATAATAGAATTTATGATGTTAATGACTATTATTAAGACAGTAAATGGGAAGAGAGACAACTATTATTGCTTTTTGATCTAGTAACTACTAGTAAATAGTGCCAATGAGGCTTGGCAAAGGTGATAAGGAGCGGACTCATATTCTATAAGATGCAAGTTCAATTCCTATCAATGTTCTAAAGTTGAACCAAACATTGAACCTTGCTTGCAGTGTTAGAGGTTTACCTTTATCAGGATCACATTGGAATATAATCGGATGTAGTAAAATCTGGATTTATATAAATATATAACAATACAAAATAAAATATATGCCATAAAATAACTACAAATTAAATTAGGCATTAACAAAACTCATAGAACATAACATAATTTATCCCTTAATCAAAATAAATATTATCTATATGGATCAAATCTCTCAAGTTACTACTTTCTATATCAGAAGAAGGAAAGAATTAGGAAAAATGAGATTTTAGGTTTTTTTTTAAACCTAAAACGATATCATTTTGCATCTTTTTTTTTATTAAAAAAGGACCGATTTGGCCTGGCAATTCCCCTTTTCCAAGCGTCTTGAGCCCTTTAGGGCAATTTTCAGCTCCAACTCTGACCTAGCAAGCCCTTTCCTGACCAACCCTTCTATTTGGTCCAGTTGGTTTTCAAAACCATGATTCCTGCGACTACTTGGAAGGACTCCTCAGTAAGCGATTTGAAGTCCTTTGTAAGTGCTCTTAGAGCCCTGGGTCGTGATTTGACCTTAGTGGGATGACCAATTCTAAACCCACTTAAACTTTTGTTTATCAAATAAAAAATAGTGTCTAATATATCACAACTAATATGGTTCTCAAAAGTTGAGCCATTATAAAAATAAAATTTTTTATTACTAGTTTTTTTTATTCACAGGATTGTAATCAATCCAATTACGAGATGGCAAATTCTCGGTATAGTTGGGTTTTTGAATCCTTTATGTAGTCCCTACACATCCTTTCACCCTTTTCTTTTTGCACCTACCATCACCTCACCCTTTGCATGTTCCTCCTTCTTTCCACCATTGCCACCGTTGTTTCCATATTCCTAGCCCTTGACCTGCAAGATTCCCTCAGTCTCATTGGCAGCATGGTGCGTTGGTAACTCTTGCAGGAAGGAAGATTCACTGGTGGCTAACGGGTGGAGGAGATTACACATGTTACCAATTATTGAAAAGAAGAGAGAGAGAGAGAGAGAGAGAGAGAGAGATGTAAGACTAAACTGAAATTGTATTTGCCTCATAGATCATAATTGCAATATTTGCAATCGAAAAAAGGGTTAAAGTTAAGGCTTCTAACCTTTATGTCCATGACGGGTGAGAATGTTGGTCATCACGTCATTTCTTCTCCCTACAACAAATGCACAAAATGCTCAACACCATAATGTTTAGAGCAAGAGAAAGCATTGGCTCTACTCTATTTATTGTAAATTTAAGGAAATGGTTAGGGGTTAATGTTGGTGTGGTGTTTTGTTAGGTGTGTATATATAATACCTCAAGTACATATGTCCCTAGTCAAGTTTAGTATAGCCTTAGGATCCCTGGATCCACCCGTGTTGCTAGAAAGACCCTAGATGCATGAAAGACCCTTTAGATGTAGAATTGGTATTGCTAACACCACTATAGCGCGGTCATGTGTCTTCCATCGGGGTGCTTTAGGCCTCTTGACCGCTAAAGCCGTCTATGTCGCTACGGACCCCTTATGCAGAATAATGCCAAAACAACGTAATTTCGTTTAATGACACCATCCTATAAAAACCCTTTCCATGCATTTTCACCCCCAAAATTTGAAAATCCCTAACATTCAAACTCTCTCTTCCACCCTCCACTCTCAACCACACTCAATCCTACCTCTTCCAAGCTCTAAGGTAAGGATTTGTCTATAGTTTATGTTAGATTCCTCTCCTTCCTTCCTCCTCTATGTTATGGCATTGTTGTTTTCTCATTGTTGTCAAGTTTGGATACTCCCAATATTCTTAGAGTTAATTTAGAAATTATTAGAGATTATTATGGATTTTGTGATTATTATGCCAGATGTTAGTGTCATCCCCCTTCTAAGGAGCTAAGTTGGTGTTGACACTATTTGTTTCTCCTTTCCAGGTGAGTGACTTCGATCATGTGATATTTATTTTGGCCATTTGAGTTATTTTCTTAACTTTTGGCACAAATGCATAGTTTTAGATTTATTTCAAGATTGGTATGAACTATTGATGATATTGATAATGTTTATGAACTTATGATTTTCAAGAGAACGTGAAATTGTATTATGAAAACTCATTTGACCATTTTATTGCTAGAATGACTTTATGAATAGCTTGATTATGAATATAGATGTATACATATATAGAGATGGTATGAGTACCCATTGTTTTTCAAGAAATGTGTATTTATGAGATTTTTATTTGCAATTCAAAGTTAGAGCACAATTATGAATTTTTAGAATAAATTTACCTCATTTTTTTTATGATTTTAAGACTAGATGGTAACTATAGAAAAATAGATAGTGAGTTAACGTGAAAGATCATTAATATTAATACCAAGTTATCTGATAAAGGACAATCTCCCTTTATTAAGAAATCAGAAATGAAATCTAGTTTGGTGTTCAAATTCTGGACCTTATGGGCTACTCATAGATATTAGAGAAAAATCCCAGAGATTATTATTGTTATACCATATATGTATATGTATACCCAGAGATTTTTGTTTTATTAGATTACTATCATTTATGATTTAAAAAAATTATTGATTTTAATTAGTATGTATGTAAATATGAAAATGGTTTCATGGATTTTGCATTTGTTTTATTATATGATTATGTATTCCATTGGTTGTCTTATGTGGTTAATCCTGAGAATTTACTTAATGAAGTTTTAGATAAAACTCACCTCTCTTCTTTTTTCTTAATATATAGAGCCCTATTATTTTCTTAGCCTCCTCAACAATAATGGAGTTTCAGCTTGATGAGCTTCAAGTTACCATGAAGTATTTTATTTTTTGTATAGAGTGTCTCTAGTGTATTACAGTGTCCCGACCATAATAATTATGCATTTTTATTTATCATGATTCAGTTTATTGTGTATTCGAAAACTTTATAGTTTTCATGGTTCTTTTGTATAGAGCAACTCCATATATTTTGAGATATGATTACAAGTTTTAGATTTGAATTATAAAATAGATTATTTATATTTACCACAATTTGAAAACACAAGTTGATGTATATTTAGAGATGGATTTCATGTTTGAATTATGCATATGTATGACTTAGTGACCATGAGACTTACGTGGGGATCAGATTCTTCACGTGCCTTACGTTCAATTTGGTTATGACAGGATACTCATAATTGTACTTGTTTTTGTTCCCACCTCAACCCATGTTTTTTGGTTGTGCGCATTTAATTATCGAAATAAATTGACATGGCAGTTGTTGCATGAAAAATTTATGAGAGATGGGAAACAAGAATGACCAATAAAACCAATTAATAAATGAAACATTACAAATATTTTCTTTCTTGAGATGATTAAATATTTTTCTATTTCTCTAGTGACAAAATATGAATGGATGACGTGTAAATGAGTTTTACACGTTTTATGCCTTAAAATTTAACGCATAAGTTAAATAAAAAAACTCGTTGTAGAAGTTAAATTTTCAAAGCTTAATCTATTTGCTTTCACATTATAGTCATATACTCATCTGCCTCTTAAGTAATTTCTACCAACTAATTCCACTTTGGTCAGCGGTCATAATCATTCGCATCTAGCATAGTGAAAGACCAATAGCTTAACAAACAACTAAATTAGATGGCTTTCAGGTAGAAGCATAGTTTTAAAAATCAGACCAAATTGGTTTACAAGAAACCAATGAATTGGTCTCTTGTCGAGTTCTTCTCTAATTGGATTAGATATGTATGAACCCTTAAATGCTTGTCAAACTAGAGTGAATCTAAGGAGTTGCTATTGAACCTCCCACGTTGTATTAAAATTATATAAAATCCTTCAAAACTCCCAATGGCATACTTTAACTTGTGCCTGTTAGACTATAAAGAAGGAAGGAATGCATGTATCACTAGGCTAGCTACTTGTTTTGTTAATAATCTTCATTATATATATATATAATATCTTTAATTGTATTAATTGTATTTTTTATATATTAATTTAAGAATATTCGCCAACTAGCGACCCATCAATTGAACTGGTGCCTCACTTAACCTAGGACCTCCTTTAATCAATTATCGAGTCGAGTCTAAAACTATGGGTAGAAGGGATTTATGATATAATTTTTATATATTGTCCACCAAAAACAATTATATATATTCAATATAGTTATTATCTAAAGTTGTATTGCCTATTTAAACAAATAAAAAAAAAATACCATCATTGATTAATTGGGACCAACATTGAAAATTTGAATTTGATTTAGAAATATTTGATCCTCAAGTACATATATACAATAATTTATCTCAAAATAGCAGCCTGTAAATATAAGAAGGCATATGCACAAGGATATGACTATATATATACAAGCTTGGTTAGTTATCCTTTCCCGCTTGGAGGCGCGGTGGTCTGTACCCAAAGGAAACATTTCCTCAATGATTCCCTATCAAGCATCCAATTGATTTCTTTTGTGAAACTTCCTCAAGGAAAGGAATTATGCCAGGATTTTCCTGTTGAAAAAATAGATATCATTATGATTAATCTTGGATATCTTCAATTACACCTAAAATTATTTAAAAAGTAGGAGACGTAAATTTACTCTTAGCTATTCTAAGTCTTCTTTTTTTTTTTTTTCAATAAGAGAGGTGAAAGCGTAAAATTGGGCTGTAATTTTTATTAATCCCTTCATATACTATAGGTAAATTTAAGGGTAGATACTGATTATGGATTTTAAAATTGCTCCATTTTCAATCCGAGAATCAAACACTTACACTTGATTAAGAAAAAAAATGGCATGGCATTAAGAATTTTCTTTTGTTGGCCCCCTAACATATTAATTAAGGATTGGAAAAATGGCATTGAATATTGAACTGGACGAGGTATTAGATTAAAGACTTGTCGGTTCGATTGAAAGTTCAATCAGAGCGTAAAAAACTATTAAACAATTAAAACGAAGAATAAAACTAAATTTTAACATGGTAATGTTTTTTTTTTAAATTTACTGCGGGCTAAAAGCCCAAGAGGAAAATCCTAGCAACCCACACGTGATAAATCAGCAAGGAAAGCTAGCGACACAAATGAAGGTAGCAAATTGAAATTAAATTCATCTATTAACAAATAGTTTTAGCTAGCAAAAACATTATATAAAATTTATTAACATAACCAATGTAATACAAGTAGAGTAGTAACTCTTACATTGTTTTTTCTTTGAACCATTTTCTTTTTGTTTTTGATAATTTGAACCATTTACTCTTAAGACTATACAAGGTCAAGAAATCCTATATTTTCCTCCTATTTACACACACACAGATATATATATAGTAAATGGCAAGATTTTGTGATTGATGGTATTAGAATATTTAAGAAAGAGGGTTGATTCTTTAAAAAAATTTCTATACACTTAGTATACAAATTAAACGTTCAAGCACAAATCTCCTATTCATTAAAGACATTTTTAATAACAGAATGTTTCAAAGCTTTTAGAACTAAGAGATCTAGACAGATGTGAATAAATACTTATGTTATGCTTGAAACAGAAACATTTTTTACAAAGAATCATTTCAATATAGATTACAAAACTGTTTTAAGAGAAAACTTTGAAAGCTTAATGAAACTTGTATTTTATCACCAAGGATAGTTGAAAAATCAAAAGCTATAACATACAAGTTACTGAGGTAAACGGTTTTACAAGAAACACTTAGTCAAAAACATATTTTAATCTTTTTAAAATAAGTCCTAAGAGAATATAGCATATAGCAAGCATGTTTTATACAGAGAGAAGGGATAGAAATGAAGACAAGTATTTATACTTGTTCATTATCTAATCTAGAACCTATATCCAATCCCCACCCTTTTAGTGAGTATGTCCACTATAACCTTGTACAATTAATACAATAGGTGAATATTCTTTACCAAGCTTCTCCAAACTCAATCCAAGTAGTCTTTCAATGAGACTTCCAAACTCAAACTCAAGTAGTCTTTTCAATGAATATCTCTAATATCAAATCTAAGTAGTTTTTACCCAAGCATCTTCAAGCTCTTACAAAAAACTTTTCTTTCACAAAGACAAAGCCTCACAATAACCTTTTGGTTTGAATGAATAAATTATATTGTTTCTCTTAAGAAGAAGATATAACTCAAATACAACATTGATAAATTATCAAAATGCAAGATTCATACTTTTCAAAGAACTAAGAAGTTGGGAAAGATATTTCAGCAAGAATGATGTGAGTGTAGGCTTCTTTTCCTCTTTTCTTTCCTCTGTTTTTGATTGCTGCTCCAAAGCTTGCTTTATATGAAGATGAGATTTTTTGAACGTTGAAGCTTGGAGAGCTGAGGACTGCTTTCTAATGGAAAAAGTTGATTCAGCTTTCTCAAGTCTTGTTGATGAGCTGTCCAAGGGATTAAAGAATCAGAATATCGCTTGAGAGATGAGAAGAGGTGTTTGTCCAGTTATTTCTCCACTTTTTTCGTACTAGGATTAGACTTGCAACATGCATAGCTTGTTCACAACAAGCAGCAAAGCTTTGTGGAGCTCAATATTTGTCATTTTTTGTAATAGCTTTTTTGCACTGCCCTTTGCATAAGTATGCTAATGTGCTCAACTTGAAACATTGGTTGGCTCAAAAGCAAGATTATTGACATAAGTCACTATTTTCAAATTTAAACTAAAACACTCAAAACATAATTTAGAATGTTCATCAAGATATAATCAATTTAGGCACAGTAAGAGAAAACAAAATCATATAAAGTGTTTTGTCATCATATTAGGATACGTAACCCAACAATGACACATGTCAAGTGTATGCATTCCACATATATGGGAGTTATCTTATTGGAATGATCAAATGTAGAATTCGTTTGCTGAGTTGACGAGTACTTAAATGTGATATACCTGATAAGGATGGGTTGGTTGATTGTGAGGTAGAGATATGATTGGCTAGGTGAGGGATTGTGACCCATGTTGTTGAAGCAAAACCAGGTTCTGATACCATGTGAAACTTCAAAATTTCAGAGAGAAAAGTTGAAGAAGATGGAATTCATTCAGTAACATGAAAAGTTTGTTACAGAAAGAATAATAGAATTGCTAAGGCTTTGATCATCTAACTGCTATTTTATACACGTTGGCTAACTAACTAAACTGAAAAATAACAGAAAGTTTAGCTCAAGTTGGGGACTCTTTAATGGATGGTAAGAAGTACTGTAGCACATATCAAAACGACTAGCTTAATTGATAGTTTGGTATCAAAATCCAATTGAAAGAATAGGTTAGCAAAACATGAAATTAAATAAAAGATACAACATGGTGCAAATATATTAATATGCTTCTGAACGCAGCAAGTGCTGGTTATATCGTTCATGATGAACATCAAAATATGATTGGCATCGACGAGTAGTAATGGACATCAACACAGCTTCCTCCATATCCTTAGCTACATTCCCCTGGATCAACGTAATTACGTAATCTATTAATGTGCCATCACAAGGCAACGTAAAGGGCACATTGCTTGAAAGATCAAACTCTTCTTCTGCCAACTTGAATAGCTCTCTGCATATGTTGTTGTTCGAATACACCAAGGGAAGCGCAAAACGCCTCTTATCCATGCTATACACAACAAAATGACCCTTCTCTGCCTTCGACCATAGGCTGCACCCTTCTGGCTTTAATGCATTTTCTTGAGTAGTCCTTCGCCATAGGATCCTCTTCCTTTGTTTTGTGGCTTGTTTGTGCCACTTCCTAGCAATTTCGATGATTTTCTTGGCACTAATCATTTTTTTCTTATTGATTACCTTCGATGATGAACTATATAGTATAGTAGGAGGTTTATGATGATACGAGTAAAGAAATTGCGAAGAATTAGAATTTGAAATCAAAGACAAAGTAATGGTAGGGGAAACTAAATAGTTGGTTCCTTATATAGTCAAATTAATACCCAAATAGGCAGAGACAATTTCTTCAATGCGGCTGAAATTATGCCAGCATTTCAGTGTGGAAAACCGTGTATGTATATATATATATATATAGAGAGAGAGAGCAGAATTTACATGGGCGGGCCGTGGATGTTGTTGATGGGATGGCTAATCGAGTTTGTCCAATAAACTTGGCATGGAAGGGTGCTCTATTATAATGAGCATCTTTTCTTTTGCTGTGATTTTAAAAATTAAGACTAATATGTATATAAAATTTTGAAGTATAACATAAAAAAAATTTATGTTGTATTTTAGATGTATAAATTTTTTAATGTTTATTCCATATATAAGACTTATATTATAACAAAAGTAATTTATGTTATTACATCATACATCTATACAAAAACACTTAGTTTGATGTGAAATAATATTTTAAAGTATAAGACTATTATTGAAATAAGAAATGACATTTAAGAAAATTTGTATAAATGAATTTTATTTATCACTTCATTACTAAAAATTTAATTCTCTTTATAATAAATGTTATTGAAAAAGTGGATTCATTCTTTTTCTCCTTCTAATTTATTAAAAATGAAAATTCACGTAGATATCCTTCCTATTGCTTTTCTTTGACCACGTTTTATTATTTAACCTCTTAACAATGATTAACTAAATTAAATGAAAAATTAAAATGCATAAATTATAAGATCTAATGTCCACTTATTTAAGTGGAATTAAATAATTAAAATAAAAAATTCTTATGTTTCTCATCCATTCCATGTTCTTTAATATCGTAGGATATTTTTGGTTGGGAAAAATTGGGGTGAAATTTTCATAAATAATACACATGGAGTTTATCCATAATATTTATTTAGGGATTTCTTTATACCTATAAAATTTATGGGTATAGATACCTTTTAAATAACTTGTGACTAAAAATTTACTAAATTTATTAATATTTTAAATACTCATGATTAAATCACAATCCTTGATTTAAAAGGTGTGTGTGCCCTGGGATACTATGACAAAAACCATTTATTTATAAACTCCTACATATAAGAATTCCTCTTTATATATATATATATATATATAAAGCTCATGTATAATAACAAAAATTATTCTAAATAATACATAATAAAATATACTTTACAATATCATTAGAAAGAATAAAATTTGTATAATTTGACTTTATAAACTTCTTTTTATTAAGTTGTGATTGATTTTATAAGAAATTTTTTGCACTTTGCAAAATATATTATTTTCTCATTAGAATAATTTTAGAAATAAAATAAATTAAAATCAATAAATATTTACATTTTTATTCCAATTTATAGTTTAATTATTTAATATTTATTAATTTATTTAATGTTAAACATAGACGTGGAAAATATTTTAATTTAATTCCAATTGACATTTAAATTAAATCAAGTAAAAAATTAAATAAATATTTTCATATAAACTACTTAAGCATTTAAGTATTCAACATTTCTTTTATATGTTTTATTGCATAAGTTTAAAATACATGGTGAAATATAAATTAGATATAACCAAACAAAGTGAACAACATTTTGAAACAAATAACATTATGTTATCTCTACGACTATGAGTGTTATGGTGAGATTTTATTTATCTTGAAACCTTTTTAGTTGCCCAACCTATTTAACACTTTCTTTTGAAGCAATTTATTCTTTCTATTGTCCAACAATGGATGAAGAATCAAATATAAAAAATGAAAAGACATAATAAATTTGAATTTTAAATTTTATATAGATGAAAATAAACAAAAACATTCAAATCATTTTAAATATGATTAATACTCATTTATTATGAATTAAGAAATTAATTTTATACATTTATATCATCATCTCCACTTATTATCATAAAATAACACATAGTATAGAATTAATTAATATTTGAGGTTCCCACATGTTGTATAAATATAAGAACCTTAAATATGTACAATGTTGAGAACCCACAATCATGGATGACACTCCTTTATTCCTTTCTTTCAATTTTAAGCCATACACAAAGTTGTATATTACTCATAAAAATGATCCTCTTTGAACCAATAAATAAAAAGTTATAGTTGAAACTTTTATATTTCTATTTTTCTATTAAATCAGAATATATACTCTTAAATTTCACAACAGTACATAGATAATAAGAACCCACAAATAATTTATTTAAAATAAAAGATCACATACAAAAGTTTAACAATATTTAAAAAATAACTAAGTTTCATTATTGGTGTACTATACTATTTTATCCCTATTGGCTTCTTTGAGGCATTCTCATCAGATTAAACATCAAATAAAAATATTTTTTTTATTTTAAGTAAACTTATTTTCAACAATGCCAACAAATAGGAGAAATAAAATTACTCATTGAAAATTTTGTTTTAAAATATAGCTAACTCTCATTTACTAACTTTTCTCTTTTGTAGTTGTTACGACCCTTTATCGGATCGCTAACGTGAAAGAATCTCATCCATACGTGAGCCTCATGATTATTGCGCTGTAATATATGCATACTTTATTCATAAAATATAATTTAAATCATAAATCTAATGTCATAGTAACCATGAATGAGCATGAATAAACCTTTTTATCATAAATGTAATATGAAAGCTATAGTTGTGATATACATTTCAACGAGTTGCCCACATACAAAAGAAATCATGGATGATATATTATTTAAATACAAAAGAATCATGATAATATCAAAATGCAAAATAAAACTATATGGTCTTACCTTGTCATACCACTTGAGCACTCTATCATGAACAAAATACTATGGCTTTATGCCAAAGTGAAACTCACCCAAACTGAAGATACTAATGTTGAGGAGGAGGAAGAGGAGGATCTTGTGCTACACCTGGATCTATGGAGAAAAAGGAAGAGAAGAGGGATGAGTTTTGCAACAAAATTCAATGAGTGGATCTCACTCCTAACCATACATGGGACATGAAAGAAAAATGTATAAATAATAGTAATGCAACATTCATAGAACCTTTCTATTTACTTGACATAAAAATATATATTATCAAGAATTACAAAAGATAACAGACTATCCATAACTATGAAGTGGTGCTCCTTCTACGAACATGAGCCCGTAGCTTAGATCTTAATGGTCCTTGTGAACCGCATCTCTAGCGGATTGATCTAAAATAAGGATAACTTGGAGGCCTTGGTATATCAAGATTAATGGAATAACTATCATTAACTCATTTTCGTTTCTCTAAGTAATTCTCTAATCTAAATTCAATTGAAGTTATAAAAAGGGAGTTCTATATTTTCTAAGTTCAACATGTCTCAGTTTCCAAAATAAACATAGAGTTTTAAGTCTCATTTCATCAATCAAAACTAATCCCAATATTTATAATCAATTCAAATCATGAACTAAATCAGACAACACTTTTATAAAGCAAATATGGTCCCATGCATTTTCTAAAATCATAATTTCATGTATAAGTTCAAATGGAGCATTTCTAGCTAAAGCACATGTTTGTATAAAGCCATATCTATCATGTAAGAAATCCATTTTTCAAATATCTAAATATTCTAATGCAAGAAAATAATAATATAATGACCAAACTAAGGTCATGAGATCAAACACATTTACCTAGAGGGGTGAACCTGAAGCACTAACACCATGGGATTCCTGGAGGAATGACACCAATGTCTGTCATTGAAACAACAAAACTCATTAACAACCTATGAGAAGCTCTAGATTACTCTAAATATACACCAACAACTTTGGGGAAGCACCCACTTGACAACAATAGAGAAATAACAAACCTAACTCAAGATCATGAAAGAACAAAGAGAATGGAGACAAAATCTAACAACATATACTCACGTTGAAGTTTGGGGATGATGGATTGAAGTGGATTTAAGATGAAAAGGGATTGAAGTGGATTTAAAAGGAAAAGGGATGAAAATATTTGGAGGAGGTTTCTACTCCTTTTACTTTGGATGGAGGGGAAGCTTGGGGGTTTTAAAAAGGAGTCAAAAAATGAAACGGTGTCATTTCTGGGTACTATTCACGCTTCAGGAGACCTCTATTGCGGTGATAGCGTTAGGAGTCATCGCGCCCGGAAATGGTCACTTACGACGCCATAAGCGGCTCTCAGGCCACCAAACTCGTGAAATGCATTTCCTGACCGCTATAGTGGTGAACAAATTCCAACTTCTGCATTATTTATGTCATTTGGCATATGAGTTATCTCAATACTCACTTATTTATTTTAAGTTAATGTCCTCATTTATTTTACTCTCCATTAACTTTAAAAATTAAATGTAAATAAAAAAATACCCTCATTTATATTCAAATAAAATATCAAAAAAATCAAAATTTCAACCAATCAAAATCCAAATTTTAGATTTTAGTTCAAATTCGGAATCTTCAAAGTTTTCTAAACTTGTGGATTAAAAAAAAAACATTTAAAGGTTTAATAAAATTTATTAAAAATCACTCTTTAGCTTATTTTCCTATTGGGAACAAATACTGGGCTTTTGATTTCAAGAATGTGGCTCTATCATATAGCCCTCTAAGAACGTGTAGGATCAGACTTAGTGAAATCAGGACCCAATGGTGGTTCCCAGGGACTGAGACTGTACGAAACTTGACTACTAACACGTGTACACCAGGTTGAAAATATAACCGTCATTGTACATCAATTTTCACTGTTAAGGATGCAATTCTCTTAAGTGGTAGATCCACCTGTCTTGTATCAAGTATCCACCCACTCACCTTGCTTTATTTCTCTTTCATCCATCTCTTATTGGTAACTACAAACAAAATTAAAAAGAACAAGACTGGTAGCACCTTCCACAAGTTCTTCCTCCACAATGAGCCTTATATTCTCTAAATGTACACCAATCAGTAAAAGAAAATCAAAATCAATAATGGAAGTTAAAAAAAATAAGGAGGGAAAGGAAGGGGAAATAGAGAAACTAAAAAATAAGGAGGGTAAAATAAAGTAGAAGTTTCAGAATAATACAAAGATAAAAGAATAAAAGATTATTCCTCACCTTTGTATTTTCATTGTGATTGACCACTATTTTCTCCAATAGCTTATTTCCATTAAGTCTCTTTTACTCACCGTCCACCAATATATCAAATATAAGAAAATGGATGAAAAACAGATTTAATTAAGATAAATTTGGAGTAAATTTCTAGCATAGTAAAGATCGAAGGAGAGCGAGGGAAATGATTTAATGTAGGATTTACATATGATAATATTTGAATGGTTATATAAATAATAAAAGTAATAAAGATGATTATTTTTTTATAATGATAAATATAATGATGATATTATTAATAATTACTAATTACTAATATTATGATCAAATTTTAAAAAAATTGATCATATCATATCAAGTTAGGCCTTATTGTATCAAATTATAAAAATTAATATTAATATTAGCATCAATTTATAATTATGCCTTATTATGTCAAATTATACCAGATTATAAAATTAGTATTAATATGTAAATTGTTGGTTATAAATTAGGATTTTGACAAATTTATAATCATCATTTTTTAATGTGTCTAAATTAATTATAAATCAAGTTCCCATTAAAAATCATCATTGCATTAAATTATATAATAATCTTCTAAATTAATTTAGATTTAGAATCATTATGTGATCAAAATATAATCCTTAAATTAATAATTAAGGTTATGAATATTGTCCTTAAATTACTATAAGAAATCACATGTAAAACTTTCCTCCAAATAAGTGCTTTAATATTATTATAGATTTACTACATATGGCTTAATGGGTCCAAGATATAGGATGGTGTGGTGGACCCTAAACCATAAACCATAAGAAAGACAAACACTGAGGTGGCATTTGATAAATGTACCAAGACAAAATATACAGTGATATTAAGGATAGAAACATTTTAAAGAAAATGAATAGAAATAAAAATCTTAAAATTGTCTCTGCCACAAAATAAATTTTAAATCAATTCCATCTCTCCAAAATGGAGGAACACAGAATGCATGTCTCTAAAACATAAATTTAAAATATTTTCTTTAGTAATATCCCTTTAAATATTTCATATTTCATCTTTGTACTTCTCACTGTATATCATGAAACGATTTTTTCCCAAAGTTTAAATTGTTGTTTACACATTAATAATTTTATATCTAATACACTCCTCACACGAATGTCTCTTTTCCGCTTGAAGCGTGCAGTGCACAAGCCAACGTGGTAACAAATAATCGAATCTAGACCACTTAGTCCTGATGTGTCTATGTCATTAAACTATCTTTCTCAAAGCTTAACTGTTGAATTGAGGCACATGAATGTCTTTATATCTAATGCTCACTTTCCATTTTTTTTAATCAAATTATAACATAATTTTCTTAATCTTTTCGTCATCAATCACTATGTCCTATACACACCACTATTTAATACACTTCTGCCTCTATTCAATATTGTTTCCGTCTCTACCGTGTCACCGTCTCTCATTTCTGTCCCAAGACTTGTACTAAACCCAGTCGAATGACCGAGAAGTGTGCACAAAATGTTCAAGCATGTGCGCATGCCTTTAATTGTGGAATGTGTAAGCGTTCACCTATTTATGGACAGGGCCAGAGTCGTCATGGTGAAGGCCCAATGAAAAGACGGGGGCATGCATGATGGGGCCTAACTGTTTGGGAAGTACTAGACACAAGAATTTCATGGCTAAAGCATAAATCGTGAAGTACTTTATGCATACTGCATCAAAACCTGATGTTCTCTCAAGAAAAATAGTTCAAGAGGCTTACCTTCCTCATCAAATAATGGTACAGATAAAGATGAGTCAGAGATTTGTAGCCACTTGCCCCAGTGTGTGGAGATGCTAACTAGGCTCAATAATATCACTTGTCCGGCAGAAGCCAAATCCCAGCTGGCGCTGAAAGACCAATTACGTATCACAGGGAACGTTACAACAATAAACGTAACATGACTTGTCAAAGGAACCCACCACCTGATAATATTTCATTTTTTAATAGTTTGCTCGGAAAATGATATGAAGAAATTTGAAAATTATAAAGGTGACACGATATAGTAAAGGTACTAATAACTGATAATGTTTTTTTTTTTTAAAAGTTTACTTTTAAGCGATAGTTCAATTTCTTCTTTAATAAAATAATATTTTTTTATTATCATACAGATTACTGATATACTGATTGCTGTTGAAGACAGAAGAACTACTACTCCATAGGATGAAAATCGGTTGTCCCTAAGAACTTATAGTGCATCCTATAACATAAGGATAAATAGTATTAGATATAATAATATAATATTTAATAGTATAATATAGAGAATCTATTGTATAAGTTTTTATCCAAGTGTTTAATATGCTGTGTACCACATAACCATATATTGACGTGGAAGAGTAAATTAGAGCTCATTTAGAATTGACTAGTAAAATAATACTATTATGTGTAATCACCTTTGAACTTAATAATTTTATCCTATAATTATAAGATAAAAATGATTTAACTGTATAATATTATGTTAACATATGTGACACTAAATATGTGATAAACTAGCATTTATATTATTTGTTAATACAATTAAATCTTATCTTATATATCAACGGAGCTTAAATCTCATCACCTTTCATGTCTCCTAATAATTTATTGTCAATAAAAATTGAAAAAAAATTTAAAAATTTAAAATAGTTACTAAATATATAATATTTATTTTTCACAAAAGATGAATTTTGTCCAAGAAATTAATATATGCTGTCTTTATTCTTGTGAAAAAAAAATTAACATGAAATGGTTTAGGCTTGTGTATTTTTATACTTCAAAGAAAAAGTCTTCTTGCCTCAGTATCCTGTTAAAAATTTAACTATCACTCCATGAAGACTGAAGTAGTCATGAGCGGACCCAGTGTGCGCACCAAAATATCGTTTGACCTTCCCGATCAACAAATCTGACGATTTTATAATTATCTTCTTCCAAAATAAAATTATTTCAATGAAATACTGAGTAGCAATATGAAATGCATAGCCGCTATAGTTGTTTCGTCATTGTACATGATTTACAATAGGATTTTGTTCAAGTTCAATTTCGTTGTTTTTCAGAGTACACTGTTTTCAGTCTAATACCAGAGAAGCAGAATTGGACACGTTGTGATGGTTATACAATTAATAGTGTAGTGTCCACGCTAAAGATGACTTGCATACTATGAAATTATATTTTTTAAAACAAATATACTTTTAAGAGTTTGATTTTAATACATTAACATAAAAAAAATCTCTCAACTCTAAAACTCACAATTTTTACACTGTTAGACTTTTTTTTAATCTACATGACCATTTAAAGATGAGTATGAGATTTATTAGTCATATTTATTGATATAACAATATATATAATTGGATTATGGTGTATAATTATTGATCAAAAGCTTTTTTTTCCTTCTCATATTTAATTAATTACAAAACTGCAGGTTCTGAAGCACCAGAACAAGCTAGAGTACTCTATATTATCTATATTTGTACACAGAGGTATCAAAAACTCTTCGATCAAAATCCATAGATAATAGTTCCTTCGTGGCTTTGCCTTAGACCATGAGAAGACGATGCCTCGTTGTGACAAGCAGCAATGGAAGTGAGCAAAGCCTTCTCCACATCTTCAGGGACGCGTTCTTGAACCAACGGTATCACATACTCCAAGAACACCCCATCGCAAGGTAACCTAATAGGACCATTGGCCGGTAACCCAAACTCTTCCTCTGACCATTTGAGAAGCTCCCTGAACACGTTGGTGCTAAGGTACTTTAGAGGAAACACGAATCTCTTTTGATCCACGCTGTAAACAACAAAGTGTCCCTTGTGTAAGGAATGCATGTCATCTTCTTTTCTCGCGTATGATATTCTCTTGCGTTTTCCAGCTGCCAGTTTCTGCCACTTCCTTGCCATTTCAATTAGCCTCTTTGCACTGATCATGGTTGGAAAGATTTTTGTGAACAAAGGAATAATAAGGATAAGGGGTTATTGATGAGGTGGTGTTGATGAATGTGATCACTACTGGTTTTGATGTGTGTGTATGTATAGGCATGAAATCTAGACAGCACCATATGATGTTGTTTAGTGTGTGTTGTGGTGATATGCTGCATGGCCATGTGAAATTATTCACGAGCCACAGATTAGGGAGTGTGATTGTAGGTGAAATAATACATGTTTGGTATGAGACATGATAGCAGAGAAGTCTCATTTGTAGGCCAATTGTTCCCTGGGATTTACGTGCCATAAAAGCTATGAAAGCCGTTTGATCGTTTTCTTCCTAACAGGACAGGAACCATGAGTGAATGTTTTGGGCCCTGCTAGCTGGCTAAGCCCTTCAAGGCAGGTACACATGTAGTTATCTACCCGTGATGTACCATATGCCTAAATATAATTGTAATTGTATGATCATTCATGTTAGGTTAAATCACACCGCTGAAGCAATTTCTTATAAGATGTACGAATAAAACAAAGGAACAGCAATTAAATGAATGAAATAATAGAAGTATTCCTTCCAAAATTATTAAAATCTTATATAGATGAAATCGTCAATCTAGTAACACGATGTCCTTAATTAATTGGTGTTCATAGGTACAATTTCCCCTACTTTGTCCAAAAATGAAAGTACAATTTCAGATGTTCATGGTACAACAAATCGCAAATGTTGCCTTTTGTATAACATTTCCTTCGCGTACCTCAAGTACTTGTTATCATAACCGTAGACTCTTTCTTTTTCCTCCTTTACTTATACAATTAAATTTTCTAATGTGAATAGTGTTGAGATTAACGTTACGCTATCCAAATACATGATCAGTCAATATGTAATTTGAAGGGTTAGCCTATTGATATAAATGGGAGTTACTTCGTGTTTTAGTCCAATATTAATTAAGAAATTAAAGTCATATTTGATTTCAGTTTTTAGATTTTAGTTTTTATTTTTAATTTTTTAGATTTTATAAAAAAAATTAAAAATTTTAAAATTTTAAATTTTAGTTTTTAATTTTTATTTTTAATTTTTTTTATAAATTTTTAAAAATTAAAATACTAAAAATAAAAATTAAAAATTAAAAACTGAAATAGAAGACACCCTAAATTTTTCTAGATATTTCTTGTGCTATCATATCAGCGCATATCTATGAGCCAGACTGAACTAGAAAAGGGCAAAACCATTTGCAAATTGCAGCCATGGAAATGGAAGGCTTGACAAATTTTCTCGGAATTGGAGGCTAGTCAAATCCAACCATGTTTAATATCTGAATGGGCCCAAAATTATTTAACCGAAATTATTAAAGTCATGTTAGTGTCTGTATTTAAGTTAAATTTGGGTCACACTTTAAGTTAATTTGATTTAATTTGATACTATAAATTATTTTGACATTTATGATATATTAAATAATTAACAATCGCTTATTAATTGTAGTAAACACCCAAATTGATCATTGACAGTTTTGATGGATAAATTAATAACAATTATAAACACTTTAATTGTCTCAAATTCTAAAAGGGAAATTATAGGTTAACTGCTTTAAGGCTCACTGGGAGGTAGAGATGAAAAGATTTTTTGAAAGGAAATAGAGCTAAAGGATGAGGCGGAGCTGATGAAGGGGGCTAGCTCGTCAAATGCCATCAGTCCCACCTATAGCCAAGCAAGCGTTTCTCCTTGGTTCTTCAGCTCTATTTCCTATCAACGGCTTCAACTTCTGCTAGCTCTTTTTTTCTCCCTCTCTTTAGGATTTGACAGATGGTAAAGAATGTCCATTTTAACATTGTGAGATAATTTAGGTGTTTGCAATTGTTAAGATGAATTTATTCATCAATGAAATTGTCAGGAAGGAATTTGAGTGTTTACTTTTAATTATAATTTTTTAATTAAATTGATATTACATTTATGGAACAAAAAAATTCATTTTACGTTCGTAGTTTTTTTTGTGTGCAGTTATTAGTTGTATGATATGGCAGAAAACCGAATGAAATAAATTGGGCCAATTGAAATCTCAGGGTTAAGGGTCTTGCTTTAGATCAAGCCCATGAGAGCTGTTGTATAAAATGAGCCCTTCCTTCGGACTTTAGGATATAGGTTCGATCAAACAAAAAGGGACATGCATAGGTCCTTGACCAAAAACCAATGGACTATGAATAAGTCCATCTATTTAGTCGGAAATCCCAAGGTATTATATTGCTACCTGCAGACCCCAAAAAAATAAAAAAAATTAATTACTATCTCCGAATAAATGTCCAATTTTAATTAGACATATAGATTTAAAAAAAAACTTGAAAATATCTTCATTTTAAATAAATATAATTGATTATATAAAATTATCTTTATTTATTCTCACTTATTCATATATACTCCCTTCTCCCATTTATTCTCCCTCCTCCATTTAATAGCGGTATAAGTAGAAAAAATTAATATCAACTACTGTTTTGAAACGAACACTTTTTTAAAACTAGAGATAATATTAAAATGTGCTACTACATAAATATTTGATGAAACCTCTACTACGTGCAGAAGTGCTTTGTTTAAACTAGGTAAGTTTTCGAAAAAAGGAAAAAAACTAGGTAAGTTTATACATAGGAAGTGTTCCCTACCGATTATGGGGAAATCATTTTTGATGTTATGTTAAAAAGGTTTGGTGGTCTGGGCTATGTTGGACCCTGTCTTGAGCTCATGTGACTGATGGGTACATGGATAAAGCTTATTAAGAAAATTGCTTACGTGTTAGGTAAAGTCCAAAAGAAATTATCCTTTATGTGGTTTGGTGGGTTTGGGTAATGTGACATTTACCCAAGAATATTGTGCTTGCATAGGGGCAACCTCATGAAAAAGTGGTGAGGTCTTTTTAACCCAAAGAGAGACAGTTCAGAGAGGGGAGAGAGAGAGAAATATGGCCATTATGTGAAACGATTCTTAGCATAATTTGAACCACACATACACACATTTTACATTGAGAAATGAGCCAAATATAGTATTCTTTGATTCTAAAGTCCAAAGGATAAGAGATTACTTACTCGTTTCACAACAAAAGTAACTGGTCACCTCTTATCAAAAGAAGTTACCTTTATGTCTTGTCAAAAACGGTGCCTTAAGACACGTTTAGCGACCTAGACAGATTTCTTGATTGAAAGGAAAGAGTGATGAAGCGGAGAGAAGGAGCTGAGTGAAGAAAAAGGTGAAAAGGAGAGCCTAGTACCTAGGGGAGGATCTAGGGGGAAGGGGCGCGGCGTCCTTGTATTGAAACATGAAGACTTCTATATCATCCAGCATATTCCCATCGAGGTTGGCATTACTGTTCATGACCCAGGCCATACCAAAGAGGTTCCCATTACATTGCTCACACCACTAATCCTGGCAAGCTTCATGAACTCCAAATTCCTTAAGCTCAGGAATCCATTAAAGAAATATAAGAAAAATCATATTTCTTTCTCTGGTAGACGACAGGAAGCAAGGAAGAAACTTTTGTAAGAGAGGGCATTTGCTTTGGGAAATTTTTCTTTGAAGGTATTTATACATTGTAAACGTCATCTCGAAGCAAATGATAGTTGGCTATATGTTGTTATTTGAAGGTATCCTTGTGGCCCGTTTGGCTTCGTTCTTAAATTCTCAAAAATTGTTTTAGGCAAAAGCTATCATTCATAAGTTGTGCCTAATTAAACTATGGCTTGGAATTTTGCAAAAACTAAATCAAACATGCTATTAGTAATTTTAGACTTAGATACACCGATATATATGGCTTGATCTACAGGAAGTTTAAGATAGCGTAGAGTGTTCAATTGTAAGTGTTGGTTGTCCGTGTGACTTGGTTCTTCTGACAGAACATGGCCTCTCCATTCCCAGCTAAATTGTACTGAATTGGTTGCAATGCTTGTGGTCACTCTCAAGGGCAATTGTGGGATTGCGTTTGTGAACTGGGAACCCAGTATCACACAAGCATTCATGCCTGATTTTGAACATGATTGAGCAGAGAGCACATACAACAGATAGCAGTGACTATTTATGACTTGCTTATAGTCCCAAATAACATTAACTCTCCAGTCTGCGCCACATATAATTTATTATACGGCACCCGAGAAATGAACTGCATTGGTATTTCTTAACTTCCTAGTCCACGTATGAAGATTTTGAAGGTGTTTTCATCAATGAAAATATTAGTCACAATAACACATGTCATGGTAAATTGCATATCGATGTACTCATATTGAGGTAAACTATTCTTTGAGCAGTGATAGATGGCGCGCAAATACAGAAGTTCTTAGAAGTACCTTCAGCGCAATATAGATATATCAGAGGCGGATCTTAGTTAAGACAATGGGGCCATGATTTTTAAAAAAATTATATAAATATATATATATATATATATATATATATATATGTGTGTGTGTGTGTGAATTTAATTTTTATGTATTGTCAATATAATTTTTTTGGCACAAATATCTAATTATGTATTGTTATATTTTAACTCAGCCAATCACTATTTTAGAATTCTTATAATCTATTTTTATTTTTTAAATATAAGATCACATGAATAGCTTTTATAAAAAGTAATTTTTTAATTTTTTTTACTTAAAAAATTATTTTTCTATTAATTTTTTTTAAAATAAACGTACACATAGAGATAAGTTTTGTATAATAAATAGATTTAAAGTCCAAATATACTACTTTATATAAATGATACTACTCAATATAAATGAGCTTCTTTCACTTAAAAAGTCTATTAAGACATTTTTCAATTAACAAATAGAAATAAAAAATCATATCACAATTGAACATCATTTTAGAGATAAATATTTCTTATTACAATAGATAAGCAATTATAAGATTTTAATAGCAACAAATTTAATAATTAAATAATGAATTTATTAATTCTAAACTCTATTTTGATGACTAATCATGATTAGAAAAAATTTAACATAATTTGGCATATGTTCTGAAATGGCAAAAAAAAAAAAAATTCCCAATTTAAGCTATTTTAACATAATTTTATGTGTTTCTGTAAAAAGTTTGAATGGTTTAATAAAAAATTAGAATTTTAAGTGTGAAATTTGTGAAACTCACTTACAATTTTAGTGAGTGCAATATTTTTAAACTCTTAATTATAGATAAAAGTTAATTATTTTAGAATTATAATATTTTTTTGGTCAAAATAATCCAAGTATCAAATATTACAAAATACAAATAAATTATTTATATAATTTTTTAATAATTTAACACACAAAATCAGTTATTTTCATATAATTTAAGCATAACACAATGCTCTTTTAACTTAATGTCTCAAAACATAAAATTAATTTTTAAATAATCGATTATTAAAAATCAATTGTACTTACAATTAATTATTGAAAAAATTTTGGATTGGGCTCTCTAATCCAAGTACGTATTAACATTTGTCATGTTAGTTATTTACTTTAAAATGTATGTAATATGTAATTAATTTTAATTTAATTATCATCATCTAATTTACATATCAAAGTTGTCGGCCCCTAAAAATTTTGTTGAAGCTTTGCCACTGAATATATTCTATATTTACTAATAAAGTGACACTTCAACTAAAAGTAAATATTAAAGGTGGGTTTTTCTTTATGCATTATTAGTTTTTGTTTTCTCGTCATACAATTATTATGATTACAAAGGATTTGATATGAATGCGAATACGAGAGCTATGATATGATATGATCAGCAACGTTACTGTCTCACGCTTTGATAATGAAAGTATCTGTTTAATTAATTTTAGTATGACAATTGATTACCATCAACACACCCTTTGCATAGTTCTGTGCCCGTTCCTCTTCATTTTTTTCTCCCTTTGTTTTGGTGGGGCGGTGAGTGAGCGGAAAGTTTGGAAGCAATGCACACAATGTTTTAAAGACAGCTGGATGCAAATGCCTTTGAATTGATGATATGTGTCATGTCTTGGCGTAGTGGTCTCTAGCTAGCTGCCATCTTATATACTTCACTTTTAGCTTAGTTATTCCTTTGGCGGATTGAACTGTATACTATAAAGTGACTCAAAACAAAACAGGGTGACCTAGGATTCATTTCATTCCAGATGCCAATTTGCTGTATGCCTTGTTTTTTAAGACAAAATTGTTGCACCACAGTCAGTCAGCCACCACCTATCACAATCATTTTAGTCAAGTTTCTACTATACGGCAATTGTTTCGATGTTAAAAAGAACAAAAGTTTCAACACCAAATAAAGCAAGACAATTTCATTTCCGGAATCCTAGTCAGCTACGTCAGTTTTTTACTTTCCAACTTTCATATCTGTTAGAAACCAAGAACCTAAAAGTCATAAACACGAAAGCTGGCTGAATAAAATGTGTGTCTGTATATATTGAATTGTCTCTGTATAAAATGGTAGGCCTAGAGTAATAAATATAAAAGAATCAAAATCAAATCAACCTAATCCTATACAATAATCAATTTGATCATCTACAATAAATAATATCTAATCATCCAAATCATATCATAATAATCCCCCTCAAATTCAAGTAGGTGGTGACAAGACCAACTTGAGTTTTGGAAAGCAGAACACGAAAACGACCAGGATAATGAGTTTTGGTGAATAAATCAACAGGTTGGTAAGGAGTCCCATAGGCAGGAGACAAAAGGCACCATGAAGAATGTGTTGTGAATGAAGTGACAATCAATCTTTATGTGTTTAGTGTGCTCATGAAAGACATCATTATGCATAATTTGAATAGCACTCTGGTTGTCACAGCAAATATCAATAGGGAAAGGCTGAGTGAGACCAAGATCATCAAGAAGCCAACGAATCCAAAGAACCTCAGAAGTAGTGTAAGCCAAAGTCCGATACTCGACCTCAGTACTATAGCGAGCAACAAAAGTCTATTTCTTCCTGTGCCAAGAGATATTAGAGTCTCAAGAAAGATAGAGTAGCCATTGGTAGAGCGATGGTCAATGGGATCTCCACCCTAATTGAGTATTAGAGTAAGCCCAAAGAACTAGGGGAGAATGAGTAGAGAAATGAAGTCTGTGAAACAATGTTTCCTTGACATAGTGAAGGATGTGAAGAACAACAACATAATGAGTAGAGCGTGGAGTAGACATAAACTAACTAACCAAGTGAACAACATAGGAAATATTAGGCCATATGTGAGTGTCAGATAGATCAAGATCCCAACTAACTTCTGTAAAGAGTAGGATTATCCAAGATAGTGTCATCCATAGGAAGGAAACACACATTAGGTTCAAGAGGTATGGATTTCGTGTGACTATCTGTGAGACAAGCTCTGGAGATAAGATCAGAAGCATACTTCGCCTAAGATAAATAGTGGCCATCATTAGAGGAGAGGACTTCAAGACCTAAGAAATAACTCAGGGGACCAAGATCCTTCATCTAAATTGACTGCTCAAGGAGACCTTAAGATCTACGATGCCAGAGGTGTCATCCCTTACAATAATTGTGCCATCAACATAAAATAATAATAACATGGAAACATAATCAGTCGGACAAATAAAGGAGGAGTTATGAGGATTGGATGAGAACCCAAGTTGACAAATAGTGGAGCTGAACTTGTCAAACCAAGCAGGGGAACCTGTTAAGGCCATACAAAGCCTTATGAAAGAGACAAACTTTATCTGAGGGACAAGTATAGCTAGGTGGTGGTTGCATATAGACTTCTTCGATCAAATCACCATTGAGAAAGGCATTATTCATATCCATCTAGCAATGAGTCCACTTCTAAGTGGCAGCAATGGCAAGAAGAGCTTGAACAAATGTGATACGAGCAACATGGGCAAAAAAATCCTCATAATCAATACCATACTCCTGAGTGAAAACCAAATGAGCCTTACACGCTCATCAATAGACCTGTTAGAATGAGTCTTGATTTTGTATACCCACTTGCATCCCACAAGTGTCTTATTAGAAAGAAGATCAAACAAGTCCCAAGTGTGAGTCTTCTCCAATGCTTGTAATTATTCTTGCATAGCAATCTTCCAATAGGGGTCTATGGAGGCCTCTTTATAGGACTATGGTTCATGTAAGTGAAGCATAGTAGAAAAATAATGATAATCATGAAAATAAGCAGGAGGTTGAGTTACCATAACTGGACACTCAGGAAGAGGACTGGCAGGTGTAGGATCTACATTGCAACTAGATCATTAGAAACGATCGAAGCATCAAAAGAAGTTATGAGCTCACCATAGGAACTTATATAAATATGACTAGGAAAAAGGTCAACAATGGGGTCAATAAAGAAAGGACTTGAGGTGGAAAGAATGGACTTAAAAGAAGACAGAGACGAAAACTTATGATATTCCCAAAAGACGACATGACGTAATGCAACATCCCTTGCTATTTTATGGATTGACAACTTGTCCCCACAAACCAACATGAGTTTTTTCAGCGTGTTTTATCTTACTCACACACTTCCTGGAAAACTTCCAGGAGGTCACTCATCCAAAAATTTCTCCAAGTCAAGCACGCTTAACCATGAAGTTCTTTAATGATAGGCTATTGAAAAGAAGATGCATCTTGTTTGTATAGATAGTACTAATCAATTCATATAAGTCATCCTCAACTGTATAGTCTTATACCTATACAGCCTCAGGATCCCTTTTATTCTAGTGTGTAATCGATTCATTCATGTATCCATCCGCTAAAGCCCATGAGTTGCTCATTGTCCGTGCCTTTTGCACATACGATCACTCCTCGTCCTCGTCTCGGGCATTACATGCCCACTAGCTTCACTTAGTTCATCTCTGAACCACATTGTATTGGGAGAGGCAAGCTCTGATATTATTTGTAACATCCCTACTACTTTATGGATTGACTTATCCCCATAAACCAACATGGATCTTTTCATGTTTTGTCCTCACTCACACATTTCCTGAAAACTTCCCAAAAGATCACCCATCCCAAAATTTCTCCAAGTCAAACACGCTTAACCATAGAGTTCTTTAGTGATGGGCTACGGAAAGAAGATACATCTTGTTAGTATAGATAGTACCAATCAATTTATATAAGTCATCCTTAACTGTATAGTCTCATACCTATAAAGCTTTAGGATCCCTCTCATTCTGGTATGTAATTGGTTTATTCAAGTACCCTCTGCTTAGAAGCTGGCAAGAGCTGCTCATTGTCTGTGCCTTCTTGCACCGCGATCACTCCCGCCCTCATCCTTGGGCGTTACACATAAGACATGAATACAATGAGAGATAGGATCTTAATGACAGTAACCTTTATGGTCTATCCCATACCAAGAAAGCAACGGAGACGGACACGGGTACTAACTTAGTATATTCCTAGGGTTGAAGGAGCACAAAACAAGCACAACCAAAAACTTTGAGAAAACTATAGTTGGAGGAGTGTGATAGACACTCAAAAGGGGAAACTTTACCGATGACGAGGATAGAAGATGATTGATGGTGTAAATAACAGTTAGGGCAACTTTACCCCAAGCACGCTTAGGGCAAGAGGAAGAGATAAGCACGTTGTTTTTGCTCAACATAGCCATTTTATTTAGAAGTTCCCGAACAAGAGAGTTCAGAATAGAGTTCCTTAATCAACAAGAAAAGTCAAAAGTTTTGAATCATGATATTCCACGACATTATCATGATGAAAAACTTTAATTACCTTAGAAAATTGTGTTTTAATCATTTTGGCAAAGTCAATATAAATTGAGGCAACTCACGATGAATTTTCATTAAATATATCTAGGTATAATGAGAATAATCATCAATGAAAATGATAAAATACCGTGATCCACCCATTGTGGGAGTTGGAGTTGGCCCCAAAACATTAGAATGCATAAGATTGAAGGGAGAGTCGGAGATGGAGATACTTTAGGAAATGACAAAGTTGATTTTTTACCAATTTGACAAGAAACACTATGAAAAAACTCACTACTCACTGATCCCAAGGTTCCCTTAGATATGAGGGGGCACATTTTCCCTTATGAGCTATGTGCGTGACGCTAATGCCAAAGCTGAAGAGAGGATTCTGGAGAAATAGTAGCATAGAGGTTCCTTAGAGGAGTGACATGAAGTTCAATGAGCTCAAACATTCTTCCAACTTTTCGTATAGTCTCGATGATTTGTCTCGTCTGTAGATCTTGCACATGACAACCAAAGAAAATAAATTGACGTCATAACTAAGATCACATAATTGACCTAGAAATGAGGTTGAAATTTAATTTGGAAATATGGTATGTGTTTGGCAAAGTAAGGTTAGATAAGGAGATGGTGCCCTTATGGCTTACGTGCATAAGGGATCCATCAATAATGTGTATAGAAGGTGTGAGGTCAGTGATGGATAAAGAAAAGAATGTAGTGGACATAGAGGTCATGTGGTTAGATTAGGCAGAGTTGTAATACTATTTCATGTTACCTGGGGTGGAAGCTAAAGCAGCAAGGGTATTACCGAAAAGGGAGAAGGGTTGAAAAAGTTGTTTAAGGAAGGATTCAATAGCACTAGTAATCGAAGCATTATTAGGGGTAGTAGTGGATTTACAGGCATGGATGTCCTGGAATGGGCTGACACCTATCTTGATTAGGCCTTGGAGGACGAGTGGGCACAATCAAGTGCCTTGATAATTTACAATAATAACAAAGTTTTGGATCCATGCAATACCACAAAATGCACTTTTGGGCAGAATTTGTGAAAATGGAGCTAAAAAATGGAAAGTTCTCACCAAAAAACCTTGTGAAGGGGTCTATAAAATCTCAGGTCAGCAATGACACATCGGCACACGCAGGACACGTGGGACACAACAATAGGTCCACATCAACTCCAGCCAACATGGGTCAACGTTGGTAAAGGAGGGCATAGGCATGGGTCGGATTGCGGAGCAGGAAGTACTATGCGCTGACCTGGGTATTCGCACGTGGTCTTCATGCATTGCTATTTCAACGCACGTAAGGGCATGTCTAGCCTCGGATGGTGATGTGACTTGGGTGTTGGGGTTGGTGGAGGACGGTGGAGCTAATGGCTGGGGCAGTGACTTGAAGAAAGCATGGGAAAGTGGTGAATCTGGGTGACGCAAAGGTGGCACTATAAGGGTTAGGCTGTGTAGGAGATAAGCACCAGGACTTTGGGAGGTGCGTATAAGTGTGTAGAGGTGAACGATGACATACTTGGTGAAGTCGATTAGAGACAGCGAAGTTGATGGCGGCAACATTGTCACGATCAGAGTGGAAAATGGTGAACCTGAGCGGCGTTGAGGGTGGCATAAGAAGAGGTGTGTCACTACTGGAGTTTGAGAAGATGGGGAAGAAACCTGAAACATGACCAATAACCTAAGCTCTTGATACCATGTTAGAAACCAAGAAACTAAAAGAGAGAAACACAAAAGTTGGCTGCATAATATATATGTCTATATGTACTGGAGTGTGTTTCTGGACAAATAGAGGTGCCTATTTATAGGCCTAGAGTAATAAATACAAAAGAATCAAAATCAAATAAATCTGATCCTATACAATAATCAATTCGATAATATACAATAAATAATATCTAATCATATCCAAATCATATCGTAATAATAGCATTTACTACTAATAAGCTTGAATAGCAAATATTATGCCGAATCAGTTTTATAACTACTCGTCTTGTATCATATTTATGTACAACTAATGTAACAAAAAGAACCCTTTTGTGTAACTAACTAAAATAAAGTTTAAATAAACATTTGTACTACAACAAGTTAAATATAATTTGACAAGAATTTGAATTTAGTTAACATATATAACTAACACTTGATTGAACTTGATACCTTAAATAGAATTAGCTAGCTAATTTCATTGGTGTAGAGGAAGATAAACCAATTACTTTTGTTGGAACCAAGTATCTCTTGAAATCAAGTAATTAGTGCCTGAGCCTAGCCTATAGCCCATTATAGGCTTTTTTTTTTTTTTTAATCTAAGCTTGGTCAGTCAAAACTCTGCCTAGCCTAGAGCCTATTTATGAGACTTATAATTGTAAAAAATTTAAATAAGTTGATAAATGCCTTTTTTCACAAAATTTTCTATACAAATAATTTTCCAGGACCTCATTGTAAAATGCAAATTATAGCTCCATAACAAGTCCTTAATCTTAATCTCTTGAGTCCAGAAAAATTTCCTATGCAAAAAATGTTACAGAACCTCAATAAAAAATAATATACAGATGGGTAGACAATGCATTGATGGTTTTTACATATAATCATAGGAACACACAAAAAGAATATAGGTTGAGCATAAGACCATCCATAAGCACAATAAAAAGGAAAAGAATAATTGAAGTTAAGGAAATTAAACCCTAAACAATACTTATCAACTCACTATCTTAATAGTAAGTATGCGGTTTAGCACTTTGAACTTATAGGTTGATGCTATATGAGAGAGCCCGAGACTCAAGAAAGGCGCTGCAAGTGGCTATGCACTTGCTGGCTTCATCCAGCGTGATGAGGCACTCGCCGATAGTGCTATGGTTCATGAATCGTGACAAATGATTTGAAGTGGAGGTGGACACGATGGTGGTTAAGAAGTGTTGCATAGCGAAGATGGATATGTTTGCGGATTAAGATGAGCACAAGTGGTTGTATGTTTGATGGTGGTTGTGGATTAGGTTTGGTGGAAAGTGGAGGACCGAGGGTATGCGATAGTGATAATGGAAAAATGAATGTGGTTGAAGGGTGATTCAAAGAATTAGGAATTTCTCTGAGTGGAGAAGTAACCGCGCGACTTAACTAGAGTAGAATTAGGTTTTTTTTTTTTATGTGGAGACTAAGAGAGATATGGCAAAGCATCTTTTCAATTCTTTTATAAAGTAATTTTGAGAATTACACTAAAAATTTAGTGTTGCTGGATAAAAAATGTGTGGTAGACTAGTGATAAACAATCTTTCACATGTCTCTAGTTCAAATCACATTGTTGTAATTTTTATTAAGTTGTATAATAAATATATATTTATAAATCTTTAAGGCCTAGGCCAGCCTAAGACTTATTAGGCTTTAGAATGAGCTTAGGCCTGGCCTATTAAGATGAATAGGCTTTTAAATAGGAGTGAGCCTTTCTTTTTTTTTTTTGAGGTAAGGTCAAGCCAAGGCCTGCAGGCCACCTGACCTATTTCCACCCCTACTGTCTCTCTCAATCATGTTTTATTGCAATACAAATGAGCGCATTTATCTTTAGGAATATTGCCAAAAATAATATAGCTCATGAAAGCAAAGTTAAAACACACACACACACACACACATATATATATATATATATATATATACTAATGGTATTAATGAATAATGATCTAGAAAAGTTAGGAATAATCCATGGTGTCCATCAAGAATAAGATCGGGTTATTAAAAAGAGATTAAAGACATGATTAAGCTGGCATCTTTTTCATTCAATTTTTTTCACAAGAAAATAGATGGTGACAATAATAATGAGATTTGTTCTTACCTAAAAGTGGAGGTAAGGTTGTGAATATTTCTAGCGTTCTTGCAAACAAGGGTACCTGTAAAGACATTCGATGTTCAATGAGTGAGGTATAGAGGTTTTGAGAGTATGGTGCAAGGATTAGTGATAATTCTATCTAGGCCCTTTATAGTGATAGAAGACCCAGTGATAAATCAAGTGACAATATTCCATGAATAGGAAGATATTCTTGAAATATAGTGTAGATTAGATATTTCTATATATCGGGTGATATGATCTAATATTGGAGATATGGTATGATAATAAGAGATTCTATTAGATAATAGGAGATATCATATTATTTAGAAATCAGTCTAAGGAGATGTCCTAGGCTAAATAAAGAGATCTCTAGAGGATCATTGTGCCACATGGGTGATTTGAGGAGCCCTTATCCAAGTTCTCTGTAACTGAGCCAAGTTCTTCGGGCTTATATTTATAGTCTAGTACAAAATTAAAACAATAAGATCGTACTATTTGAAGCACATAGCGAACAAGAGATACGATTGAAGTTCGGCTGTATTATTACTCGGCAAATGGAATATGAGTTGTAAGCTTTGTTATTAACTTCACACACATGAGCAAGCAAGCAATCATTTTCCCGATTCCCCCACCATGTTAAAGCTTCTTTCCTTTTTATCTTGGAGAAACCATACGCGGAAGCAACTTTATAACCGAGATATTGTTCCCTTCCTCACACAAGGTGTAATGAATTAAGCCATTGAAAAAATTGGCATTTATGTGACAAAAGCTAATTGTCATTAGTATAATCTTTCACCCTCTTTAATTTTCTTAAAAAAAAGATAAATATGCCCTTTCCTTTATCTTCCAAGCATTGTTCAAAAAGTTTCTACATTGTGGGTAAAAAGGAAAGGGAAGTGGGACAGAAACTTCCGAAAGTGCAAAATAGTTTTGGCACCCAAAGCTCGTCATCACCTCGTAATCAATGCCGACCTCTATCTTATCTTGATCCTTCCATAGCTGAACTCAGAATAAGAAGAAGAAAGATATATTTAACTAATAATTTCACAACTCAATTTTATGGATTATTCAGTGTCTCAAATTTATTATAGTATATTTCTAATAAATTGGTTAAGGTAACAATTTGTGAAAAAAAAAAATCTTACTTTTAAAAAACATAAATAATTCAACAAGAACTTAAATATTTCAATAAACTAGAGTAGCGCTTAGAACATTTACTATTTGTCAAATTAGTTTCGTGGGTGATCAAAGAAATATTTATTTTGAATTCTTCTTAATGGAAGAAAAAAAAGCAGAAGAAGAATTTGGCTTTCTAGGCCACTGCTTAATGAAGCAATTCTTCAATTACATTTAAAAATTTAAAATGCCTTGAATTTTTTTTAACTTTTCCATTCGGAGGAATTCAAACCAAACAAACACTAAAAATATGAACTATAAAAGAACGTACAAATAATAATGGATAGGGATAGTTGCAGTTTTGTGTGGATTTTTTTTTTTTTTGGTAGATTGGTGTGGTTTGGTTTTGAGATTTAAATCTATTTAGGTTGGTTTTTTTATTTGATTTGTTATCAAAATTTGTATACAATATAAAAATATAATTTTTAAGTTCATTAAAAAGTCACTAATATTTTTTTTATATGCAACTATAAAGTATAAGTTTTTTTTTTTGTGAATGTATAAAGTATAAGTTAATTATCAAAAGTTATATTAATGATTAATGCAAATAAAATTTAAATTAAAATAAATTAAAAAATAGAGTGGATTTTTTTATTATAATGGATAAAGTCAAAAGGATAGTGAATATTTGTATTTTTTAAAATTAATTATAAATACTTATATTCAAATTGTGGCAGAACTAAATATGTCAAAAAATCAAATTAGTTATTAATCAAATTTAAATAATAAGTTCACATAAAATTAGGATTAATATTATAATTAAGAATTATTATTGATAAAAAGAAATAATTATGAAAATTAAATGAAAACCAATTATAAAGTCACTCGTGTGATGCATAGGAATCATATACATACTTTAAAAGAAAAATAAAATAAATTTTCAACAACATCTAAAGAAGAATAATTTGGATAATAAAAATAATAATTAGAAGTTAGATTTCAAAGGGTTCGTGAATACATCTTTGAGCGAGACCATGACAAATTTTAAATAGTTAACCGTAAACTGTCATGACGCGTAAAATTAACTTTTTATGATTAAGGATTATGATTGATAATACGTAATTTGAAAATTTAATTTAAAAAAAATAAAAAATAGATTGACAATGTTTTTTTTGACAAAATAGAGTGACAATTAACTTATATGCAAAAATCCCATTACCATATATATATATAAAATAGCCACCCTTAAATGATCATACAATTTTAATATATTAAAAAGTAAATATATTTGATTACAAGTTCAAAAGTCAAAATGTTAATTAATACTGCATCTTTAACATATATTTCGGGGTAAAAACAAAAAACTGCTCTTAATCCCACACATAAAACTTATAAAAATAAAGAAAACACGTTTTCACAATTCACAGTGATTTCACAGCTGTTATGATTGCCGCGTATAGATTCATTAGACACACACGCAGCAGAGTGAGTGAAGGCATCGGAGTAGTAACCCCACTGAGGTTTACTTTGAGTGGCCGCGTTCACGGAGTGCGTGTCCCTTTTCATTCTTATCTTGAGTCTAGTACAAGTAGTTAGGTGACGCTGCTATTTCAACCCTTAATATTTTAAAATATTTAAATATTTTATTTATAAAAAATATAATTTTATTATTTATTTTTTTTATCCTTCATATTATATGAAATCTATATAGTTGTTTACACTTATGTGTCAAAATAGAATTATTCCGTAATATTCAAGGCTTTTTTGGGCAAAATGTTAACATAATAACATGTGTCCCACACTCTTATAAATACCTTGGCATCTTCTCTTTGCTTTCATGAACCACATTACAACAATATTCCCCTCCAAAGTCAAAACCAAACAACACACATATACATGGCTTTCTTTCTTTGCTTCCTCTTCTTCCACCTTGCTTCGTCTGCCACTGCTTGTGATCGTTGCGTCCACCAATCCAAGGCTTCCTATTTCTCGAAAGCTTCTGCCCTTTCATGTAACAATTATTTCATTAATCCTTAATTAGCATACATTCAATTTGTTTCAATTTCTGTCTATGATTTCATGGGCCATGGAATAATTAATCTTATTGATGCTTTTTTTTTTGTCATGTGAATTTTGATGTATGTATGCAGCTGGGGCATGTGGGTATGGTGAGTTGGCTTTGGGCTTAAGTGGTGGACACCTTGCAGCTGGTGTGCTTCCTCTCTTCAAAGATGGAGCGGGTTGTGGTGCCTGCTTTCAGGTACTTAATTTCAAAAATAACAATAACAACATACAACTAAGTTTATTTGTTAATGAGATGAACGTTATATTTGATGTAATTAATATGGACAATTTGATGCTGCAGATAAGATGCAAGGACCAAAGTCTTTGCACAAAAGAAGGTACCAGAGTAGTGTTGACTGATCTAAATAAGGATAATCAAACTGACTTTGTCCTCGGCAGCAGAGCCTTTGAGGCCATGGCTCAGAAGGGTAAGGGCCAGCAAATTTTGAAACTTGGAGTTGTTGACATTGAATATAAGAGGTAGGCTATATAATAAGGCTTTAAATTTAATCACCCTTTTTAAGCTGCATTTTAGTCCTCTCATTGTAGTTCTTGATGATAATATATTATCTTATGACTTGGCATTTCTCTGGCTACCATTTGTCTTTGTCTTTTTCTGCTTTGTTGGTCTGCCAGTGGTTTTGGTGTGTCCCTACTTCCCACCTACCGGAGCTGTGGCACCGGCCCACCGCAAAAAGAGAACACCTATAGTGGACCAACTGTAAAATATTATTTATCCCTAAGGACAATCATAGGGCACATTCATAACAGTAACGGTCCAATTTGTATATTAATATAATATATAATACAATAATAATAATGTAATGTGTAATGTGTAAGTATACAAGATGTTTCATGAACGTGCAAGCATCATGTAATGTGATGTTTGATATCGTTATGCATTTAAAGTATTATATATATATATATATATCAGTCAAGTGGCGCTGAGTAGTACTGATTCTTTTTTTGAGTGAATTTGACGGAGCAGGGTACCTTGTGAGTACAAAAATAATAATCTGGCAGTCCGCGTTGAAGAATCAAGCAAGAAACCAGATTACTTAGCAATCAAATTCTTGTATCAAGGGGGTCAAACAGAGATAGTGGGCGTTGATGTAGCTCCGGTATGTTACATTGTTACATTTATATATACAAATAGAGAACAATATTTGCCACACAATTTTACTAGTCAGAAACCTTGTGAAAACTTTGATTCCAGAAACATCATTAGATAAAGGAAAAACTCAGATCAAATTTGTTATATCCATTGGATCTGATTCTCGGATCAAGTTATGACATGTAACATTTTATATTGATGCATACTTTTAAATTTTAAATTGCTTATTTCAATAAAAATATATACTTGTCATGATTTAATTGGTAAAATGAACTTGATATAAGTTTTGTCCTTGGATAAAAAGATGGATCATATCATTATATTTCATTTACTAATTATCATGATTTCAGATAAAAAAAAAGGGTAATTTTATTTTATTTTTCCTAGATGTATAGTATCACTCACTTTACTATATCGATCTTGTCTTTGTTATTGATTGAATAATTAAAATTTTGTAAACGGTTGGCTCTGTGGTTTCATTAGGCTGGTTCTTCAAATTGGGGTTTCATGACGAGAAACCATGGGGCAGTGTGGGACACAAGCAGGGTTCCACAAGAGGCATTGCAATTGCGGCTAGTGGTAACAGCAGGGTATGATGGGAAATGGATTTGGGCACAGAAGGTGCTCCCTGCTGATTGGAAAACTGGGGTGGTGTATGACTCTGGCGTTCAGATCACTGACATTGCTCAAGAGGGATGCCCCAAATGCGATGATGGGTCCTGGCCATGATCCATGACCATGAGCGACCAAACCCACTGCTCTCAACTGCTGCTTAACATATATACATACACAATATTGCCATATATATATATATATAGGCTTCAATTTTATTCATTCTAATTAATGTAGGCTCACTGAGCAACTCATAATGCCTAGAGAACAAAATCAAGGCCTTAATAAAAATTTTGAAATTCATTCTCTAGGCAACTTCTTCACTTTCTCTTCCCCTTCTATCACTTGTGTTTCACTTCATTTGCTGAAATATAAAAGTTATAATAATAATAATATTGATGTACACATCCCGTGAAGAGTACACAATGCTGGCAATAAGTTTATGCGTAAAATCTAAAATGCACCGTTTATTCATTGTAATAAATGAAATTCTATACTTTAACCTCAATTTACTTTTATTATTTCTCTATTTTTTCTGATGGTATGACTATGGTCACAGGAGTGCTATCAAATTCAAATACCTACGTACAGCGAGTTAAATTCGCTCAAATGGAAATTAGATTGGCAGTTGAGTTGCACTTGAGATTCAATCACATCTTGTGTTGTATGTATTAACTTTAAGCCGACTCCAACCAGCTTTTTCAAGAATTGTTCATGATCTAGTACGCATTAATGAACATTTTTTAAAATTTTTGCGTGAAAAGATTATGAAAGCAGCAGGAGAAAAATAAGAAATTTTCATTTGATTTTCCAAATTATCTCTTATTCCCATTATGAACATCCTAAAATATCTTTGGTTTTAAACGAAATTAAATATCAAGATAAAGTGAACATAAAATCATTAATTAATCTCAATTTCGTTTTTTTCCTTTACTTTTTCCCCTTGCTTTTTGGCGGTGAAGTTTAATGAATTTGATTTCTATTCACTGGCGTGTAGAACAAATCATCAAAAATAAATACCCACTATCACAATCATCCACCACAGTTTGCCATTTTGGTGAAATTATAAAAATTATTTTACATAGAAATAAAACTTGAAATTTTTTTTTTGGTCTGGACTTGAAATTTAATTTGGGCAGAGTGTATTATGGTGCTTCTAAGTGGACCCTCTGGTTACTTGGGCCTGATAACCTCTCAAGTGTCTCTTTTTCAACTTGACCATATTTTGATTTTCTCTGGCCAGTGTCTTCTATCCTCCACATCCAAAATCCAAACACATAGCAGAATTTCATAAAGGGATATATCCCCGATAGGCTTGACATCCTTCAAGAATCGGCCTTTACTTTTTTTTGGCCCGGTAAGAATCGGCCATCTTGGGCACTGGATCCCTTCAAAATATGGATATTCTTTTGAACAAATTCTCTTACAGTTTCAAGTCCAGCAATATGAGGGTTTTAGGCTTTAAGCCAGACATCAACCGGGAGAGGCCCATAATCAAGGAATGTGACCTACGAACCCAAAAAAAGAAAGGGAAAGACAGAAAAGTGACTTGTACACCGATTCATTCATCGATTATGACCAAAACGTCAGCAAGTCAGCAACATATGTCACACTCTCCAAAATACGTGCTTGTGTGCATTAGATGCAGGCTTTTTACCAATAAAAAATAAAAAAATGATTATATATCCATTTACACGGATAGTGAGCTTAATTACCAATATACATTTATTTTATATTAAAAGCAATACATTAAACAGTCTCATATATTGTGCAACACAATACGTGAGCTAGTATTACATATTATGTAACAATATGTGATAATGCATTACGTATTACTTTAATCTCCGAGAATGACTAATCTGTGTGGTGTCAGTGTGGCAATGATAATATGTGATAGGCAGTCACGTATTGAGTTTTAGAATATGTGACATACTCCCATGTATTCTGTGTATCTTCAATCACTAGGGGTAAGTTGCTTTGTTGATTCCTTCGATATGGTATTTATTGACTTCTACAAAGGGATGGTGCATAGAACACTACTATTGTGGAGCTTGTGGTACAACAATTAATTAGATACCTTAAAATGTTACAATAGATTTATAGTAAATATCTAAGGTAATAAGAGATGAGCACTAAATTGCACATTCAAAACATATTCCATGCAAGCAATGTCATGATTCTTAAAATCAAAGCTCTAGAAAGTAAAATACTAGTAAAATAACCAGGTTAAGAAAACATTTAATTCTAGAAACTTCGTAGTGGAATGAACTATCTAGCTAGAAATAATAAGTTTTTGTATTGCAAATGAACATTCAACATAACATGGAAATGTCGACAAAATGAATGTCACTGATCACACCTTCCATAGAGTTGGATTCCAAAGAAACAAAAACCAATCTAAGATATGGGAATAAAATATTTTCTAATATCTTACAGTTAACACATTGTCATCAAGATTAAGTGTTTCTAAGAAGGGAACTATTGATGAGTCAGGTATTGTGCCAGCAATTTGAGTGCTAGACAGTCTTAACCCTTGTATAGTACTAGAGCACCCAGCAAGGATAGTGAATTATTATCACTAAAACCTCTTATGTCAAATTTATATGGGAGAGACCTAATGACCCTAAAGGTACAATGTTCCCAATTGAATTTGGAACTCCTCTTTCCAAAGAGTTTCATTCAATTTTCAAATTAACTCAACTTAAAGACTATTACAGTTTCACTTAAGGAAGATTATAATTTTAAATATTTAAAGAGATATCAAATTAATAATTTTCTTTACACTTCCTATTTCTAAGCCTTCGAATTCTTTTCTATTTCAAAGAAAACTTGGTTGAGCAATGTTATTCCAAGGAATAACATTTTTGAATTAGTTCGGTCCCAAATTAGTTGGACGCGTCCGCCTTCAATCAAGAATCCGATGGCCCCATTTTTGTTGCTCTAGCAATGTTGTAACATTAGCTAGAAATATCGGCTTTTTTACCCAAAAAAATTGATTATTTATGGATGTCAATGGTTTCCAACTTTATTTACCAATATACACTAAAAGCAATACGTTTGGTGTCAAACGTTTTAACTCATATAATATGTTTAACTGTCAAACATATTGTATGAATTTAGGCATCAGCCCTGACAAGTGTTAGTATATATTTCAGTATAATACGGCTAGCATCCAGCCATATTATGTGAACCTCCTCAAGCACTGTTGCGAGCTTGACTTCCTTGGTAGTAAGAGTTTGATCGAAGCGTGCTTTTGTTTTGGCAACAAAGAAAGAAACATTAGCCTTCAACACTTGAGATATAACACAAATGGTGATGGAACCTCCTCGAAAATGTTGATCTGACCTGCCTGGTGTTACATTTACTTGTGTAGTATGCCATTATGCTAGTTGCAGTTAATCTTGCACTAGTTGCACCACAAGCTCCACAATAGTAGTGTTCTATGCACCATCCCTTTGTAGAAGTCAATAAACACCATATTGAAGGAATCAACAAAGCAACTTACCCCTAGTGATTGAAGATACACACCATACGTGGGAGTATGTCACGTATTCTAAAACTCAACACATGACTGTCTATCACGTATTATCACTGCCACACTGACACTACACAAATTAGTCATTCTAGAGATTAAAGTAATACACGATGCATTATCACATATTGTCACATAATATTTAATACTAGCTCACGTATTGTGTTGCACAATATACAAGACGTTTAACGTATTGCTTTTACTACAAAATAAGTGTAGATTGCTAATTAATCTCACTACCCGTGCAAATGGGTATATAATCATTTTTTTTTTTTACTGATAAAAGGCCTTAGATGCATTAGTTGCTATCATAGCCTCAATCACTCCTACCAGATTGAGCGCTTTCTTTTCCTTAATTCAATTTGTTGATTAAATTGGTTATTAATTTGCACATTAAGTCATTAACCCAATACGCTGATCTCCTTTGCTATTAACTAAGTTGAAAGTGATTACTTAATCTTGATTGGTAAGTGCCGATTATCAATCTACTAACACTGTACTAGAATTCAATGAATTAATTGAAGACATCAAGGCAAGGTTTGGGAGGAATTTTCAGAAACAAGTTCTTGGGAAAACTACACCCCCAAAAGCTAGCTATTGAAATGGGAGAGTCCAAGTCCTTATAAGACCTTCTCTAGTTGGCTAACTATCACTAAAAGCACCAATTGTAACAAGTATTAGTTCTTGGAAAAATCATACCCCAAAAGCTAGGGTCCGAATTAGTTTATGCACCCCATGTTGTGGATCAACATTGATCCACCTGATCCACCCTCATATTTATCAAAATGTTCCTGATTTCCTTATATTTTTCAGCAAACCCAACCTCCACCCCCATATCCCCTTTCACCCATCCTTCTTCAACAACTTTCTTACACCACTATTGCAACCTCCTTTCATTTTCTTCCTCTTACTTATTATATTTCATCTCCACATTACAAAATTAACCCCATCATAAAAACATCAGCCCCACCATTGACTATATTGAATTTGCACTAAATGAACATACCAACCCTAAAACCAAAGAGAAAAAAAAAATTGACTGGTGAGAAAATATGGACCTAAGAACAAAAAGACATAAATTGGCACATAACTTGACCAATTGACGGAAGGAACTTCAAATTGGAATATAAAAAATTACAGGGTGTTTGAGATAGTGGTGCTTACTTGCTCCATCCACTATGAACACTATAAAGATGACATACACATGCTAGCAAGCTAAATGATTTTGACAATTTTTTTAGGGATGAAAGGAGGAGGGTTCCTGAGAGTGGCTTTAACATTTTTTTGGCCAGCGCTTCCCTCACTTCGGCCAGATATCAGTGTAATATTCAACTCTAGTTAGACAAGCAAAAAGCAATTTTAAACCAATGACAATAGCAAGGACAAGACCAAAGGACCAGTACAACAACGGAGTGGAAGGCTACAGTGGTGGTTGCAGTGACTGTTAGAGGAAGTCAAAAAAGGATAAATTTGGAATATGGAAGTTTATTTAAGATTTTGAAATCAATTTATGTATTTATTCTATTAAATTTACACCATTAATTTATTATAATATTAAATTTGCTGGTCATGTCATAAAAGAGTAGAGTAATGTTGGTCCCTAAGAAGGGACAGACCAACTAATCCCTAGCCCAAAAGCTAGCCAATAGCTATTAGAGTGGGAAAGTCTAAGTCTTTATAAGGTTTCTCTATTTTAAGGTTATGTCACAACCTGATTGGGAACTTGGCATGTAAAGAATTATATCCTCACATAAGCCTCCTGGGTAACGTGTCTTGTTGAATACATGAGATAACATGATTTTTGTTCTTCAAGCATAATTAAATTTAACTCATTATCAAATTCCCTATTCAAATCATAATATTATAAATTCACAAACTGAAATATTTATCATATATAGCTCTAAAAACATCCTGATCAAATCGTTATTCGTGAAAACAATAATTGTTTCATTCCATGCTCTTAATCGAAATATGAAAATATGTTCAACGCTTGAAACTGAATCATTAGTTCAAGTCTGGCTCGTTACATAAACTCTAGTTACAATCCACAATTTCAAATCCATATTTGAAGTCTATAAACATATACAGATGTTTCTAACTTTGAAATTTAATACATAACCTTAAAATAAATGCATGGCTCAGATCTACTTGCATATCTATTGGAACACTCTAATTCTAGCATAAACCAAATCTAAGCCTTACAGCGATGTAAAGCTCATAATTGGAACAATTGTGGGCTATTAGATCAGTAATTGTACAACAACTGACCTATAACTAAGGAATGAGGGAGATGGGTAGTCATCAGACTTAGTGAGTGGATTCTCACTGACAACCTACATGGGATGTCCAAGGGATACATATAAATACAATATACATGTAACAAACATAAATCATTTGATATTTATATATATAGCTAGCTAGGAAAACACTTTTCGTTTCATAGATTCATAGGCAAGCATTTCTAAATTCATAATCTATTATAAAATCATTTTAACTGATAGTATGGTAGATCCTCGAGAAACAGTGCACTAAACATGATAAATATATACATAATCATAATAATAATCATCTCTAATTTCTTTGATCTCTATAGGTACCTCTTAAGGTCCCGAATTTAGACACCTAATTAGGTTCAATTCTTTGAATATGCTGGGTGAGATTGTCCTCTGGTGGATAAATTGGTGCCAAGGCTAATGATCTTTCACAATCATTAACTCACTGTTGTTTCTCTATATTTACTGTCTGAACTAGTTTGTACATAAATTCAATACATCTGAAAACCCTTAAAACTCTGAAAACTCTAGATTCATATAATTCTAACAATTTGACTTTAGTATAACTATGACTATGAAATCATGCCCAAGGGATCATCAGTTTGTAGGCATTGCAATTTCAAAATATGTAGCTGAAGTGCTATGAATCATACTAAATTTCATACTTCTGAATATCATGAAAACTAAAATTCTAAGTCGTCCCTCAAACTACATCTTTTCATAAACTTGGTAACTCTAATATCATACTTCAAAATCAAAAGAGTTCATAATCATGATAACTCTAAAAGCAAAATAACATATACATTCGTGAAGCTAAATCATCTCTTGTTCACATTTTTCCAATATATATCTTAACTGAATATTCTAAAACATAGCATGAGATCTCAAACCTTGAAAACATAGTAATGTCATAAATTCACAAAAACGTATTTAACAACTTGGTATCTTGCTATATATATATATATATATATATATATATATATATATATATATATTCATCATAAATATTTTCTTGAGCATATAATACATTTTCATAGCATACAACATAGCAATCACAGTTCCATGGTTTTCTTAAAATGCATTTTTCATGCTATCATCGTGAATCATAGTTTTTGCTAGTCTTGCTAGAACTTCGAAAATTGTGTTTATACACATTTTCGTCTCTAAATTCATGTTTAACAATTTAAATTCAATTTTCAAAAAAAAAATTGTTTGGTAACTCTATTCTCAAAACAGTTTTAAATGATAAAAAAAATTGTTTGAACAATTGTTGTTAAAAATAAATTTTAAACGTAATAAAATGAAATAGTTGTTTGACAAACTATTTACATTTTAACCCAAACCTACCCAAAACAATAAGAAAAAAAAAGCAACAACCCAGCCCACTTGTCAATTGGAGCTTCACCCCCCACACCTACCTCACTTTCTTCCACACACTTCTCTCTTCTCCCTCTACCTCTTTTCTCCTTCGTTATGAAAAAAAGCAACAGTCAACCCTTAGCTTTGTTTATTATTTTATTTTTATGTTGTGTTTGTTGTGGTATATTTTCTTTGCTTTGAATCTTGGACTGGTCATGGGGTCGCCGGGAAGGGGAGCAAGTCGCGAGGCTTGGGTTCGCATGCGCCAAGGAAGGGGAGCAAGTCGCGGTTCGCGTGCTAGTGAAGGGGACATGCGTCGAAGGGGAGTAGGTAGCTAATGAAGGGAATGATGGGGTTGGGTCCGTGAATGAAGAGATGAAAAAAAAGAAGTCCAACAAAATGAAAAACAGATCCAACAAGAATCAAAGACTAGCAAAGCACAATAACTCAACTTATTTACCAATAAGCTACCGTGTTTTCAATATGTTTTAAAACAAGAAAACTCAAAAACATGTGTGATCTGTTTTTGGTTTTCAAATTTTAAAACTCAAAAATGTAATTTTTTATTTTTAAAATCAAATTTTGTAAAACAAGTATCCAAACAAGTTTTTCTAGTCTTTTACCTTTAAAAACTTGAAACAGTTTTTGAAACACATTACCAAACAACCCCATAAGTTTTTGGAAGAATCATATCCCAAGAGCTAGCTCTTGGGTGGGAGAGTTCAAGTCCTTATAAGGTCTCTCTAGATGGTCTTCCCAATGTAGCACTTGTTAATGTTTTCAGGGTACACTGATATGTTCTCATTCTAAAAATCATATTGTCATGCAATACTTTTCATTTAAAATGATTGGCAGTTGAATTATAGAGTACATACAACATAGAAAATCAAGATGTGATTTAAACTCAACCCACGGTTTAGAGTTAATACATACAACACATCATTTTTTTTTTTTGGTGAATCATACTACAACACATCATTTAAAATCATATTGTCATACAATACTTTTCACTTTATAAATGTATTAACTTTAAAATTCTCATCTATGTCTACTGATAACAACATAGAAAGTGTAGGAAACGTTTTAGTGGTTTTTTTTTTCACAAATTAGAGGATAAAAAAGTCTTGAACTCATTATATAATAGTGAATTTTTTCTCTCGTACAACATAAATATTGATTCTCTAATAGTTACAATAGTCATTTTTTTTGTTATTTTATTTCATTTAATAAATAACAAATTTTATTAAGGGTTTTAATTATTTTTTCTGTGTAGCAACACTGTTAAAGATATTTATTCGACATGTCGACGAAAAAGATATTTATTTGAAGATTTCTTTTGAAAAATCCAATAATGTTTTTTGTTTAATAAAAAATCTCAATTTGACTCATTCTTAGTCCAAAGAAAGCATTACCAAAAAAAAAAAAATCCAAAGAAATGTTATGTAATGGAAGTCAAGTCAGTCATTCACCATTTTTTGTTTGTTTTCGTACATAGTCAATTACCACTTTATTTTACCAATAAACTGTGCATCGAAAGTGACATGAAACCAAGATGAACATAGTTTGCATTTTAATAATGTAAATTGCATGGCGAGAATGTACTTTAAATAATATATATTCATGGTATATGTTATTTATCATGAAAAAAATGGCGTTGAAATGTGCCTAACTTGATAGACCAGTCTGAATAACCCAAGAAAATAGATAAATTAGGTTGAAAAAATTAGGGTAAAAATAAAATTTCCCCAACTTTGCCCAGTCAAAAGCTGATGGTCCGAATAGTAATTTTTATTAAATAATCAATTTTTTTTTTTTGGATATAATTACAGATAAAAGCTCAACCATCACAAACGGCGAGAGAGCAACAATAAAACTAGGCCATAAATGCTGAATTGTATCCTAGCCACGACGAAAAAATTTAAAACAAAAAAAAAGAACTGTATCCTAAGAAACTACCAAACACACATACTGTTGCAAATAACTAGGCGCAAAAACATAGCAACATATAGTCATATACTAAATCAAGCATCTCTAATTTTTCACTTAAAAGTATAAATTAAAAAAATTATTGAAAAACTATTTTTTAATTTACTTTACTATTATATCAAGTTAAGTTGTCAAAATTAAATTACAAAAAGAAATCAAATTTCATTTCTGATTCTCACATAAAGCAAGAATATTATTATTTTTATTCATTGACTTTTTAAATGAACTATAAGTTAAAAAAATTGGAAAAAAAAAACTTGGCTGATGGGCCAGCTCATGGCCTAAAAGATTGGGCTAGGCAAACATTTTCTTGACTCGAAAATAACTTGACATGAAGTGGCTTGACTTGAAAATAGCCTATTTTGATAACTATACTCAACCCTATATTGATAACGAAAATGATATTTTGATATCCAAAGAAAATGAATATTTCATTTGACATTCACTTTACCATCATTAAATAAGAGCTCACCAATGACAATAAAATGGATGTCAAATATGATATCAACTTTTAAATGTCAAAATAATATCAGTCTACAAATAAATTGAATAAATAAATAGACATCGCCAAAGGCGAAGGGAAGGGGGGACCAGTTGGTGTCAACCCCCCACCAAATTTTATATTTTTATAGTATAATTATGTATATTTTATATTATGATTCATTGAAAAAAAATTAAAGTTAGTCATCTCTACACATAATATACATAACAAATAAAAAAATCTCGTGGTGTAGTAGCTTATATGGTATAGAAGTATGAAACACATAAATGTCTTTAAAATATACTTTTTAAAATTTTACTCTTATTAACTTTTTTTTATTCACTTAGTGGAGTTACTATTAAAGTCTCACATAACCTAGAGATAACATCTAAACAACATTTATAAGTCTTGGATAACTTTCAACCCTTGAATTAGCTTTTGGGGTTGAGTACTTGAGTTAGGTCCACTCAATTCTAAGAATTGTTACTTACTAGTTAATTTATTTATGATACTCTATTTTAATATTAAATGATATATTGATACGCATTTTTGTAAATTGAGTCTAAGAGATGTCTAAAAAGAAATTATTAACTCATTTATTAAAAGAAAAGAGAGAATATATGATGAAATAAACTGTAATTTATCAATAATTTGAATAAAATATATATATTAACTTATTTTATGCTTTCAAGATAATAATTTAATTTAATTTACTTTATATTATTTATGTATATTAATTTAGTCCCTCTTCCATATTTTTTGGCTCCACCCATGTACATCGCAATAACTTTTAGGCATAAACTAATAAAGGCCACCGGTTCGTGTTAACGGGCTAGGTGTTTTTTTTTTAGCCTGACTTACTGTATCAAACATTATTAAATATATATGTGTAAAGCTACATGCATATTAATATAATTTAAATTTGATTGAAATATATTTTTAATTCCTATAAGTATAATCATTTCAAATTTGGTTGATTTAAAATTATTTCTTAGTTTTGGGTCTTTTTTATTAATAATTTGATTTTAATTTGGTCCTTATTACATTAGCTTAACAGTTAAGTGTTGATAGATATAAAAAGTTAAGAACAAAAAGACAGTTCTTAAAATATTTAAAAGAAGCAATTTTTTTAAAATATTTACAAATATTAATTATATACTCTTAAATATTTATAGGGATCAAAATTTAGAATGAAAGAGGCAAAAATCAACTAGTTAAAAAAGATAGTTGAGGGACCAAAAATCCAACAAAAAAAAAGATAAAAACTAAAATGACTTATATTTACCTAGATTAAAATATGAGTTTAATTTTGATGTATTGACAATGTAAAATTTTTTATCTAATCAAATCAATCTATTTGCTTGATTTTTCAAGTGGTGAGTAACTGAGTATTAGACTTAACCACCTTTGCTTATGTTAGAATGCATTATTGGACGGCAGTGTAAAATTTTTTTATATTATCAGTGCATAGAAATTAAACATTTAAAATATATGTAAATGTTTTAATTTATATATTATTAATATAAAATTAATTATTTCTTCATTTTTATATACCTAATATTTGAAAAATTTACATATAAATGAGTCTATCAAAAAAGTTGCTATAAATGATAAATAACCTCAATAAAATAATAATATATAATTAGATTAATAAACGGTTTACAATAATTATAATATATTAAAATTAAATTCTATTAATACATAAGTAATTCTTCAAAACCTCATTCCTGATGTAAAAAAAAAATCTTTAAAACATGTTAACAATTGAATAAAGTGAAAACAATGAGATAAGTTCCTCTTAACAGGTACAATACATGTTTTGAGGCAAATATTATTTCTGATTTCTCAAGAATAATAATTATTTTGATTCCTAGAGAATGATGATTTCCATTTCTTCTCCAATGAAGTTGTTCTGACTGCATTCATGATGTCTTTGTGCAAAAGCAAAAAACAAACTTGAGATAAATAGCATTATTATTTACTGAATTTTTAACAAAAACCATTAACGGTATAAAACAAAATTAATCACTTTTGCATCATGTGCAACTCTTTCCTCTTTTTCCCCATGATTCCCTTTTCTTGTCCTTGATTTCTATTTCTTCTCCAATGAAATTGTTTCAATTGTATTCGTCATGTCTTCTTGCGCGAAATTTTCCAGCCAAACAGCATTCTTAGTGTACAAGTCAATCATCGGATTACCGCTTTTAGAACTGTAGCCCTGCTTAATTTACGGCCGATTGGTATAGCTCTTCCATTTACACTGTCTCTTTCATTAATTTTTCATTAATATTTTAAAAAGCAAACTGATATGTTCGATTAAATCGGTTCGACATCCAAAAGCGACTGATTATGGTGATTGATTCTCAGGTGTTTAAATTCTAGAATTGTCATTTGAAGGACATCATTAATGCATCTCTGAAATTATATGAGTAGTTCATTTTTTTTTCAATTGTAAATTATTTATTTTTAGGTAAAATTTCATTTAAGTTGCTTCAATTTAGTTCCAAAAGTTTTTTTTATTTCACTTACATTTATAATATTTTTAAAACTTTTCCATTTTGTTCTTTTGATAAAACAAAATCCAAATTAGAAACCAAAAAATTGACATAATGCCAAATTACAACATTAGGAAATCATAACAAAATATAAAATGTAATATTACAATATTAGGGATCACAACAAAAGTATAAAATATCAAGTTTAATTTAAGTGTCATTTACATTTTAAAAATTTTAGGAGATGAAAATAAAATAAAAAAGGAACTTCTAAGACTAAATCAAAATCTTAGTGAAACGTGACAGATCTAAATAGAGGTTTATTCATTATTTTTTGCATTGTTGATACACCAATGACAACATTTATTGATTTCAACCAAAATGGTAATACTAACAAGATACTGGTCCAAGTGAAAAAAAAAAAACTTATATCCTTTAAATATGTGCTTTTGAGTTTGACCAATAGAAATTTATGTATAAAAAAAAAAAACATTGGAAGTAATATCCATTCCTATGCTTGACAATTTCTGAAAGGTTAGTCTCCCATTGATCAAATGAAGGAATATTTTAGAAGAAGAAAAAACCAAAATGTTAATAACATGTTTATTGAGCCGGAAATTTGCCACAAATACAAGGATAAAAACAACAAATAAATAAATAAATAACTAAAGAGGTGGAGAATGCTTTTAATAAATGAAAGAAGAAAACTTGACACTTGTATCATTGGATTCATGTCTTGCAAAATTTTAGTTCGTGAAATTAAATTCCGATTCATTCTCGACAAATATATTATGAGAGGCAAATTAGTTTTTCAAAATTTAAAAGTTTTTATAGTTCATCATTTTTTACATAAAGAGACACATCAATCTCTATGTTGATAATGTAATTCCATTAAATTTTATGATAGTAATAAATGACCTCGTTTTAATTTAAAATGTGTGAAAATTAAGAATGAATTAGACAACAAATGAGATTGGGGTTTAAGGATGAATAATAATAATAATAATAATAAAGATAAAAATGTGGACATTTTAATATGAGAAATCGATAACAAGTCACTGTGGAGTTTAACAAATTGAGTACAATATTCTACAATTTAATGGCCAATGTAATCTGTGCTTTTATAAGTTTTAAAATAATGAGTTATTATAGGGATTAACATATCTATTTTTATAAAAAGTATGAGATGATGAAATGATTTTTTAATTATTATGAGAAATTAATTTGTCTTCTAAATACTCTCTCTTTTTTACTCCATTTATCCATATTTTTTTAGTTTTTTGTTGCAAAACATCTGTTCATTTTTTATATAAAAAGGTATTAAAATTTTTTTTCACCAATATTACATTTAATGCAATTAATTGTATTTATTTTTCAATAATATTATAATTATATAAATTTATATTTTAATAGGAGTAATATAGTTTACTCATATATTTATTTTATTATTATTAAGATATATTTATTGTTTTCTTAATCTACGTATTTTTTTAATTTTTATACAGATGAAATGAAAATAAAGGAGTATTTGATAAGGATGAATTTGGATTTTCTGTATGGAAAATTTTGTGGTTGAAACAACTTTACAGAATAATTTCGTGATACAAGTCTCGACCGAAAAAATTATGTATACATGGAATAAAATGACACAAAACTCTTTGGAGAAGCTTGATGAAATGGTTTAGAAACTTTCACCAATTAATTTTGTAAATTTCAAAATTGCCCAACTGCTCATGAAGTGTGAGGGCTTTGTATAGGTTTCTTCTTTTCGTATCTCGTGCAGGTCAATGCCCAAGTCAACTCAATTATTTTGCTGTTATTAATTTTAACTATTTTCCAATGTTTATAAAACAAAGAACAAACCATCTACTAATTTCGTCCTTAAAAAAGTGTTCAATCTTAAATATACATTAAAATTAAAAAAAATGATTAAAAAATATTAAAATTATAAAAAGTTAAAAATGATTTATTGAATTGTCTTTGTTTCTTTTTAAAAATTCAACTTTTTTCCCTCCTCCACTAGCTATATCTCTCTTCCTCCAATAGTATTTAATAAGAGTATTATTAGAAAAAATAATCAATACTACTTAAATTTTTAAGAGTAAATAACTTATGTAGTCTCAAAAAAATTTCAAGACTATTTAATCTAAAAACTGGAATTAAATATGCGGTCCTTAAGATTTTAATAATAAGACACTTAGTCTCATTATATGTATTTGATTCTTTAAATATTAATAGAATTCCATATTGACCTTAACATGATGTTAAGTGATGTATATGTCATTTGAAGCGGAATAGAGTTTAAAATGATTCATTTTCATTGTCGAAATTCATAAAATGAGTCATTTAAATCTCTATTATAAATTATAAAGTGATTCATTTTATGCAATTTTAGACACCAAAATAAGTGTAATATTTCTAAAATAATTTTATTTAGTTTGCTTCTAACGTTTTAATGAGACGTTATCATTATTATCCACATGTGTAAATTTCCTAACGAAAAATTAACAGAAGGATTAATATGTCTATCATTTTCAATCTTGAGGGCACAAGATTAATTTATTTTCTTGAAAGACGAAATAGTCAACATAAAAATCTTAAAGGCAAATAGGATATTCAACAATTTTTAAAATAAATAATTATTTCTACATACAGAAATTTTTTGAAATAAACAGTTATTAAAAAATGAGTAGTTTTCTTCTAAACATAAATTTTGATTTTTTGTGTGTCACACATTGGTGACATACGGTATATCACATACCATCATTTAGGCACACCTTTCATTTACCATACTTTTAAATATATTTCACCACACTTTATAAATATAATTGAATATCTAGTGTATAGTATACCATACTTCACCTAGTGTATATATAGTCTTAACCTTCGCCCATATAATGTAGTATAAACATTTTAGCTGTAATTGTTTTAGAAATACTTTTACATAGGTGATTTTAACCTCTTAAATTTTCGTCCACAAAGGGTCCATTGTGAACCCCTAGTGAAATGTCTATAGAACCCCTAATACACATACTATTAAATTGAAATGAATGAATGAGAATAATTACAACTAATAAAATGACAAAATAAATTCTTCAGTCAATATAACAAAATAACTCAATTTTTTTACCTAAAGTTTTGCCACCATTATCACCTCTCCTTCACTACCCTATGGTCAGTTGAACTTATGACTTCATAATAAATAATTTAATCCCTTTATTGCTAACACAATTTCAATGGCTTCAAACGCTTCTAGCTATTTGGACCAGATCTTTGTTGATCACCTTCAAAATGAGTTAATGTGGCTCGGTTGTAAATGATAGGAAAGTAAAATGATAGTTTAGTAATTTTATTAAGCATCCATGGTACACCTAAAGTTTAAGAGCCCATCATAAGTGTGGATATCGAGTTTGCGGCCAAGACCAGTCGATAAAGTATGGTAAAAAGTGTGGCTAAATTCAGTCATCACACTTTTATATACATTTAGTCACATTCAGTAAATGTGGCTAAATTCCTATTATGTGATGTGTTATACTTTAGCTAGTGCACAACAGAAAAATCGTCTTAGTAGAAATAAATTGTTATTCTTATTAAAATTTAATTGTAATGTCAAAATTCGAATTTTAGAGTTGCTAGTTGTTACTTAAAGGAGGACTTTACCTAATGACTATTTTTCATTTAAAATTAAGTAAGTATTTTTTTTTCCAAAAAAAAAAAGCAGCAGGATGGAGATCAGAACAAAAATAAAAAATGAAGTGTCGATTTTGGGATTGATTACCACGAAATTTCCTTCGCCGTTGAGAATTTTAGTTCGTACTTGCGTGGTTGGTCATGGTATAAAATATGAGTGGGAAACCAAGACCATATACTATATGTATTCGTTTTCAGCAGTGATTCTTTCATGCAGATCCGGTAGTATTATATTGGCACCGCCAATCTTTAATGCTTTCCTAATTTGCTGCTCAATCATCTGCTTCTCGCCTTGCATATGACAAATTTAAAATTTGTTTTTTGGGAAAATAAGAAAAAGGGCCTCTAAGCCACAAGAATTGAAGAAAATTCGAGGAAGGCGCATAGGAAGTTGCTTTTGATCTGTCTATAGCTAATGATCTATACAAACGGAACAATTTTGCATGACTTTGATCTGGTAATAGCTATTACCATATACAAGATTCAAGGGGTATACTAGAAGAAATGAGAAATTGTTTGATGTCAATCAGGCTTGCTATCATCATTTACTTGGGTGACAATGACTTCTTGAGGTCTTTGCACAAGAAGACTTCCAAGTCAAACCTTGCATCATATCCACTAAAGAAAATTGTTTATTTTCATTTTTTTAAAAAACTTTTTGGTTATATTTGGCAAGAAAGAGACTGAGTGAGAGAAAGAAAGAGATGGAGAGAGAGAGTGTGTGGGGTTCAAACAATTGCTATTTAATTTGCTAGAACATATGAAAATAATGTTCCAAACGCGGAGTTGCTTTTGAATTGACAGTCATATCTTTGCAATCACTCTAATTTGAAGACTTAAGGCGATATAAACAAATTGACTCAACCAACAAATTAGCAAGATACCATTCTTTTCCCAGAAAATATTAATAAATTAAGAATAAAAAAGAAGCAAAGTTTAATTACACATCACAGGTCTGATTTGCATTTATTTAAAAACTTTTTGCTTAATAAATTAAAAATCACATCCATTAGCTTATCAACAACTAGCACATTACGATTGAACCCATTTGTCTCTTAGCTTAAAATAGTCGATCGACCTAATTGCATGCCCGTTTGCTTCTTGTTACAGAAACCAACATGGATGATGCATGCGTCTCTCCAAATTGTACTCTGAAAATTAGTTTAATTTTATATAATTCACTATTAGTATTACACAACGGATCTTTCTTTTGTTCTATATTACGGGAATATATTTTTAAGAGTTTAATTATGATGCATTATCATTGTAAAAAAAATTTCATGTAGTGAGTGATTGAGTGCAATATATTTTTTAATTATGATGCATTAAACGTTGTGCTTTCTTGATTATATTGAAGGGATTAGCATGGAGATTGTCATGAGGGGTTTTTTATGTTGCTTTTGCCATGGCCGTGATGAGGTTTTGATATTGCTAAGGGTTGATGTTTCCCCTCTAATGTGTTTTGCTGGTTTCGTGTTTTGGCATGCGTGTTTATATGCCATGATTAGCTTCTTGTGTTTTGTTTTCTTTATGGTTTTGTTTTGTGTAGGTGCCATATGCTATAGTTACCTTTGACAATACTCTGCCCAGTGAACTTGGTGTATGTTTTTGTATTTTCTCTGATTTTTCCTCCCTTTATTTTATATATATATACATATACTTTTTTAAATATTAAGAGCAAAAAGAATGACAAAAAAAAAGGGTCATATTGTTACAAGCCCTTTTTTTCCTTCTAAAATTATGTATATAATGATATGTTTATTATCTATTTGACACAAGGACAAATTAAAACAGTAGTAACAATCTGTGTGTTTTAATCTTTAGTTCAACACAACCTAGCATAAAAAATGTTATTCTAATATTTAAAAATGGATATCCTAATAGGATATTCATTTTATCACTATGAATGTGATGGTGGTTCACTCATTCATCACATTAAAAAATAATGGAATAAATATCTTAATTAAATATTCATTTTTAAGTATTAAAATAATAATACTTTAGATAATATATGACAGTTTGGGCTAAACATACCTATGAAATTGTGTTTCTCAAAATATATATATGAACTGAAAAAGGAGGGAAGGGAGAGGTGGAAGTCTAATAAATAAAATAATTACACCTTTAGTCCATTATACTCAATTCCCCCATTTCAAATTTAATACTTAAATAATTTTTCATTTTAAAAATTTACCTTATCTAAAAGTAATTGTTTATTTCATAAGTTTAAGTAGTACTCAATTGATTATTTCTTTCTAATAATAGTCCTATAAAATATTATTAACTTGTTAGTGAAGAAATAGAGGGAAAGTTAAAATAATAAAAATAACAAAAATAATTTAATAAATTATTCATAACTTTATTAATATTAATATTTTATCAATCATTTACTTAATTTTAATGCTATTTAAAGTTAAATAATTATTTAACAATACACCAAACGCTACAATTGTGATAATTAGCGATTGCAATGCGATGATTACCGCTGAATGCCTGAATCTATGTTTCCTGTTTAGCAGGCAATACTGTTGGTCTTCAGTTCCATCAAAAACTGGAATGCAGACCTGGACTTCAACCCACACCAAGGGTTACAGCTTAGAACTTGGAATCCAATCAATTGATCGAAAATTCCACATCATTTCCAAAAATTCAAGCTCTCTCTTTTACTACTTTTGACTTTAATAATTATCTAATTATAAATATGTATTAAAATTAAAAAAATAATTAAAAAAATATCAAAGTCAGCACAAATCAAAAGAATTTAGTGAATTATCCTTTTTTTTTAATAATTTAACTTTCTCTCCTCCTTCAATTATATTTCTCTCATCTTCCAAAAATATTTAATAGGATATTATTAAAAAAAATTATTAATGCTACTTAAATTTTTAAAATGAATAATTATTGTTAGACAAATAAAATTTTTTAAATAAATAATTATTCAACAACGACCCTTCTCTTGCTAAGTTCGTAATTTTACGAAAATGTTAATTGAGTTATATTATGTATTACACACTTTTCTATTCTTTCCCATTTTTCGGTTGCATTGTACGCGCTATAAAAAATGGTCATTTGAGTTGATGCTTCAAATTAGCGCTGTAGCAGAGTATTAATATTTCTTTCAAATTCAAATCAACAATCATGAAAAAAAATCAAATAAACAATAAAAGTATGGATAACAAAAAAAGGGATATATGCTACGGGTTTCTTGAAGCGGCAAACAACTTTGATTTTTGAGATAAGAATATATAATTTCAAACATCAAGAAATAATTTTTCTTGAGAAATTACATAAATTCTATGCTTGTGTAATCAATTGAAAAATTAAAAGAGATTAATTTTTATGTCAGTCAATAAAGTTATAAGAAAATGCTAAATCATAGTTGATAATTACCCATCATTATAATTGTTAACTATGATTTAATATTTGTTTACAATTTTATTGATTAAGAATATAAAATTATTTTATTAATACATAAAAATTAATCTCAAATACATATTTGTAGTCTATTTAAATGGGTCAAGCACTTAAAAATATGAAACTTTCAAATGGTTGGATAGAGTTTAATTTGATGATTGTCATTTGGCTGGGTTATTTTTCCACTTGGAAGTCGTTTGCATGATACTAAGATATTTTGGTTGAATAATACTGGAAAAACATTTTATTGTGAAAAATTTTTACTGTAAAAATTATGTGTCTACTTAGTGTATTTAGGGTTTAGGGTTTAAGGTACTACTATGTACTAATTTATAAAAATTACAATCTGAGATTTAAAAAATGTATAACTTAAAATAGAAAAATTACAACAATAAATATATTTATGTGTTGTAGGTTAAAATATGCACGATTGGATAGAATTTTCATAAAATGAAAACATAATGATTGAGCACTTTTAACTTTTGACATAACAAAAATTCTCAACGTTATAGTTTCTTATTGCATATCATATTTTCCAATTTTGTACAGTAAATTTTAAGAAATATTGTAACATACCATCTTAGAAAATACTGAAGTCAGCACAGGCCTTTTTTTTTTTATTTATTATGGAGGGCCTACGGTCCAAAACAAAGGACAAACTACAAACTATTTATAACCAAGCGGGTATAAAAGCCACAATTAAGGCATGAGGTACAGTAGTTAAGTATTGTAGTCTCGTGTGCACCAAGGACGATCGGTAATGTTTTATGAGCCCACTGCCTCCCCAAGCCTTTGTTTGTTCGAGTAGGAAAAGAGTGGAAGTTATATCCTCTGGAACATGAAAAGTTTTGAAAACAAGTGTGGTGGCATCATATAAAAATAAGAAAAAAAAAAAAAGGGATACAAGTGTTTATTTTACATTTTATTTTCTTTTCTCTTATTTTCTCTACTATTTTTTTTCATCCAAATAATACAAGAAAAAATATATTTTTCTCAACATTTTCTTTTATTTTCTTCCTCAATTTTTCTCTTTTTATTCAAACAAACTATAAGAGTGAAAATAGACTAGAGCAGAGTGCCTGGGCTTACAAACTAACCTATTTGTGATTACTCTATTTTATATACAATATTGTGTGCATTGAGGTGTGGTTTGGTGGTAGACATGTTGGTCGCATGTCCGACCCCAATTGAGATCCGGGTGCATGGGTGACGTGTCTCTCTAATTTCATATTTTATCATTATTTCATACTTAAGACATGACCTCTCTCTCTCTCTTTAAATTAGTATCAACTTCTCTATTTAAACCATACTATTCAAATTCATAAAACTGAAACCTTTAACATATATGGCTTTGAAAACATTTTAATCATGCTCTGAAGATCTAGTTAATACTTGAAAATTGAATTTGTGTTTGACTCATTACATAAATCTCAATCGTAGCCTACAAGTTTAAACCCATGCTTGAAACCCGTAAACATACATGGATGTTCGTAACTTTGAAATTAAATAAATAATCACAAAATAGGATGCATGGCCCTAGCTTGCACATCTCCTGAGCTCTACTCTAACAGAATCCTAATATAAGCCTTATTGCAAAATAAAGCTCACCACTAGGACAATTGCGAGCTACTAAAATGGTGAATGAACTATATCTGTTCCTACAACTAAAAAGAAGAAAAATGGGTGAGTTAACGGACTAATGACAGGTTCTCACCCATCACCCACATGGGACAACCAAGGGATATATACAATGCAATATACATGCAGCAAGCACAAACAATTTGATAAATACATATATAGCTATAAAGAGAAACACTTTTCATTCTAGGTAATCATAAAAAAAATATTTCTAAATTCAAAATCTAACATGAAATCCTTTTGATTGATGATGTGGTGAATCCTCATAAAACATTAAACTTTGGATAGTTGTAATAACAAAAATCTCTAAATTTATCTAGTTATGCATATTAAATATGACATAATAATATATTCTTTGGTTTCTCTAGGGCACCTAACTATGTTTTGAATTTCTCTGATCTTTGGAGTACCTCACTAGGTTATGAATTTCTCTGTTCTTTGGGGCACCTTTCTAGGTTCCATATTACTCTTTCTCTAGGGCACCTCACTAGGTCCCAAATTTCTCTAATTACTTTGGAAGTTCGGGTTCATATAACTCCAAAAACCTGACTTTAGCATAACTATAACGATGAAATCAAACCTAAAGGATCACCGCTTGTAGGCACCATGATTTCAAATGCCCGCAGAATATATATTCTGCAGTTGCTATGGATCATGTTGAATTCCTTACTTCTTAGTTTCATGAGAACTCTTAAAAACTAGTTTGTATGTAAATCGATTAAATATGAATACTCTTAAAAACTAGTTTGTAATAAACCAATTAAATATGAAAACTTTTAAAAAATCTTAGTACTCTGAAAACTTTAAATCCATGTAACTCTTACAAGTTCTGGTCTTAGTATAACTGTGGCTATAAAATCATGTTCAAGGATTCAGCCACTTGTAGACATTGTGATTTTAGGGTTCACAGAGTATGTAGTCGCCAACTACTATGAATCATAGGGAGATCTGTGCTCTAAAATCTTTTTGACTAAATTTCTAAATCATATCTCAAGCTAGTATATATTTCATAAACTAGATAATTCTAATATCATACTTCAAAACAATGGGGTCCAAAATCATGAAAACTCTAAAATCATAGTAACATATGTGTTTAAAACGCTAAATCACACCCTGCTCTATATTTATCTATAGTAACTCAACTTGACATTCTAAAAGCTCTTTGGAATCTCTTAAAAATGTGGCAATATCATAAATCCACAAAACGCATTTGACAAATTTAGTGAACATTGCTAAATCATATATTTTCTAATGAATTTCTTCAAAAACATATAAGACATTTCTTGGTACACAAAAATTCAAATCATGGTCCCATGATTTTCTAAAACATTTTTTATGCTAAAATCAAAATCATAATCTTTACTAACTGTCATAACTTGCAAAATCATATTTATTCATACTTTCATTTCCAATTTCACATTTGACAATCATTATGCATCAAACATAATCATAATGGCTAAAAATAAGATCATGAGTTTGAATCCACTCATTGTTTAGGTCGGACGTACGTGGGCACCACCAACTTGACCTTGAGAGCTTGGAATGACACAAACAACTGTCATAGAGTAACATAGTCCCTTGATCAATCTCTATTAATCTCTAGACAACTCTATGAACATTGGGGGAGCACCCATACCTAAGAACATAGAAGGAATGAGGGAAAGATGACATAAACCCTTTACCTTTGAGCTTGGATAAGGAAGATTGATGTTGGTTAGAGAGAAAATGGAGGAAATGGTGTTTTGGGGTAGGGTTTTGGTGAAATGGGGAAGGAATCTCGAGTTAGGGGTTTATATAGGGGTGGGGGTCACTTAAACGAAACTACATCGTTTCAAGCAATGTTCACACATCGAGGGCACTGCTATAGCACTCAAGGAGCATCAAAATCCTATTTTGGCCAACACACGACCGCTATAGCGATATCAGATACCTCGGTTTAGTTGTTGAAGGGTCTTTCATGCATCTAGGGCTTTTCTGGCAACACAGGTAGGTCCCGAGGGACGTTGAGTTTGTCCTGGACTTGTTCAGGAACACGTGTACCTGAAGTATTTCAAACAATTTCACCACTAAACTAAAACAATTTAATGTTAATTTTATACAAAGGCCCCTACTCAAATAAAGTTGTAAAAAATGCTTCATAGATAAAATTTGGTGCACCATGCACCACTCTTGATCAATACTCTCAATCTGAAATAACATCATCACTACTCTCCGCTATAGCTCTTCAATGCCAGCACTTCCTCTCTGCCCCTTCTACCTCCACTCCAAGTCTCCAACAACCTCTCCACGACCTACTCCCTCCCTGTTCACCTTTCGCCCCTTTGGAACCTCGACCTCGTCGACATCTTCCACTTTGGCACCTTCCCTGACTCCCTTTGAAACTGCTTCAACCTTTAGTGCCTCGTCCTTGCAAGGATGATGTGATGGATGAGTTATATGTTCCTTCGTTTTAAGGTTTTTGTTTGATGTTTTTAAGGTTGGGACTTCTGTTGTGACTCACTAAGAAGGAAGGTTAGTGGTTGGAAAATTAGGGGTACTATCTAAGTAAGGGTCACCCACTTCTAATTCTAAATTTTAATGTTTTTGTTTTACTTTTAGGACCAAAAATAGGACTTTGAATTTGACATTTTTCTTTTAATTATGAAACAAATGGAAGATTAAGTAACTTAACTCTTGGGATATAAGGTTATTTTGGTGTCATTTGGTGTTGTTGGCCTTGAACACCAAAGGCTTAGATTTAGGAAATTAATTAATAGCAGACAACTTAATACCTTCAAAGTGTGGCCATATGACCTTTTCTTTTTCATTTTTAATTTTTGGGTTTTGAAGCTAGTTGAAATGTCCAATTAATTGGGTCTTTCATGAATCTTGTTGAATCAAATTGCAAGCTTTATTTTGGGTCTGTGAGCTATTTCTCCTCACCAAGTTTCGTAGTTAAAAACAAATTGTATCAACCATTAAAATCAAACTGAGTTTAATAATTTCATTCATAGAGAGGAGAAAAAGTAAACATGTTATGCAATTGAAAACATGGAAGTGAAGAGAGAAGAGGGGAGTTGATTGGGACATTAACATAACCTTGAGAATAATCATCTTTGAAGTAAATTATCAAACAAGCAAACCCATGTCAATACAAAATCAAAACGAACATTAAAAAATGGATGGAATATGAATTGGGAAAAGAGTTACAAGAAGAGCTGTTGGTCTCGAGTTGATTGAGGATGATGGTGGCGATGAGTTTTCAATCTCATTTTTCTTAATACCCATTATTCACTTTCAGCTACCAACCTAAAAGTGGTCACCATAACATGCACAATTTAACCACAAAGGTTGCAAAAAAGGGGAGGTCGTTGGAGTAAAGGTAGAGAAAGTGGAGGGTAATGATGGCGTTGAAAATCTGGTGGCGAATGGTGGCGATGATGTTAGTTAAGATTGAAATTTGAGAGTATTGATTAGTAGTGTTGTTTGGTGCACCAAATTTTACAAGATAAATAAACCTCATATAGCGAATACAACATGTGTCGTTAGTGTACTTGCCACCTAAGAGATTCATCCATGAAGCGTTTTTTACAATTTCATATGACTAACCCCCATATACAGAATGTATAATTTTAAGAAGTATCGAATAATATAAATGAAAAATGAACACTCAAGACCTATGTTGCTTAGACTATGAACTTTTTACTCGATACAATGGAGGGGGGGTCGATATAATAATTTCACAAACTTAGGGGACATCGATATAATGATTCTCACAAAGTTAACAATCTTTTAAGTAAATTTTACAAATAGAAGGGAGACATGGTAAATTTCACTAAACCTTAAGAGAGGCTAGTGTAATTGTCCTAACTATATATACATTGTGACACTTTGATTTATGCTTAACTCTGAGGCTCTTTTTAAAAGAGTAAAATGTTTATTTCTTTTTTGATAATAAGAGGAAATTATCATTAATGTTGACTAACTTATCTCTTGTTTGTTATCTGTATTTTCTAGGTAAAAATTAAGGAGATCTCATCTTATCAAATAACAACGGAAAGATCCCAATCTAAATATATCCTACCCATATATATAAGGGCTATAAGCCCCAAATAACTCTATCATCAAATTACATTGCTATAATACTATTATAATTTAACACTAACTGACTTGGGTGTTGGAATTGTTAGTGATTGTATCATGGGTTATTTATTGGTCCTCTTTGTTAGTTATATTTTTATTGATGAAAAAATGCTTTATTCATTTTCTTTATTATTATATTTGCATGTTATATATAATAATAAATATATCCCTAGTTGATTAATATTATGATATGAAACTAGTATAAGCTTAATTGATAATTATGAGATAATTATATGTATGGTACAAAATCAAGCTTATGTGTATTTGTTAGGGAACAAATCCTGGATAGATATGTTACGAATCACTGCATGAATTAATGTCATAAGTAATTCTTGTAATAGTTATGTCAAAATTCCTCATATCTGAGTTTGCATAGTTTCCTACATAAAGAGCATTATTTTTAACATAATAAAACATTATCTTTAATTAGATAATTATAAAGATTGTGGTTGAATATAATACAATTTATGGAGAGGATAGTGATTAAACAAGATGAGATTTGTCTATATTTTTAGAGAGATATTTACTAGGTCCATCGATAAATAAGACTAAAAAATGCATGGTCGTACTCAAATGAACTGAAGAAGTCATTAGTGTCATTTGATTTATCAATCTACTTGGAGATCAAGAAATTATATTTGAACAATATAAGATGACATTGTCCATGCCTTACGTTCAAATTAGATATCGCGACAAAAGAATTATGACATATTCTATTGGTTAAGTTAATATGGACTTTTAATTTACTATTACTTAGGTTAGTCATAATGTCTTGCTAGAGACCACTTATGATTTGTAGGTATAATAGTGGTATTGGGCCTCCTGCCAGAATGTAAACCTATTGGGTCGCACACAAAGAATGTAGCGAACAGATAAAGGTTGTTTAAGAATTCGAATTTTAAATGTATGGATATATATGAAATATATTATCTCTATATTAAATTCGTGATTCTATTTTATATTATTAGATAATAAAAATTTGAAATATAGATATATTGGATATTATCAAATTAGATTCGAAAAGATTTGTTTTCAAATTCTAAAAGATTTTTTTAAAAAACTGAATATTCTTTTCCTAATTAGTTTTGATCGCATATCTCTACAAATAAAAGAGATAAGGATCTAGTTTTACATGTGTGACACAACTTCAGAAGCCGAAAATAAATTGAACGAAACCCTACAACTGCAATTGAATTCGATCCTAGCACTCAACAACTGCTCGTGACCATTTGTGTGTGGATACTGATAGAGGGTGATTGTTTATTGAGCAATGCCTACAATCCAAGTGCGAGGATCGAGATCTATAAAGCACACTCCCAAGTACATAATTTAATCCTTATCTTCTTCAAACTGATCAATTCGCATGGATCCAATTTTGGGCTTTTGAGAATTTTAAAATTTCGTTGCATAATCCGTATCGTATGATTGCATAAAAACCCAATAGGAATATCTTTGCAAGTCTGCAAGAGCCATTCTTAGCGTGGAGAAGAATGTTCCAAATAGGGAGGAGGGACCTGCATCAAGTCGGTCTTTAGGCTGGGATAATTAAACTTATTCATTATTTTTTTTAATCAATTTGCCAAAATATAATTAGTTGATTTAAGGTGTGTTTGTTTTGTATTTTTTATAAAGTAATTATGAAACTTAAATTGTATATATAATAAAAAATGCTAAAAATTATTATTTTTTCTTTAGAAACTATTTTTCTTAACTTCTAGAAAAAAAAGAAAAAAACTGAAAGTTAATTTTTTTGTTATTTTGATTTTTTGAAAAAATTATCCAAATGTATGACAATTAAATATTTTGGGTGAAAAAAAGTGATTTTCATTCAAAATAATCACATCCAAACATACTCTTACTTCATGCAAACTTTGATTTTTTTTTTTTTTCAGTTCAATTTTTGGTAGAGGCTTCTCTCTCTCTCTCTTTTTTTTTTTCTGTCAAAGTAGTGGCTTGTCTTTTACTCTTTTGAAGTGACAAGTCCTTTTACTAAAGAAGTATATATTTAATCTCTACCACAAATTTTTGAAAAATTGATTGGAAAATCTTCTTTAGACATGCGTGAAATACTGATATTTATCCTCACCTAAATTTTTTATTATAAAAGAAAAAAAAAGTAATTTTCTTGCTAAGCTTTTTTACTGGCCCATGAAAAAAAAGCTTTGGGATGTGAAATTAAATTCTCAGCATGGTTAAAAAAACACTTGTTGTGCAATGGAAAATCTAATGGCCGTGCATCAGCTGGAGGAATTTCCGGGTAAGAGTCCAAAACCGAAAGAAAATGAGGTCAAGGCATAACATCAACATTAACATACATCATATCTCCCATGTCCGATTTCTCTTTCTCGTCGTCCCTACACCGCAGTTTGAGTCTCCAGACTTTTTGTCAAGCCGCGTGGGTCCCTTCACTTGTGGTCCCCACCACACAAATCTCACTGATTCATCATATGCAGCCACAATTACAACCCCTTTTTTCTTTCATCCTTTTCTTCTTTTTTTATTAAGTCTTTCTATGCTCCCTCTACAGTCTACTTCCATGACCAAGTCATAGCCCAAAGTTCCATTATTTAATCAATTACCAAAGCCACAAATTAAATAATTACATGCTCCAATTACCCAACCAACCATTCTTTATAAATACCCCACAACCCTTTTCATGAGTTATCACAACAAGGTGTAGCAAGTAACCTAAAAACCTTAAAATTAAAGTTGGTGTTTCATTCAGTGTAGCTAAACAGTAATACCTTACTCATACACAAGCAAGTTTAACTCATTGATGATATGAGTCCTTCCATGGAAGACATCAACATGAATGGGGATGTTGCACTCCCAGGCTTCCGATTTCACCCCACAGAAGAGGAACTCCTTGATTTCTATCTCAAGAACATGGTTTCTGGCAAGAAACTTCGTTTCGATGTCATAGGCTTCCTCAACATCTACCATCATGATCCTTGGGACTTGCCTGGTAATCTTTGTTTTGTTTTGTGCTACATGGATCTCATCGATTTCAAATCTCCTATCTCATTTTCATATTCCAGTCTCTATCTCCTAATAAAAATTTGACATGTGTATAATGATGATATTATTTAAAATTTCTTTTTCAATCACATATTTTCGACTAGCCATGATCTTTATAATGGCAGAATTGGGTTGGGAAGATAGAGAGTGAGACATGAAAATGGGACAAAGTAAAGTATGAATTTTGTCCGTTGTGTTTCATAAAACAAACATTTAACAATTAAGATGATGACATATATTATTATGTATATTCTATGATGTATAGGTTTGGCAAAGGTGGGGGAAAGAGAATGGTACTTCTTTGTGCCAAGGGACAAAAAGCATGGCACAGGGGGAAGGCCTAACCGCACAACTGAGAAAGGGTTCTGGAAAGCCACTGGTTCTGACCGGAAAATTGTGACTCTTTCTGATCCAAAGCGCATCATTGGATTGAGGAAGACCCTTGTTTTCTATGAGGGAAGAGCTCCACGGGGACAGAAGACCGATTGGGTCATGAATGAGTATCGTTTACCTGACACTTGCCGATTGCCTAAGGTATGTATGTATATTATTCATTTCAGCATCAACTATAACCATTTTATCTTCTGTCATTTTATTTATTATGGCTGCTATGATATGATCATAAATCATAACCGTGTCCACATGTACTCTCTTCTGTACAGAAATATATGTCCAAAAGTCAATATATCTAACTACAATTTTTAAAAGTTAGTATCAAATATATATGAATGTGAAGCTAGTTCTAGATTCCTTCCTATGTGATGATATCATAGACTTATGTCACTAGCTTTACTTGCCCATTAATTAATCTCTCGTTCAAGTTGTACAAGAAATAATTATTTGGTTACTTTTCACAAAATTTCTTGTAAAACAGCTTGCTGTTGTTATAGCACCTTGTTGTGGCCAGTTTCTCCCAAATTACATTGAAGCTTCATCTGATAATCTTAGTAGCATTAATTGGATCAGCAAGGAATTTGGTAGTTAAAGCGATTCATTAATAATTACATGCTTGTCTCTGTTAGAGGGAAGGAAGTTTCCTTGAAGAAGATAGATGGATAGTGACAACTGATAAGAGTAATTCATGGTATTTTCTGGCTGCGAATATACGTGGTGTACAGTGGTCCTTATTTTTCATTTATCCTTTTTTTATGAACCTCTTGACTCTTGTTTTATTCTTGAGAAAGTTCAAGTATGGTACTACTACTAGTACTAGTAGCCTAGTAGGTAATAACGCATTAAATTAACTGTGACACATTAATACAGGACATAGTGCTGTGCAAGATATACCGAAAGGCAACTTCCTTGAAAGTGCTGGAACAAAGGGCAGCAATGGAAGAAGAGATGAAGCAAATGGTTGGTTCCCCTGAATCAACTCCTTCCTCCACGGATACCATGTCCTTTAGCGGACAACAAGAGGATCAAAACCTGCCCTTGTTACAACATGTCATTCTTAAGAAAGAAATTGAAGCTGAAGCTGAAGAAATGGTAACCATGGCAGTGCCAAAGCAAGAAAATTCAATGAGTCAACTGCCTATAAAAGACAACAAAACAACTTGTGGTACATCCCTGCAATTGCCCTTTGGGAAGGACAAGATCCCAGAGCTGCAGCTGCCCATGATGGTCGCGGACTGGACCCAAGATACCTTTTGGGCTCAGTTGAACAGCCCATGGCTGCAAAATTTGACTCCTAATTACTCCAACATCTTAAACTTCTAATTAATAACTTTATATGTGTATCATTACTCAAAGTGTATCAACTGCAAGTTAATTATTTTCTATTTATTTTGGAATGTATATCTCAGTGAATTAATTAATGACATAATTATATCAGCTTGGTTGATTAGGTAGGTATTCATAGATAAGGGTTTTTTATTTGATTTTTTAATAAGTTGTGCTTCTCTGTAACTTAGCTTGTTTTCTACCCAACCCTGTCCCTTGATGATGTTTCAGCTCTTGATGAATGTTCAAGGAGTAGGCTCAATCAGCTTATTTAATTGGCCAGCTTCCCCACTATTCGTGGATTTGGATTATAAAGTTTATTGTTCTTGACTCAGCTCAACAGTTTTAGAGTTTATGGATCACAGTTCCTTTTAATTTTGTTTTGCTCTTTACTGCAATGAGATCAAATTTCCAAAGGTTATTTTGGAACACTTCAATTTTAAAATTGAAATGACACATTTAAAATGAAATTATTTATAGGAGAATTTACAGGTCATGAAATATTACGTACACACAAAATGATTAGTTACTAAAGTGCATTATTAAACCAATATAGTTTTATGTTTTATGCAAAATTCAGCCCCAAATTCAGATAAAAATATATTATTTATACTTTAGGTTGGTCTAATTCATAATTACATATTTTTTTTAAGTTTTTTTTTGAAAAAAATACTAACAAAATATAAGACATTTATATTCCAATAAATATATTTTAAATGACTTGATACTATTTTGTATTGATAAAATTTATTTTAAAATATTCACTGTAAAATATTTATTCTGTTTTGTTTCTTCTAAAATTTTAAAACTTTATGCATAGTGTCTGAAGTTGCATATGTTATCTACATGTTAGGTTGATATGTTTGATTCGGTTATTAATCGCTGATCATCAAGTTATGTCCAGAGACCCTACCAGATGTTGGCATAGTGCATGAAATCTCATGGAGACCTTGGCACACGCAAAAACTTCAGTTTGCTATGCCTCAAATATAGTTAAGGGTATTCACGGGTTGGGTTGGGTCCATTTTTCGATCTTTTATAATACCAAATCAACTCAGCCTTATATAAATCAAGTTGAATTGGATTGAGCAACTAGGGGTCATCTGCTTTGAGTTTTCATTTTTAATTTCTTAAATTTTTGTGAAGGAAATATTGAAAATTTTAAAAACGGTAAATTTAATTTTAGTTTTCATTTTAGTTTTCGCATTTCTTCACAAAATCTGAAAAAATGAAAATGAAAAATGAAAACTAAACGAATAGGCTTATAGGTTTCTCAATTTTTTTAAAAGTTAACGAAAAAAAGAGAAATTTAAGAGATCACATAAATTGATATACATCACAACATTGTTGCATTTAAAGTGATCATCAGATAACTTAGGTATTTGATTTTTTTTTTCTCCATGACAAAATCAATATTTAAAATCTTTCTTTACAACAACAAATAGACCACAAAATATATACTCTAAAGCCTAAAGATAGTAAAGCAAACTATAGGACCACCATAGTCGGACAACGGTTCAAACTCACCATCCAAACCTAAAAGAGACAAGGTTGGTTGAGTTTAACTTGAATTAAAATGATTATATAACCCAGCTCAAAAAATATTATTGGTTAGGTTAGGATGGTGAAGTTGGCTTTATTTAAACATGTGAACACTCCTCTTTACATAGTTTATATGATTTTCCCTTTTCCCTTTTTATTTTTTTAAAAATATTTGAAGTGATATTTTTACATAATATGCATAAAATGAAAATGAATAAAATTTCGAGAAGGCTCATATGTGTGCATATGTGTATGGGAATTGGGATATAAAAGTCTAACAGTGGAATCTGAGAAAAGCAAGAAAATTCAAGTTTTAGTGGCTAGTCCAATTCAAATACAAGCTCAATAAGGTAGTCGAAGGCCGATGCTCCACATGCCATTCTCCAATCCTGAGTTCAAAGTTCAAAATTTTCCAAATTTTTTCATGACAAAAATAAATTCAAAATTTTCAAGCTCATCCAAAGATCAAGTATAGTCTGCGGGTTAATGTGAAGAAATGAAAGCTTTTACAAGCTTGCATTGGAGAACACCAATGAGGCCAGCCTTTTGGTCAAGTAGTTTAATTCAAGTCCAACTTCAAGCCTAATACAGGCCAGCATTCAACCCAAAATGTGAAAGTAGCATCACTTTGAGCAAATCTGCTTTAGGTATATATTGTCAACACTTCTTTCTTAATGCATACCTGGAAACTTCTTAGAGCAGAGCATAGTTATGGCCTCGTACACTTGTACCCAATAACTTGCGCTACACGCTTTTGTGAAACTGGTTGACCTGGCACATTAAACTTAATGGGAAAATAAAAAAAATTCCATGTGTTCTGATCCTGTGATTTTTCCATGACTTTATTTTGTCGATTAGCTTACGGTATTTCTGTCATTTTTCTATCTTCGGATGTTGAAGCAGAACGTTGAATTGAAAATTGACCACAGAAGCGCAAATGGCAGCACGAATTGGTCCATTTGATTCAAGATTAAAATCTCAATTCCCACGGTAATGATACTAGAAATATTTTCCGTGAATATTTTTTCAAAACTTAAACCAAACAAAATCCCGTTTCAAAAATAACAATATTTGGTGTCCAATTGAAGTCAGGACTAGATTAATACCCAAAGGCCTAAACACAAGTTATAAATTAAGACAAAGTTGGATGCAAAACAGAACTGATGCTTGTCCTTTATATGGGACTCGTTAATCGCAATGGACAAAATGCCTGCAATTTTTCTGAATGCTTCGTAAATTAATTAAGAGAGATGGGTTTGGCAGTACTCGTAGTTCAGTTTCTGGAGAGAAGTTCCCGTAGAGTTGTCAACAACATTTCAGTAAGCTGCCCCTTGTGTGTGGGTGGGGGGGGGGTAGAAGAAGAATATGTACAGTGCTTCAATTTGACATTGACAACTCATCTTTGGTATAGGAAAGAGGTGCAGAATTAGACCATAAAGTTATAATTCTTTTGTAATGATGCTTTGATAAAGAGGAGAAAAAGTCCTTGATGCTGCTAGAACAACATCAACATTGTTCATTGGTCGAAGGAGAATCCTAGAGCAAAATTGGTTTTATTGCAAAAAAAAAAAATCTTCTAATAAAACCAAAAAATGTCCATGTATGGACTCCACTGAGTTCTAGAAGCAGAAGCCCAATCATCCACTTTGTTTTGTTTGTTCTACAAGGCCTTAATTTTCGGGGGATAGTCATCCTCAAATGATGGGCCTATATGAAGGTCATCTTATTCGTTGGACTAGACGCATCCAAGGTAGAAAATGAAAGATGACCGAAAGAGAGTTCAACACGTCAACACGAATTTAACTTTTACTTCATGCCCAAACAAAAAGGAAAAAATCACTTTTACTTTTGATAATGAGACATAGATTTTTTCTCTGAGTAATATAATATTATATATATATATATATATATATATATATGATAATTATTGAATAAAATAAAATGGTATAACTACCAATTTATTTAAAAATTAACAATTATCACACATCTATTAAAAAAATAATTATCACACATCATTCTAGATATAAAACTCTGACAAAGACCCAATGAGGATTGGCTCAACATAAGTAAGTTGAGTTATAGATGATATTGTAGAAAGAAATCACATACAGGATATTTAAAACTTTTAATACAATGAAATTGAATTGAATTGAATTTTTATGTTTGGAATGAGTTAATAAATTAAAAATTCAATTCAATTCTTTGATTTGGAATGAATTTAAAAATGAATTAATTTAATTATTTTTACTGTTTTATCCTTCATTAATAAGTTAGGAATAAAATATTATATTCAAGTAAGATTATTTTAGTATTTTTATTTATTGAAATTCAATTTTCGTATAAACCACACTCATTTTGGTCTAATTTCAATTTCTTCACTTAAGTTATTTCCAAAGGATGAAATTCACTTCAATTTTATAATATAATTGAATTGCAAGGATTTTTAAACGCCTGGTAGAAAAGATTTCCTGCAGTACTTTTTTCACGAATCGATTTCTATACAAGGGATTATGAAACTTCGATGACCCAACATGAATGAGAATGAGAATCAGCAGCAAGAATGAGAAAAAAAAAGGGTTTTACATCTAAATACCCAAAGATACCATGCTATGTTTTGTATATACTCAAGCGTTATCCTCTTCATTTATGCAAAATTGTTCTACTGTTTAAATATATGTGTAAAAAATGATACTGTTAAAAAGAACATAAAATATCAACATCAGTGCTATTTTGCATGCACTGATATCTATGAAAAATCTGGTCAAAAAATATCTGAAAAAAATATTATGGAACTTAAATGACATTGTGAAACAATGATGACTCTATGAAGGACGCGATAATTAAAGTTTTGTATCTAAACTAAAAATACACAAATAACATGCCACATACTCGGGTTCTGTGGAAATATACACAGCTTTCAAATATTATTTATGCGACGCTATTCCACATTTCCAATCTAAAATAAGAACAGAAGACATAACAAAGAAGCTAGGTCCACCAATAAAATTGAAGTCTTCCCCTTGTCTGCGGGTAGAGTAATGACAATTTGATCAGTAGCAGCATTTTCTACTTATGTGCATATAGTCTGCTCCCTGCCCCCAGCCACCCATTACCCATTTTTGCTGTTGCAGGCAATTTTTTTCCACGGACGAGACGTCACTCGTTCTTATTTCCATCATTAATTTATTGAACCTAGCTGCTCCATCCTAGCATTGGTCTTCTGAACCGTCGCAAACAAAAAGCACTCATTACTCTTGTTTCATGTTTTTTTATATCCCTCACATCAATTATTACACACTACGCCATGGAGACAACCCAACCCCTCCCTCCAATCCTAATCCTCATCCACCCTCTTTGGTTTCCCATATAATAGGACCCAAGCATCTCCCTCCCCACTCCGGACTAAATCAATTAAGCAATTAATAGAATACCCCCACTACCCCTCCCCCTGAACTAAATCAATTAAGCAATTAATAAAAATAGATTAAAAAAACCATGATCAACCATGATTGCAATGATTTCTCACTTTTAATTCACTAACTTTGAAAAAAAAAAATTAAATAAAGATTCTCTCTTCTCTCTCTGCCAACCGTGTCCTATCTTGGAGTAGGCCTGCAGTTTCAGCAGAGCTACGAGGGCCAAAGCACTATCATCAACCGTTTCTGTTGCCCCCTCTCCATTCACCAACCAAACTAACAAATTAGAAAAACAAATCGTGCGGTTGGGTTCAATCAGGGAAAGTAATGAAATCGGACGGTTGCCAAGCCGATGCGGTCAACAGGGAAAGGTCCTTCCACCCAAGCTTGAGTGAACCGTTTTCCTCCACGAGGGTATACCCTCTCCAAGGGAACATCCCTAGAAGCAAACTAGCCTGCGCTGCCGGGTTGCCCCGCAGCGAAACGGGTCGAAACCCGACCCGTCTCAACTCATCCCCCCACCGTTCAACTTTAACCTCTCCCGTCCTCTTGGGCCCTCCAACGGCCACGATGTTCCTGATCTCGCAGCCCAACAGCTGCTGCTCCACCGTGTGCCTCTCCAAACTGTCCGCACCCAGCCCGTCCCCTAGCGCGTCGAACAACGCGCTGTAATAATGCAACGCCTCCACGAACCTCGCGAGGAAGCTCCCAGCGTGGCTCAGGTCCTGCTCAACGGTCGTGATCAGTTTCGGCCTCAGCTGAGTCAGCAATCTCAACGCCCCTAAATCGCTCCCGGTTATGTCGTAGAGGCAATGGTGCATCCAGTGCACAACAATAGCCTCGTTGGGACGAACACCGAGTTGACTCGGTTCCGTTACGCTCCCGATTTTCCCTTCCACCGGGTGGAACTCGAAGGGAAGTCCGAGTGAACTCGCGAAATCGGCGAGTCGTCTTCCGGTGGAGTCGAGGAGCTCGGAGGAGGAGCCGAATCCGGTGATCCGAACGGAGCGGATCTTTCTGGATCGAGAGGCAAGGATGTGGAAGAGGCCTGGCCATTGGAGGCCTTGCATGATGTCGAGGTCGATGATGTGGACGCGATCCTCGCCGTCGAGTGCTTGGAAGATTGCCTGGTTCGCGGTGAAGTGAGAGAACTTCACGAGAGGGGAGACCGAGTTGTAGGATTGGAAGGCGCTGAAGATCCGCTGAGACTGAGTCAGGGTTACTGATTTCGCGGTGAGAGGGGAGTACGCGCCAAGGCAGGAGCTCACCACGCGTGCCTGGAGCGCCTGTGCGAAGTACGCGCCGACGCGCTCCGGCGACGTCCCGAACGGCGACGAGAGCTCCGCGATCTCCGGGAGGAGGTCGTTCGCGAAGTCGAGGTTGTCCATGGCGACGCACTCCGCGCATTGGAGGAGGAGGCCTAGGAGCTTCAGACCGGTGGATTCTTCGCCGCCGTCGCCGGAACCGACGGCGGCGGCGGCTTCCAAGGCTTGTTGTTGATCCTCATCGCCTTCCGCAACCGGTGACTTGTCGGCGGAGAAGTTGGCTCGCTTGAGGGAAGGCTCGTCATCGGCGGCGGCGGATGAGGACTCGCCTCCGGCGAGGTCGTGGTGGCGATCGGCGCGCTTGGTTTTCATGGAGTTAGGGTTTGGAGTGAGAGGGGAACGAGGGACCAAGCTTTGAAGCATGATCGGTGAGAGAATCGAAAGCTTTGGAGGAAGCTTTTGAAGGAAAAGTGACAAAAACTGAGAGGGAAAGACAGGGAAAGTTTGTGCAGATGGATAGACGGTGTGTCAGAGAGAAGAAAGGGAGTGTTTGGTGAGAGAGAAATTTTTTCTTCTTTCTTTTCTTTTCTTTTCTTATTTTATTTTATTTTATTTTTTCGTTGATGGAAAATGAAATGAGGGAATGAAAAATAAAGGAGACAGAAAGGGTGATGACTTTGTAGCCCAGAAAAGTCTGGGCGTTATCCTCCTTGGGTGCTCCGTTTTGTTTTGGATATGTCGTTACCTTCGGTTTTATATCAGGAAACTGTGCAAACTTTATATTAATTAATAGAATAATATATTTATACTATATATTATATATGGCCCCCTATATGACAGTGATCATTTGGGGAGGTTAGGGAATTAATTAAGCGAGATTAGTTTCCTAATCGCGTCATCTTTGGATGCTTGGGACTTTGGGTGTGCCGAAAATACTTTAATTAACTAATAAACTTTTGTCCTTTGTCGTAGGAGTGGGACACCCAGACAATGATCCGTCTTGTTTTATTAACTGTTAAATATATTTCCTAGTATTATTATACTCAAAACGTGATAATGACTTCTACTATTATTAATTGATTATTACTTGCATGATAGATCGATAGCTTTTTTTTTTCCCTGCATTTTCTTTTTCTGGCATGATGCTCCTGAGTAACATGTAAGGCTGTTTTTATCTAACCTAATTTCTTTTTAACTTAGGGTTATAGAGAATAGAACCCTTCTTGGGGTAGGCAGCGTGACCCTACATGCAAGTTAAGACTTGTGTGTTCTTTGCCTCATTGTTTGGTATGGAAGTGAACATTCTTCAACAAGGACTTTCTTCTCGGTTCTTTTTACCTTTCTTTTTGGAATATCATCCTTTTTTATATTGATATTCACGTGACGCTTGTTTAAAAAAATCATCTCTCAAATTGACGGCAAAAATCACTCGTGGGGATCCAAAGAAAAACCACCCCTTGTTTTCTAAACCAAATGGTTCGTGTCAGACAAATTTTTCGGGAGACTTTATGTTATGATCATATGATGATTACAATCTTTTCACATTGATTGAATAAAATAATGTCTTAGTTCATTTGCAAGGCAAAACCACCGAAAAAGAAAAAGAGGCCGGGGTCAAGATTGAAAACCGGAAAATAGATCATTTGTTGGGCCATCCATCTTGGACAGAAAAGCTTGCACCGTAGCTGCTAGGCCTCAAGCACAAGCTATAGACAAATAAAGGTGGTCCAGTAAACCTTGCACCTATAATTGCCACATAATGATGACAATATGCTTATGCGGTGGTGGAAGAGTAGTAACATTATTTGTGCATGAATTATCAACACAGAATGGATATTAAAGAAAGCATGACACAAAATTTTGACCCCACCTACTAGCACCAATGTTATGTCATTTTCCATCTCCTGTATATTTGTTCGTGGTAAAGATTAAAAAAGAATTAAAACTTCGCTTGGATGGCTAAAACTTTACTATGGAGGTTTGTAGTTCTAGATTTTTCTTATAACATAGGATAGGAATCTGGTAGGAGGTTATTCTCAAAATCAACTAAATGTGTTGTGTGCTGGAAGGAAACCCCATCAACATCAAGCACAACAAGTAAGTGTCCCAATTCCATTGAGCATCGATCTGGTCTTTCAAAGTGAAAATGAAGATAGAGTACTGGATCATCATCTAGGCCCAGCAAAGGCCGAAACTTCCGGGGTGTAAGCAAGGATTGCAAATAGTCTTGACCAAAAAAAAAAACTACAAATAGTCAAACCGATATGATTGGAAAAACTTGAACTGTTAAATCAAAATATTATGCAGTATGATTCGATGCAGAGAATACAGAAAAAAGTTACGCTGCCGGACAATTCTCCCACAATTTTACTGACTGAATTAGGGTAAAGTGGAAATCTTATATTCTTTTTTCTTTTTATAATCTTCACACGTGACATGACAAAAGGCAGGCGAGAGAGAGAGAGAGAGAAAAAGAGAGAGGAGAGGGGGAGGATGGGCTACATTACATTCTAGTAGATATTTTGGCAAACTAGCATTGCTATAAAATAAAAAAGCAACTGAATATTATTAATTATGAAAGAAAAATATTATTTGTATTTACAAAATATAAGATTGTGTTAACTTACATTTCATTTATCATTAGATGAGATATGAATCCTATTTGAATAAAATTCACACATCACTTACAAGTAAATGAATATAAATTGACATGGTATTAATCATTATAAGTATAAATAAAATGTTATTTAAAGGCTTTTTTTAATGTTATTATTCTGCCCAAGCAACAAATTGAATTGTCAGCTAATCGTACTTCACAGCGCACAAATATTAAAAGAAACAATATTTCTTTGAAAAATTATTTGAACTACTTTTGAATATCTTATGACTAATGTACTAATAAAAAAAAATATTAAATGACAGTGATATCAGAAACAAATATCAATTAAATCCATTTTATAATCTGTAAACACAGTCATCTTTTTTAATTTTCTTTTAGGCCTCTCATGCCGATCCTTTAGGGGCCTAGTTTTGATGGGATAACTAGCATTGAATTTACCCAAACTTTTTCATTATAAAAAAAATCTTTTTAATTCTCTTTACACAATAGTTAAGCTGTATTGTTTAGGTATAAGTTTTCTAGGTACTCTCCACTCCAGACATCAACTGAGAAACATGTCCTCCATGGTCAAAACTAAAAACAAAACTCTCATTCAAATTATTAAAAGCTCAAAAGTTAAAATAAGACATGAATCAACCCCATCTTCTTTTACACATACACAGGCAAGGGATAGCAATGAAAACAAGTTCCCTGACCAACCTGACAACTCAAATTGAAAGCATGAAAAGAAAGCTTTCAATCTAATATATAGTTAAAATGAGAGAGGATAGAAAAAAAAATTAAAATAGAAAAGCCATGATGCGTAAGAAAACCAAAATACATTCACATACTGCTGACACTAATAGCGCTTCCCAAGAATTATGCCAAAAATGATGGAAACAAGAGCCACTCCCAAGATGAACTTGAGATTTGTGAGAGGTGAAGCCTGGCCAGTTTGAATATGGGCCTCAGACGAAGATGATGATGATGTTGTTTGAGAAGCTGTTGCTTCTGACTTTTTCTTGCTCCTCCTCTTTGATGGGGTCGAAATGCTTGATCCAATGTCCCTCGACTTGACTTCCACATCATCTTTCTGTTCAACACCCTCATCACCCTGGAACATCATAGTAGCATGACATTTTGCCAACAATTGGAATAAAAATTTAATTTTGATATCCTATTAATATAAACAAATTATATTTTTTTGAACTAATAGTATAAAAAATTTATTAAATCATTCAATTATATATTATTATAATGATAAAAGCATTACTCATCCCATAAAAAAAAAAAGTGTTTACTCTTGGACCACTATTTCAAAAGTCATGCATATGATAACATATAATTGGATGAGAATATCAAAATTCACTCTTAAAATAATCCTTTAGCTAGATGTTACTGCATGCTACTTTGACAAGGTCTAAAAGCTAGTTTGACCAGGTCAAAGGTTCAAATCTAAGCTTTGTTGGGGGATACGAGTGATTCTTGTTTGCACCCAAAGTGCCATGTAGATACACTCCATATCCCATAGCAAGGCGACACTTAAACTAAAATGTAGAAGTTAAAATGAATCCTAAGTGATAAATCAACTTTATTATTAGACATGGACCATGTCCGCTTGAAGGTCAAGTAAGAATTTCTAAGTATTTATACTTAAACGAAAAGCCTAATCTTTTCCAAGCACGAACCCATAAGTCATTCTTTGGCCTTTTAACTAGAAGACCACGGCATTGGTAGTTCGAGGAAGTTCACATGCAGTCAATGACCACGAAAAATGATCAAAGCCATAAACACTTAAATGTCAAAAGTGTTAATTAAAATGAGAAAATATTGCCTGTAAGAATTTTGACTTTTGACATTATTCATTTCATGTTACTTGGGAAACTGAAATGGATGCAAATCTTGTCTTTCCAGAGAAATAGGAAATTCATCATGGAAATTACCTTAACTGATAATTTATCACCAGCCACTTGCAATTTCTGCTCTAAATCTGTCACTTGCTTCTGTAAGAGAGAAATTTCCTTTTCTTGCTTTCAAGTTCTTCATGAGAATTCTTGAGGGCTGCCTCCAGTTCCAACTTCTGAGATTCTGCTCCTTTCTGCTTGGTTTTTATTTTAAACATTTTAATAAAAAGGAAGCAATAAAACACAAATCACCCAGAGCTGTGTTTCTATATCACTCTCTACAAATTAAAACATGTTGAAGGAATTGCATAACGAAAAGGAGATTTTTAATGCAAAATGGCATCCAGTATATAGATTAAAATAAAAGAAAATACAAAATTTCAATGGTCATACCTGGTTAGCAATAGCAGCCTGTGCAAGTTGTAACTCTTTCTCAAGTGCTACAACCTTTTCATTCAGCACATCTCTATCATGGATTTTTCGTGCATAATCTTCCAACTTCGAACTTAATTCTGCTTCTCTTTGAGAAGCTGCAGCTTGAACACTTTCAACCTGCAAAACAATTGATTAATCAGCACAGCTCCTTCAATTTAATTTTATGTTAACAATATAGTTCTGAAAGGCACTTTGCTTCTGGTTTTGCACTTGTTTACAAATTAGGAACTTTATCAATACCTCTTCATTTAGCCTAGCTTCAGCTTTTGCTAGCTGCTCTTCAATTTCCTTCAGCCGACCCTGGAATGCAGATTTCTCAGCAATCTCAGTTTTGAGAGTTTCAACCTCAAATTTTAAAGAGTCTTCATTTTTCTGTTGTTCTTTCAACTTTTCTTCAAGTTCAAATATCACAGACTGAAGTTCCTTCTTCAGATTTTGATTTGTCTCATTTAGCAAGTCCTTCTCCTTTATTACTGAAGATATCTGCAAGTTGACATCATTTCATTCAGAGATGATTTCTATATTTGTAAAAAGTTTATACAAAATGATTATTTCATAAAATTACATTACCTCAGAGCAATAGGGGAAGGAAGGAAAACTACATAAATATCAGTATTCATAGTCAATATGTTATGTACCTGTGACTTTAGTGCCTCTGCCTCTGTACTATGCTTTGTCACTAATTCTTCAATGGCATTCTTCGAGTTGAGTATCTGTTGAATTGTTTCATCTTTTCCGGCAAGTGCTGCAGAGAGTTCTGACTGTAAATCACTTAATTTGGATTCGTATGCGGCTATTTCCTGATTAAGCTTTGAATTTTCCTCACTTAGTCCTGCAGATTCCTTTTCATGGTGGAGTGATTTGTTTTGAAGTTCCTCAACGTCCGTTTCAAGTTGCTTTAATTTTAGGAGACACTCCTCCAGCTCAGCTTTATGAGAGTCAGAAACTGCAACTGCTTCTCGTGCCTGTTCTTCATAAAACTTTACTTGGCCTTCCACTGTGTCCAGCTTCTCATTCAATTCTTTGGTTTCTGATTCCTTCTCAGAATGCCTTTGTAATGCCTCTTGTAATTGTGATTCTACTTCCAGGATGCGAGCTTCACTTGCGCCTTGGAGTTCAGAGGATTTTGAATGTAGATCATTCAATTCAGCTATAGTGTTCTTATGAGAAACAAGTTCTTGAGCAGTAGCTTCCTTCTCTGATAGAACAGAGTTTAGTGATTCCTGAAGCTCATCAATCTTGGTTTTCAGTTGCAAGTTTGTTCCAACCAATAACTCATTCTCAGAAAAGGATTGAGAAATCTTGTTCTCAGATTCTGTAATTTGCCTTTTCAAATCTTCATTTTCACTTTCCAAAGAAGCCAGTTTGCTCACACTCTTTTCAAATTCGTCCTTGGCAAATGTGGATTGTTCTCCAGCTTCAGCCATCTGTTCCTCCAAAATCTTAATTTTATCAAGCAGGGATTGAACCTCAGACTCCTTGTTGTTGAGTTTTTCTATAGCTTCTTGGAGTTTCTGTTCAGAATCTTTGGTCAGAGATTCATGTAACAATTGAAGTTCCGAGTGTTTTGCAGCAGTCTCTTCTATATCTCTTCCTCGTACGACTAGATTTTCTTCAGAAACCTTGAGATCATTCTCAGTACTCTGCAACTTTTCTTGTGTAAGATTGAGTTCATTCCTCACAATTTCCAATAGGTTTTCTGCCTCAGAAAGCTTCTCATTCAAACTGCCCGACGCAGCTTCTAACATTTTCCTTTCATCTGCTGCTCCACTCAGAGAGTCTTCTAAATTCCTTTCCCTTTCATTGGCTTCCTTCAGTGTAATTTCAAGGCTTGAGGCTCGTGCTTGAAATGCCTCAAGTTCTGATGTCAGATAAGACACATTTTCAAGGTGTTTACTGACATCTGCTTCTGAATCACTACATCTCTTTTCCAACGTGCTTATTTGTTGCTCGAGTTCCTGAATTCTGTATTTCTCTGCTTCAAGCAACAACTCCAACTCACTAACCCTTTTATCAGCATCTTCCAATTTGGAATGAGAGCTCTGGAACAAATCTTCTAGTTCTCGGCTACGCTGATGGTTCATACTAGCTCGGTCTTCATGCTCAGCACACTTGTCTTTGACTATCTTCAGCTCCTCCTCCAACTGTGAACTCCGTTGATTGGCTTGATTTAAGTCAGATTCAAGTTGTATTGCCTTTTCCATATACTCCTGCAGTTGGCAGTTAAGAAGATTCTTTTCTTCCTCAGCCTGTGTCAATTTAGCATTGAGATGAGAAACTTTCTGGAGAATTCAGCCATTTCTCTCTCTGCCTCATTGGTTTTCAGTTGTACTAAATTTAGTTGTTGCTCAAGCTCCACATTCTTCTGCTCTGCTGCTATGAAGCGTGTTTCCATCTCCCTGAGTTGTGATTGTGCCTCTTCTACAGCTGCATTTGAGACCTGAATATGTCCCTCGAGCTCAAGATTCCTTTGACTAGCAGTAGCTGCAGCAGCTCCGGATTCATTATGGAGATCTTCCAAAGACTTCACCTTCTGCTCAAGCTCAGCATTGTTTGCAAGTGCCTGAGACAAAAGAGAATCTGTTTTTTGGAAATTTTCGTCCGTAAGCTTTAGCTTTTCCTCTAAATCAGTACACAACTCCTTCAATTGCTTCGCATTATTGGTTAGATCTTCCACAGTTGCTTCTAGACCACCTTTTTCCACATTAATTTTAGCCAGTTCCTCTTGTACAGCCAGAAACTGTGCTTCCTGAGTCTTCAAAGCTGCTTCAATTGATTCCCTCAATTTTTCTTCCTCCTCCAACATGAGCTTTGCAGTTTCCAGCTCAGAAATCTTTTCTTGCAGTTCTTCCTTTGTAGAGGCAAATAAGTTCTGAAGTGCTGACATGTCTTCCTTTAGCTGTGTTTCTGAAGTCTTTTGCAGGTTCAATTCTTGGGTCAGCTCATCTACTAACGCATCCCTTGAAGACAGTCTACCCTCCATTTCAAATAGCCGTGATTTTGAGAGTGTCAACTCCTCTTGGACGGTAGAGAGTTCTGCTGTAGTTGTTTTAAGTGCGTCTTCAGCCTTCTGATTTTCTGCAATCTTATCATACACTCCCTTCAGTTCTTCCTTCAGGAAAGCCATCTCATCTTCCATTCCTTTTGCACTCAACTTGGCTTCTTCAAGTAGTCTCTCAAATTCTAAGGCCTTCTTTCCCTCAGATTCAGCTTGTGAACCGCTTTGCTTGTGCAGATCCTCAAACTTCGTAGCCTCATCCACTGAAAGTTGCAGCTCATTCTGCAATTGCTCCATCTTCTTTCGGGAGCTTTCGAGCTCAAGGCTCATACCATCGAATACTTCCTTCACTTCGAGAAGCTCTTTCTGCTTCACCTCTTGACTTTGCAGCGCCTCTTCAAGAGTGCTGAGCTGCAGCTTATATTTGTTCTCAGCTTCAATAATCTGCTCTTGCAATTTCTTGTGACTCAGTTCAAGCTCTTCATATTTCTTTCCACTTTCCTCCAATTTCTCTTTCGTTGCCGAAATCTCATCCTTCAACTGAGCATTTTCATGTTCGGAGGTCTTCAAAGATCCTGCTAGCCTTTGCAGTTCAACTTCGAGTTCCTGTATCTTCTCTTGTGCTTCAAGAAATTCTCTGCTTGGAGGATCTGAACTTCTTTCAGTTTTGTATGACTTATCATCTAAGGCATTCTCTTCCTTTTCGACTTTAATGAATTCTCCATCAAAGGCATTCTCTTCCTCTTCTTTCTTTCCTTCGCTCACTACTTGAGGCAAGTCTCCGTTTGTTTCCTGTTACAAATCATTAGAAAAAAACCAAAAAACAGAAGCTATATTCAAATACCAAATAAATGAAGCATCACTTGCATCATAAGCTAAGTATGCAATACCATTTCCAAGAACACACATAGGAAATAGGGTGTATACCATTTATGTGGATTCCATTAAAACATTTGGTTGGCACTAATATAAAATGTACTGATAAATAATAATGCTAAAAGTAAATTTTGGGCAGAACTTTCAATTCAAACTACCAAGCACCAAGTTCCAAAATGATGAACGCAACAAAACATTAATACCTTGGTTTTATCAACTTTGATATCTGTCTCCTCAACAACTTCTTTTGTCACTGGAACTTCTGAAACAACTTGTGTCTCTTCGTCCATGTTTGCTTCCTCTTATTGACTGCTTAAGAACAAAAGAAGTAATATGAGGATTGTTGGCATAAAGTTTGGTTGCCGATGTAGATGTTCGTAATTCACAATCCGTTCAGAATTTAGATAATATATTGAATAAATTAAGGAAAACCAAGAACATGTATAGATTAAAATGGAAAGGGGTTGGGGAGGGGTTGTTAAAGTCATGAGCATTATACCATACGAATAAAAATATTACCAGTACTTTTCAACAACAAAAAAATAAAAAATATTACTAGTAATTATCAAATTTAATAACTGAAGTGTATTGTATTGAGAAATTGAGTGGGTGGGTGATGACACCAAAACTATATACTCTGATTGGAAGTAACTATCCATTTGGGTAAACTTGTACATTAAAAATCAATATATATGAATAATTTATGTCAATTTCTCCAAATGGACAATTATTTTCAACCAGAGTAAGTATACAAAGAAGCACTGCACCTCTCAACTATAGTTACTGAATTCCACAAACAGCAATTTCAATTTTCAATTTCAACACCAACATTTGAATCCCACAATCCACAAATATCAATTTCAATATTCAAGGTCACCCTCGTTTGGATATTTATTGCAACGATTGTTTGTCCACATGATACATTAAATCAGCCCACTACTAACATAAAAATTGCAGTACTATTGCTTTGAAATATCTCACTTCTTAAAAAGGAATTCGCCGGAAACAAGTCAAATAATTTAGCGTCCCCCGATTAAAAATTATACAATTTGTATGCAACCATTGAAGAATAAGAAAAGAACAATAATCATCAAAACTTTATAGTATTTGTTTAATTAAATGGTTCAGTGAGTGCAGAAGAGTGAGAAGACTCTTTCAACTCCATAGGAAAGGGGGAATTGTATCTCAACTCTGAAGAGGGACAGAGAGACTATGCAACTTGGAAAAAGGACAAAAAAGAAAAAATTCTGTATCATATCCTCCAAAATCCCTGCATTATTATGTATAAAATATATAAATATAAATAATAAATTGGATACCGGACCTAGCTCAAGTCAAGTGGATAGAATAGGATGGCACTTGGATGGAAGATTATAATGTTGATTCCTACTTAAAGAAAAGATCATTCCATTGTCGCAATTTTGTCCAATTGTACACCACAAATTATTAATAAATCGCACGCGATTAAACCATAAATTAGCGTGATCACCGAATTAATTGTTACTTGGATTTCAATGGTATTTTTCGCTTCCCAGAATACCTAATCTCCCAAGATGCAATCAATGCCTATATGAGAAGTGAGAAACCCTTACAACAGTGTTTTACTCCATACACAAACTGTGGGATCAAACACGAGACGAGTGCTTAAGAGACTCGGACCAACATCTTGTTAATAACTCGTAAAAGAAGTTGCTACTATAAAAATATCCACTTGTATAATAATTTTTTATCTGAATTTGTACAACATGCTACTTATAAATATAATTAGAGTAATATAATGCGATAACAATACTAGAAAAATATATATATAAGCTCGGGCCCAGCGATCTCAAAGTTGTGTATATCAAATAATTTTATAAAAATTTATATCATACAATTTTTTTCTATATTTAAAATGATTGTGTGTGATAAATACAACGCACATACACAGTACAATACACAAGAATCTCTTGTGATCATGTCTAGAAAAAAGTTGAGACCGGCAATAATAATTTCTAAGATTGCTGCAGGAAGATTTGATCTGGTTACCAGCGTTAGCGATCGTGTCACATGGAAGAGCCACGTTAAGTGGGTCCCTAAATGCTGTTTTACAGCTTGATCTCGCACATAAGACATTTTCCCTCCACATTACCAACACTATTGCTCCCGTTCTCTTTTCCTTTCCCCATTTTGGGCCTATTCGTCTCTCAATCTTTTCTTCCCCTTTTCCTACTTTTCCATAAAATCCTTATCTATGCCATCTAATTTTCTTTCAACGGAAGAATATTGCATCTGGAACGTCGGTTATACGTGTCATGGGACCCAAATATCTAACATTCAAAAATTACAGCTGAAACCGAGAATTTAGCCAGAATAAACTTTGATTATCTTATTAGTGGACCCACTTTTTGATTGTTAGCTACCACTGCACCCCCACCAAACTTGTTCTCCCCTCTATTGTATTAGCAAAGTTAAAGCGTGTCATTTGCCACTTTTTCAATGGCAAATCAACCGCGCTCTTCACGTAATTACCTTTATATATATATATATATATATATATATATATGACATAATATGAACTACTTAATCTCTGACCATTAGCACACTCTTAATAACTTTTCACGTAATTACTATTTCAAATTTAGTTTCGAATTTTAATTTTTTAAATTCTTTCATTTATCTATTTTAACTTAAATAAATTAGGTATCATATTTTCAATAATTAAATCCTCATTCTTTTGGATATTATTTAGTTATTACGGGCTACTCAGCAATTAAAAAATCGTTTATAATAACTCAATCAAATATTCTGATCGTGCAACAATAAACAAATAAATTATAGTTGACAAAAATTAAACATTTTCTATTTTTATATTTTATTATAAAAATTTTCGACAACGAAAACTAATGGTTTTTCAATCAATCATTCATCATATTTTTTTATAAAAAAATTAAGTATCTTAAAAACCCTTAATCTTTTTTAATAAGTTTTTTCTTTCCTTTTTCATCTTCCTTTAAGTGGAGTACTCATCTGTTACACAAAAAGACAAAGCCAGTAAAAGTTGAGGACAAATTCGTATTTTGAGGAGAAAAGTGGGGGTAGTTGTGAACTTTAAGAATCTGAAATTGCCAACAACACAAGTGCTGGCACAGCTGAGAAGACTAGTGCAAGCGACAGAACACTAGCGTTTCTTCTCATTTTATTTTTGTACTAAAATATTTTTCCACCCTCTCCTTTGCTAAACAGTAACAAAAGTACTTATTAGTTTCAGGACCATTTGGATGTCTTACACTCTTACATAATAATATATACACCATTAATTAAATTAGATCCAAACGGGTTTCAAAATTAAAGCATGTAGCATATATATATATATATAAATTGAAAAAATGGCCACCTAACGCCTGAAAGGCCTCCTAGTCCTAGATTGGTAGTGATTTGTTGTTTCTATTTTATTTCTACAGAAACGTCTCAACACAAACGGCTAATACCTTTACCAAAATCGATCTACAGATCGGGGATGGCGAATTGACGATCAAAACCCATCACTGGGTGAAATCAGAGGCAATGATTATTGATTATGGTATCTTCGTTAGACTGAAGAGAAATTCGAATTGAAATTTTGAAACATTGACATAAATAGAAAATGAATAGAAGAAGTACACAACTGAAGATTGAAAATGAAACTAAGCCCAAGCCCAGCTCAAAGTTGATCATACGAGAACAATGATCAAAAATAAAATAAACTTGCATATGTAAGTATTTCTGATCACAGTAAAACATCTCTAATAACAATCAGCTATACGCACAGCACAAAGTATAGAGTCAAACTCAAACATAACCATTGATATCAACATATCTGATCCGAACCAATAACAATCAAGTATCAAAAGATCACAGACATATGTATAAGAGAAAAGAAAACATAATAAGAAGAATCAAAACATCCCACAAAACTTTTGATCATAAGTATACAGAATTAGATAAAAGAGCGCAAACACAAGTCCAAAGCTGCTGGAGTGTTTGGTTATTAATTGAGAGCATCAAGGATGATGATATATAACTGGCACAAATATAAAGACTATAAATATGAAAATAAATAAAAAAAAAAGAAAAAAGAGAGGGGGAAAGCAAAAGAGAGGGAGAGAGAATTCATGCCTGACGAAAAAGGCTGAATTGCTTTGGTTTTGCTTGGAGAAAACGTTTGCTTGTGTGTTCTGAAAAAATAAATGGAAAGAGGGAAAAAAAATGGGAATTGGGAAGCGGAGTAGTGAAGGAGAAGGAGGAGGTGGTGGGGATGATGTTATTTGAGGGAAGGGGAGAGAGAGAGAGAGAGAGAGAGAGAGGGGGTGGTAATATATATGTAAGTTAAGAAAAAAAAGGAGAGGAGGTAGGAGGAGATGTGAGGGGTCGACATTTTTCTCTTTTTATTTTTCTGAAAGAGAGCATTTTGGGACCATGTTGGTGGGCCCCCAAAAAAGCCAATCCGGCAATAACTGGGTCGGGAATGCCCCTGGTTTGCGTATTGCCACCGCTTTTTCATTTTATTTACTAATCCCCCCCCCCCACCCCCCTTTACACCATACATTATTACCAATTAATAAATTAATACATATTATATATACAATATCAACTTCTTTGACTGGAACGTCAAAAAAAGAAAAAAAACTCTGACTGGAATACTGAATCCATATTTCATTTTTTATAAATATTTTTAATAGAATTACAGCAATATTTGTTTTACAATTGTCTCATCCTTAAAAGAAAAAATAGACTTCAAAATATGCTTTCAGTTAAAATAAAGTTAATAGTATTTCTTTTAAAGAAGGCGTTTGACCTCAGTCAAACAGGCATTTGACCACTTTTGAATAGGCATTTAACTTGGATTTTTTTAAAAGAAAAAAAAATCCATGAATTGGGTTTATTGATTATTTTAATTTATTCAATTACTATTTTCAAATTTAATTAAATGATCTGAAAATTTTAAAAGTATTTCTCTAATTACATGGCACCTATCTTCTGGAAAAAAAAAAACCGGTCAAAAGAGTCAAAACTAGGAAGATTTCTCACTGTTTTCTTTATCAAGATTTAAATTAGGTGCAATACACTAAAAAAAAATAGGTGCAATTCAAAAAGAAAGTGCACTTTCTCAAATCATCAATTTCATAGCTGAAAATTATAATGCCTGCTTATTTTTTATTACTTTGTTTTAGGAAAATATATTTTTAAAATTTTTTAGATCCTAATTTTTTATCAATACATTTCTTGTTCATGATTTTGATTATCATTTATTTGAAAAAATCTTATAAATGAGTTACGAAAGCTTAACAAGCAAAATTGTGAAATAATATAGAGTTTCTTATACTCATTTTTGTCGACTTTTCTTTTTTGAAAAGATAGATTTTATAAATTCTAAAATGGGAATTAATTGTTCAATGTCTTACCAAATTATATTTATTTTATTAGCAATCAATGGGCATCTTTTTAAGACAAATACATCAATGGGAATTTTAGAGCATAAGCAACCATTTCGTTTTCTTTTGGTACATAAGCAACTTTTTGGTTGTTGATAAAACAAAAATTTTTGACAAATAGAAAATTGACATATCTGCTTAAGTAACAGCATTAACTTAATTGTATGATGCAATATGATTTATGAACTTTCTAAAGACTACAACAGAAATAATTAGATACATGGGGGGTACATCAAAAAAAAATCTTGAGGAAGTTTTTTGTACATGACATTTCCAAAGTTACATTTGAGTAAGGAGGAAACGAAAAACAATGTCCTTTTGTGGTAAGGTGAAAATATCATACTTAATCCGATATATATCAATAATTTATTTTATATGGTGAAAAGATAAAAGTTTCTAAAAATAAAAAACCATTATTGGTCTTCTAGAAGTATACTCTCTTTATTCTTAAATAATTGTTCAGTTATAAATGTTCATTAAAATTAAGAAAATGATTGATAAAATATCAATATTAGTAAAAATTAGAATAGTTTATTAAATTGTCCTCATTTTTTTTAAATATTTCAACTTCTCTATCTTCTTTTATTAATGAATCAATAATATTTTATAAAAATATTATTAGTAAAAAATAATCAACACTATCTAAACTTTTAAAATATGCAATTATTTTTAGATAAAATAAATTTTTAAGTCATGCAAGTGAGGGCTTATTAGAGATTCAGAAAATCCGATGAGAGAAAAGTAATGGCATTTTGGTCTCAAAGTGGCGGCCACAGACAACCGACCAAACCGCCCTCTCTATGGAAAGCGCAAACATGACGACTGCTGTCTTTTCTTAAACCAATTAATACCATGCAGAAATTGTTAGACCTCAAAAAGAAAAGAAAAGTTTTTTCCTTTCATCTTCTTTTTTTGAACTTCAGGCCGAAGCAAGGCACTAGAGGGTCCCTTTTTTCCTTAAATACTGTTGAGGATTAATTTTCATTTTGAAAGTAGAATAATTTTAAAATTTATAAAGAACATTTACCTCTTTAAATTGATCTACAGGATAAAAGAAAATTAGTCCTGCATTCGGAGGTTGATACTCTAGTAACCAAAAATAAGGGTTTTGCTGGTTAAAGATGTAGAAAATAAATTTTTTTAAGGTTTTAATACATTTAATGCATGAAGAATTTACAAAAGTTTATTTTTTTAATAAAAACTTTGTTTCATTAAAATCTTAACTGGGCCCATAAAAACAAAAAATCTTAACTTGGACCCTGTTAAAATAAAGTTTAATTTTCAAGTATAACTTGATCAAAATCCTTAGTTACATATTGTCATATTGATATTATATGTTTGATTGATTTCTATTATATGGAAAATTATATATATAGAAATATTTGATCAGATAAAAGTATTGAAAAATATAATTCTAAATTAAAGCCATCAACATATGTTACATAAATTAAAAACTAATAATTTAATTTAATAATAATAAAATGTAGGATTTTTTTTAGGTATCCATAGAGTATAAATATCTTTTATATTTAATGTTGCAATTTAATCATTGATCTGATGGTATATATCTTAATAACTTGAGTTATTGGACGCCCATTTTTAACTATAAATATCAATATCCTTAAATTTGGTGGGAGTACTTAAAAAAATCCTAAAATGTAATTAACTTCATTGAAAAAAATTACGTTAATTCTTTTCTTTTCTTGATTAGGTTCTATTTGATTTTAATTTTTAATTTTTAAATTTTTTTAAAAGAAATATTAAAAACTGTAAATAAAAATTTAAAATTAGATTTTATAATTTTTTAATATTTTTTTATAAAATCTAAAAAAAATAAAAAATAAAAAAAAACTAAAAACAGAAAAGTGAAGCCAAACATACTCTTACCCTTTCTTTAATGGAACCGGAACGGTGGAGCCCATGGCAAGGAATCTGTCAACAAAGGAGATGCATGCATGCCAAACTGCAAGCAATCTGTGTGTGTTATTGGATGATTTTTCGGTTATGTAATAAGCCATCTCAACTTAGCTTTCTACTTTGGCTTTTTATTTCCCCTAATTTTTTTTTTTGTGTTGATTCAATTTTTTATAAATATTAGATGAAACTAACTCTATATGTTAAATTTACCACACTTTAGCTAATAAAAAAAAATTTACCACACGTTTATCAGTAATTAGTAACTTTAGTTCTTGTTATTCTTTTTTATTTTAAATAAATATATGGTAAATTTATGTTCTTTTTTATTTTATGTAAATATATTGTAAATTTGATCCTTCCTTTTTTTATTTTATTTTTATAAGTGATTATTAAATTGAATTTAATTTTACCATACTAAGTATTTTATACTAGTGCCTCGAAATTAAACTATTTAGTTTTATTGGTTCTTTGCATCTACATATTTTTTACCTCTGCTTTTCTTAATGTTGTAGAAACCGTGCCTTCTAAGGATCTAAACACATACATTTGTGGAACAATTGTAGCAGATGTAAGAATTGAACCGAATGTGATTGGCAGAAGGTCATTTAAAAGGGAAATTATACTTACACAAATTATACAAATATATGTAATATATTTGGGAGTATTAAAAATCATAATATTATCGAACAATTTATATAAAATATATAAAAGGTATGTAAATATAAATTTATGCAATTATTAGTACTCATTGGAAAACCATTCCAGCGTGCACATCTTTTTGACAATTATTAGAGCACGCAAGGACCACAACTTAATATTTTGGTACTCATGAACAGCCCTTTTGGTTTATCATTTTGTATTTTTTGAAAACCAGGTTGCAGTATTTAAAAAAAGAGCATATTTTTCTTTGAAAAAAATGAATGATAAACACTCATTTGATCACTTACCGCAATCTAGAGATCATGTAAAACTTGACAAGAGACAACAGTGCCAAATGGAAGGCATTGAATTTTGGCCGAACTCTCCAAGCCATTAAAAGGTGTATCCTTATACAAGTGGCTTGATGAAAATTTCTACTGGTTTTGGTGCAGAAAATGTTTAGGCGACAGGAGAGGCTTAAACCATCCACGTCATAGACAATTTATTGAGGGATAATGTAAAATAATTTTATATTATTAATACATAAAAATTAAATTTGTATAAAAAATAACATTGCTCTTGGTAAAGTAAATATATTTTTAACAGAAAAATAAGTGTCAACCCATATAACTTCATTAATGTCAACTGTTAAAGTGGTCCCAGTGCCGGGTTTAAAATTTCTTGGGTGTGATATGGTATTTTTGAATTTTGATAGTCAATACCGGAATGATGATGATGATTCCTTTGTGAATAAAAATCAAATCAGTGAACAGGTAATAGCAGGTTGCCGGTGGAAGAAGCTTCAGTCATACTAGTGTAGAGTAGATGGAAGCATACCTTATCAATGTCTTCTCTTTAGTTCACAATCACATAATAATAATAATAGCTTGAGTCTTGAGAAAGAAAGGAAAAAAAAAAAAACAAGAGAGAGAGAGAGAGAGAGAGAGATTATCATCAGATTATGAGATATGGATGGTATGCAAATAGCTCTGCCCATTGTTGGAATTGTTGCTGCTGCAGCCGTTACCTTCTATGCAGTGAGCTTCTCTGAGATAAGAGAGGTAACCAACATCAACTATATATCATGCAACTATGCTTTTCTTTCTCTATACCTTAATTAGAATACTCGTTAGCAAAATCTATATAAATAAGATTTAATTTGCGATGTTACTTAATTGACACAGAAATCATTTAGAGAGTTGGATGAATCTGAATCAGAAAACGGAGGTTATAAGCCATCACCAAGCTCCAGAGAGGAGAGCTAGAAGACAAGCTAACAAAAAAAATAATACCAAAAACTGAGTTTGCCAAGGTCACCAATTGCCATATTCTACGCCACCGTCTTTCTTCCTTTATTTATTTCGTTTCCTCTTTAATGACTTGTTCTAATGAGATGAACTCGTTACTTGTGTATTTTAGTTCGTTTGCCTTTCATTTTCTTTGTTGTGTTTCGCTACTCAGTTGTTAATTAATATATTTATTATGATGCTCCAACAAAGAGTCCCAAGTTTTTATAAGTTTGCCAGAAAGTGAAAAGCCCCACGTTCATGGTTTAATACTTTAATTCAATGAGATGTATTTTAAGCAACGAATAGCAGTGTTATGCATATGGTGTATATGATGATGATGATGAGGAAGTGAACCTTTACTCCATTTCTTCTTCTTTTTTTTTTTTGGGTAGAATTTTTACTAATCTTGAATTGCAAACTTTGCAGGAATTGGATAAGAAGGTGTGCCATAGTAGGTGCAGACTAATTTAAATTATGAAGTCACACCACTGAAAGTATATTAAAGTCATCGGAGTCCATCTAACAATGCCAATCAATATCGTTTTGAGATACACTTCGTATTCGAGAAGACGTGTGCTGCACATCTTTGTCTTAGTTGAATTGAAAGTTTAATCGCGGATTTAGATTTGATTTTGGAGTCAACACTTTCTTTCTTCGCCCATAAACCTACGACTTTGTACTAACCCATTTCTAATTTTCTACCTTAAATACAATCCTGTTTTATAAAATTAATTTCAAACATGATATTTGTTTTATAATTCACTTCCTTTCAATTCAAATGAATTCAATTCAATTAATTTCTGATTTTATTCTATTCCAATTTCCAAAAACCCCTTATAGAGAATGGATAAGACCAAATATACACAAGCCTTCCGAAGAGAAACATATACGCGTCTCCAATACAGGGGAGATCGATTTCCTCCTACATGTCATCCCCCAGTCCTTACACCGTATCCGCAGTTAAGTCCAACATCCCTAGGTCCAATTCACTCGATTATAATATACTTCTGCTCACGATATACAGAAGTCATAAATCTCGATTCGATTATAATATACCTGTTCTTTTGGTGAAGGACCTCACTTTTTTGCAACCATCCATTAGTTAATACACTTTAGGTTACTTTTTAACATTTTCTTTTTCAGATGCAACACATAGATATGCATTGACATGTGTTACTACATCCACAAATACATAAGCATACGCAGAGTATATATATACGCGCACACACACACTATAGTATAAATTAGGAATCAACTAGCGAAGCAATTTATTGGCATTTACAATAACGAAAAAGATGAGACAAAGTTCTATCGAAAGTCCTCTATCCAATAAGTCATAATAAATAATTCCTCTTCACACCAAGGCTGCAGAAATTTTTTTGTTGTTAACTTATTATGAAGGTAGCAGAATTTATTTCGTCATCGTCTGCCTCAGCAACTTTCAGCTACTTCCGCTGAGACTTGAGCTCTTGCACCCTCTCTTCTGTATCTTTCAGAGCTTTCCCATAAATGCTGATTAACTAGGGAAAAGAGAAATGTGTATCTCAGACTTGTGATAAAATCTAAATTTGAATGCAATCTGCAGCATATAGTACTCCATTCATTTCATAATAACTGTTGGTTTCTGACTTCATGATGTTTCAGAATATTTATCTATTTATAATATCTAGGTAGCATTAATTTTTTTTTTCATTTATACAAGTAATATAAATGTGTTAGTTAAGTATTCAATACATTTACCAATATGAGTAATAATAACTAGACAAGAATAGTTTTGTCAATTTATATAACTTTCTACATTTACCAAGATGTTTTTGTTTCCTTGATATGTATATTGTTTTGTTTTTGACAATTATTGTGAAACAAAAGGAGTATTAGAGAAATTCTTATTTCCTCCTGGAGCACATTTAATGTGTGTTCCATAAGCATACACAACTACTTATTTCCAAGAGAACAACACACTTGTGCTCCAAGAGCATACTGTTCATATCTAAAATATATCCACAATTTACGTTCAGTCTCATAGCAAACACATAAAGTAGTGCACATGAGATTTATGGGTTTTGAGCAAGTCACTCAGCACCATTCAATAGCATGTTAGGCTAATATAGATGTTAATTAGCCAAGTTATTTGGGTAGTTAGAATCAATACATTTTAAGCACATTAAATCTTCCTAGGTGGCAATAAGGTCTCTAAAAGAAGCCCGGGATAATTGCGCAGAAGTGTGTGTTTCTCCAGAGTCAAATTGCTTTACTTTGCTAATGTGATGTTTTTGGATGATATGTGATTTCCTTTTCTGGTCCAAAATGAAAAATTTAATGATAATAAAGATGAAGTTTTCTGTAAATTTATTAAGTGGCAGAAACAGATGCAAAGGTAATTTATTTGTTAAGTTACCTCATCAACTTCTTGCGGGGAAATAATGAACGGTGGAGACATCATGATGTTATCTCCAGCTACGCGAACTAACATCCCATGCTTCTCACATTGTGCTCCAAAGTAGGCACCTATCCCTGTAATATACATCATTGTGTCCCAACAAAATATTGAAAATATGCCGACATCCACATAAATAAAGCAGCATGTTTGTCTAATACTCTAATTGTCTGACACCAATAAATTGATGTCACTGTAAAAGAAAAAGATAAAGCAGCCAAGATGTAGGCTATCCAATCCATCATATGATCCGAAAACAATTATATCTTGCACCTTGTATATATATATATATATATATATATATACACACACTTGAAGGAGGCAGCTCCACTAATATCGTAATGTTTAACACTGATGGTTCAGGTTTTATGAAAGGATAGCCATATGTTGGATATGTATGCCGCTGAAATCACTGTTAAGATGAACGGAAAGGATTTGAAATAGCAGTGTTGCGTCAATACATGAAACAGCCCAACAGATAGGTGAACAATAAGTATAGAAACTTGCCCCATTGAGGAGGAAACGGATCATTAGGTGACTTATTGTCTGTGAACTCAGTACCCAGAATTAAGCCAGTTCCTCGTATCTGAAGTACCAGAAAAGTTAGTTTGTCAGACATTTATATTAACCATAAACTGAAAAATACCCAGTAAATAATAGATACCTCTCCAATGATGGGACTGTCAGAAAAAGCTTTTACGCCATCTTGGAACCTTGGGGAGATGTTTCTCACCTGCTCGACAATATTTCTTTCTCTGCAAAGACGAGGAATTATGATACTCCATAGCCAAACATTAATCTAGACATGCATAAGGAATCGGATTCAACTTAGTTTTTAAAAAATCAAGAGAAAACGGAACACACTTGTAGATCTTGAGTGCTTCAATTGCAACAGCACAGGATACAGGGTGTCCAGAGTAGGTAAACCCATGGGAAAAGGAACCTACAATAAACAAACGTGTCAGAGATATTGACCCAAAAGAAGTAATGACAAACGAATGAAACATCATACCAAGCTTATTGCTCTGTGAGTGTATAACTTCCGAAACTTCTGGACTCACAAGAACTGCTCCAATTGGCATATATGCAGAAGACAGTGCCTAGAAGTCAACAGAAAAATGAGGAACAAGGAACACACTGTTAAAAATATGAAATGGTGAATCCGTACTTAGAGCTGTTTCATGTTTATACCTTGGCGACAGAGACAAGGTCAGGCATAATGTTGTACTTGTCACATCCATACATTGTCCCAAGCCGTCCAAACGCACAGATCACCTTCAAAGGAGACATACAACACAACCAATCCAGTACTGAAAACTCAACTAAAGGATTCGATTCACAACTGTTTTGAAGAGTTAAGGAATTACCTCATCCGCAATAAAAAGAATGTCATACTTCATGACAACGGCTTGGATCTGCATAAGAATAAATACTGAGAAAAGATTGTCCTTCCTTTCTATTCTTTTGGGGCTAAGGGGAGAGGAGATAGAATGAAAAGAAATAGCATCATTTAATAGGATATACAATTTGTCAAGCAAATTATGCATAGCATCAGTTTACAAATTGCAATTTTGGAAAGTGCAAGAATACACAATTGACTCACATATTTGACTTTCATATATGGATTTCATAAAAACCAGCAACGATGTGAATAATGGCTGAAAGGTTGAAACGATTATTCAAGCAAAGACAAACACACATAATAATGTTTTCTATAAAGAGGAGGTTGTGGAATATTTAAACGGTCTAGCTAGAACATTTATAGTGGTAATATTACAAAAAGTACTTCATGAAGCTCCTTGAGTAATTATTCTTCTTAAACTAGAATTTTTCACCAATAAGCGCTTTTTAGTGATTTCCACATAATTTACTGAGGCAATTGTTCAATTATACAAAGTAATTCGAGATAGAGGTGTGTCAATCTACTGGCTGCTTTAAAAGCTAGGGGATATTATATCTAAGTTGTATCCAATAAAAGTCATGGTGCTGGTGAGAGCGTATTGGATTCGACAGATTACAAAATTGTGAGCTCCTATAATTGATAGCTTATAATTTATGCATTGGCGTCTTTGGGATTGGGTATACAAATGAACATGCATTATAAGTGCAAAAACACAGACGCAAACAAGCAGTTTCGTTGGCATCCAGCTTGAAATTGTGGAATTCTAACATATCTGAAGCACTGATGATGATTGAATACCTTTTCAAAATAAGTTGCAGGTGGAGGTATTACACCCCCTGCCCCCATAACTGGTTCAGCAATAAATGCAGCAATCTGTAATTAAAAACCAGGTAAGTCAGTGGTAAAGTCAATGCTCCAGTAGCAGAAAACACTTTTCATGAATATGAAACTATTACTGTCTCTGGGCCCTCTTTCAGAATCAGCTCCTCTAAATTGTTGGCTAATCTGGTTGAAAACTCTTCCTCTGTCTCACCTGAGATGCTCATAAGCAAGGATAATGTTTATTCCTTATAATAATTGTCTAAAATATTATGAGAACCATGTCCATACAAATAATTACCAGGAAGATGATACCGCCAGTAATGTGGACAGTCTGTGTGCAAGACAAAAGGAGCGGGCAGATCAAATTTCTGATGCAAAGCTGGAAGGCTGAAATACACATTACCAAGATAATTGAATAGATATGATTCTTTTAATTTTTCAAAATAACAAATGCAAGCACTAAAGTGCTTACTGAAAAATAACATTTTTGAGTTCATCATACCCAGAAAGACTAGCGGCTATCAACGTTGAACCATGATACCTGTTTGAATGCACAATACATAAGCTAATTTTCAGGTACATTAGAAAAAACAGCATTGGTTAAGAATATTGAGATGTCATGCGTACGATTTAGCACGAGCTATGAATTTCTTTTTATTTGGTCTTCCAAGTGCATTGTTATAATACCATACAAGTTTCACCTGCAAGAAAATATACAAAGGTTAAATATGGCTTAAAACTTTTTCTACACTTCTACAATATGTTATCATAACATCTTTTTGCTTCTATCATGGTTGTTTATATCTTTGCCTAAAACCTTGTTGAGATGGATCTAAATTTATCTGAAGAACCACAAATGATATTGAAAATATTCTGGTGTCTAATATTTTAGGTACCTAATCGCTCCTAAATTTAGGTGTCACTAGATTTGCTGTCTTGGCACTGTTCCTGTTGTATGCATTATATGTAGTCTATTGTTGTGATGTTTTCTAAAGATAAAGTCTACACACTGTAGATATCCACCTTACAATTGAATGAAAATTCACAGAAGAAAATATGAGACAGTAAAAATTGAAGTGAATATTTAATCTAACAAACCTGAGTGTCATTTGCTTCTGATCCACTATTAACGAAAAAAGCTTTTGCCATTTTTCTGGTTGTAAAAGTTTCTAGGAGGTCCTTGGCTAGATCCTGTATGTTGAAAACTTGAAATGTATTAAAAAGAGTATGAAGATGAAAAATAACTACTTCAAAGTCAAGTGTGTATATCACAGAAAGTTACTTTTCTTTTTTGCAGCAAAAGGCACCTTAAAGGTAATGCTAATGCTAGTATGAGTTGGATAAGATAGAGGAAAACGATATGCATACCAAAGAAGGTTTTGTAGTCCGATTCCAAAAGGAATGGTAAAATGGCAACTTCTTCAATTGTGCAGTGGCAGCTTCGACCAGACGTGGTTCATTCCCCCTGCAAAATTAAACATATATTTCAAGGAAACAATTTTCATGCACAGAAAAGCTAATTACATTATGTGTAAGTTTCACATGCAAAATATACCACATAATTATGAGAATATCTGAATATATTTAACACATCAGAGCGAATAAAATATTTTAAGCAAAATCTGATTTCTTTGAAATCTATCAAAATTAGTTTTTCCATACAAAATAGGCATCCTCTAACTCTGATGGTCAAATCAGTTAGTCAAACAGAGACCAAAAAGGTGTCGAGTTCATAGATGGGAGAAACTGAAAGAAATTTATTGGACAGATTGAGTGTCTAGGCTTGCATATTGGTTTATAACATGGATAAAACTAATTAAGCAGATAACCACCATATAATTTTAAACAATCAAACAAATAAAACCACAAACCAACCCCAGCTCTACTAAACATAAGGCATTCCACTCCTAGACCTGAAAAATCAATTCTTCCAATTAATAAACTCAAATTCTATCTCTCTCAATCCCCTAGAGTTTGATGCCAGGGCATCCAGCAAAAGTTGCCACAACTTCTCTGACCACCAGGAATAAAAAAAAAAATGTTCCAGATACAGAAGAAGAAGCAGGGGGGGAAGCTTGAGCAACTTAGGAGAAATCAAGGGCCTGTTTGGTTTGAATTTCCAGTTTTCAGTTTTCATTTTCAATTTTCCAGATTTTGTGAAGGAAATACTGAAAATTCTGAAAACTACAAATTCCAGTTTTCAGTTTTTATTTTCAGTTTTCAATATTTCCTTTACAAAATCCTGAAAACTAAAAAACTGAAAATGAAAACTGAAAATTGAAACTAAACAGGCCCTGGTGGTTGGTTGAAGGGAGAGGATAATAAAATATCAAGATGTACAGGAAAATTTATAACCATCCTTGCTTCTTAAAATGGATCAAGAAGTTAAAACATGAACCAAAAGAAATATATAACTAATTACAAGAAATAACAAATGAGATATCAAAGTAAGAAGTGGTAAGAAAATATTATAAATACCTAGAGCTGTGCACCATAGACCAGCAAGTGAGTCAAGATATTTTTTCCCATTATGGTCATATACATAGCTTCCCTGTTTCCATTAATCAGGTAATTGCATGATTAAAACTGGTTGTCTTAAAAATGAAATTAATGTTACATTACAGTAATTGGAAAAAAAAAAAGAATCAAAGAAAAAAAGCAAGGAAGTTCACCTCTGACTTTTCTATAACTAAAGGATTCAAATCGGTAGTCTGCCACCCAGCTGTGAAAGGAGCAAGCATATCATGGCCCTTGAATCTGATGACATCAAAGTATTTCAGCAGGGTGTACACACATTAACCATATCAGTGATGTAAGTTATAAACTCAAAATCACTTTTCCATTATTTTCTTAAAGAATGAGAAGAAATCAAACATGCATTTTTCGACTCAATTTGTGATTGAATAATAATAGTTATTATAACTGCTAATAAAATCAATAAGAATTGAAAGAGACAAGAAGGTCATTATATTATGCATTCACATATCATCCTCTGGATGATAAAAAGGGCATTTAACAGTTAACACCGTGCTCAAATACAATTAGCTTTGAATTTAACTAGCAAATTTTTTCTTTTTTAAAAAGGAAAAAGAAATGAATTTGTTATCCATTTCAAAGGAAATGTAACAATTTAGTTATATGCAATATAGAGTTAAGTCCACTACTCAAAAACACACATTACAACTTGGTAAATAGTTAACATAGAAGAACCATATACCCTTCATCAGTAGGGGAATTGTCCTTTGCCAAAGAAGAACTTGTACTATTTGATCTAGACCACAAGGTAAACTGAAGAAAGTTTTCATGAAAACTCCTAGAAACCTGAGGAAGACACAAAATAAGCATCATAAGTGAAAGCTCCAAATAACAAATAGTTAGCTTTTGAACCATCCATAAATATCAAACACTTAAACCCAAACCAATAAAATAGCACAAGGTAATCAACACAACAATACAAAAACAATGAAAGTAAAGAAATTATAAAGCAGGATAGTATTACTTTCAGGCATATAATCTAAGGGTGTATTTAGTTTCAGAAAACAGTTTCAGTTTCATTTTCATCTTTTCTTTTCAGGGTTTTGTGGTGAAATACTGAAAAGTGGAGATGAAAACTAAAACTAATTTTATAGTTTTCACAATTTCCAGGATTTCCTTCACAACGGAAAATAGGAAATGAAAACCATTTTATGAAACCAAACACATCCTAATGCTCCCAAAAAATTCAGTTCAAGCTCGAAAACCATGAAGGAGTCTTTCCAGAATCAGAGGCAGTATGAATAGCTTAAACCAAAAAAAAAAAAAAAAACTACAAGTGCTAGTGATACAAAAAAAGTAAACGACTTTGTGCTAATTCATTGTTCGTAAGACTTGCATTGCACGTGGATCGCACATGCCAAAAAGAAAAAGCTCAAAAAAAGTCAAAGTCAACAAGAATTGAGGCCAATTGAGAGTGTTGGGAGACTAAAGTGCTTCAATTCATCAATCATTAACCTAATCCGCAAGTTCTCGTCGATTTTTGCAAGCACGCAAACAACTTAATAACTAGATTGGGAAAATTAATTATGAAGATTCAATCATAAATAAATAATAAAGAGACGTTTGGAAATTAGTAGTAGGGATACATGCCTGTGTTGTGAGTGTGGATCGGAAGAGCTTATTCATGATCGCCAAACACGGCACAAAAGAGATGAAGCGGGAGTGAGAGAAAATGGAGCGAGGCTGACGAGAAGTGAGGTGAGGGAAAGTATCCAAATCCAAATTATATAAAGACAAGCGACACGTAACGATCCTGCACCCTCTTGCTCAATACGACAAATGCGGGTCCAATTCACCTCCTACTACTTTTTCGGACCAGCTGATGAATCAATTATTCAGAATAAGGAATATCTATTTCTATTATAATAAATTAATAATAACGGTTAAAATTAAAATGGCTCCGTCTGTCACAATTCATAAGCAAATCATTTTTTTCTTTTGGTAGATAGTAAAAACAAAAAATAAAAAACAAAAGAAAAAGCCTTTCCTTATCAATCACCATCAAGGAAAAATAGGAGAGGAACTTTCCATTCTGAAAATCATCACTTGAAATAGCTTTAAACGTTTACATCCCTTAAAATCAAAACAAAATGAACAAGCATTAACAATTGATTAACTATCAAATGTCAGAAACAAGTTCTCTATCAATGTGATGACTATGCAGTTTATAAGAAGTCACATAGAAAGCTTAAACTATCCATTTCACAAATCACATTCCTGCAACCTTCTAACCAACGTATTTAAGAACCTATTAATAATAAGAAATTCGGATGAAGGACTCGTATAATTTGATTGTGGCTTGAAAAAGTCACCACTCAATCTCCTCTTGCATTCCTAATAATTCCACCCAAAAAGGCTTTTATTTTACTGTGTAAGCTAAGCTTGCAGTTATTGTATTATTTATTATTTTAGTCAATCTCTTAAAAAAGGGCTATTATTTTACTGTCATGCTTTGATAGTTTTGATTCAGCATTCATTTAGTTGTAATCCCACGCAATGAATGAATTATTTGATTGGAGAATCTCTCTTTCCAAAGAATTTTTGTTACTGATTACGTACTATCAGTCGCTTATTGACAGATTATAAATTAGTATCAATATTCTCAAATATTTTATAGGGAAGGTAAGATAAGTATAATGACAAATAGGAGCTTTGGGGTTGTTTCTTATATTTCTCCATTTAATAGGTGATCTAAAAGTATATTTTTACGCACTCTATAAATCCAAAAATATATTTTGACGGATTGAGTTGAACTTTTTCTTAATCCTTAATCTAAACTTTTCATTAAGAGGGGAAAAATGATAAGAATTCTATTTTTATGTTTGCAACCGTTGTTATCTGGTTCTATTGCTGGAAATAAACTCATCAGATAACAAGTATATATGTTCAATTAGAATTTAAATATTGAAAATTTTAATGCGTTTTTTAGAGTGATTTGGAATTACGAATGAAGACGCGATTATGCAATGATTCTGTAATATCCTTGGACCTGCTTTTGCATTAGCTATTAAAAGACCGCATCTATTAAGGTTAATTTTATTTTTGAATACTCCCTTTTAATAAGTACCTTTTTTTTGTAGGGCCTTGATAAGTACTTTAATAACCAAAAATTGCCAAATATATTTTAGAATTCTAGTAACCTTATCATTATTAGATGTGATGAGTGGTTGCATTCATTCCACTCATTCATAACATCTAATTGTGATAAGGTGTGTGATATACACTTATTGTGCAATTTTATTATTCACATAACATTACTCTATTGAATAACTTTAATTTTTTATTAGCATTTGCTATCTTAAATAATTAAGAAGGCATAAAAGTTCATTAGAAATAAGTCATTATAATTAGTTTAGTGGCTAGGGACTTGAATAGGATACATGGATGATGGATCTTATGTTCAAATCTTATTGTAACCAATATAAAAATTCAATCGAAATATATATATTAAAAATATAAACTATAAGCCTGTACAATAAAACTCCATTTGATATATAGTATAAGGCCTAACAGTATTAACTAATATTATAAAGTCAATTTTTATCACATGTTTGGTGTCACATATAATAGTATAATGTTATACGTCAAATCATTTTTATAGTATGACTATAGTTTTAAGGTATCAGGTCTAGAAGACCTGATAACATCTTATAGTAATATTTTTACTAGTTAATCTCAAATTAACCTTGACTTACTCTTCAACGTCAATGCACGCCTCACTTGCTATCGATAGTAGCCAGCCCCGCCCACTTGCCTATTCGTGAAAACATAAACCATTTCATTTCATGATCTTAATCTTAATTGAAAATCGGTTTAATACTTAAAAACTGAATTATGAATACATAACTAGCTTGTTACAAACATTTTCATATACATATACATACATAATCCACTAATAAAGGATTTGTATATCTTTCCTGAACCGTTTTGTTATTAACTGTAGCAATTAGTAAGGAAATAAATTATATCATGTCATCTAGCATGTGTGATATCAATCCCTTGCGAACTGAATATCTCTCTAGGGCATAGTATTAAATCCCTAGACGGTGTCCCTCATGGACAACTATGCAAACATGATGTGGGTCCTCGGACATATCTAAAATCTAAATAATCAGGAGATTGTCCCTCATGGCAACATGGTATACCAAGGTTGACGATCTCTCTCTCCCATTAACTTGCAGCTCTGTTCCTTTTACTAGTTCCTTATTCTAAAGCTGTCATCAAAGTTTAATTGAGAAATCTGAAGTTTCTAAAGCTCATAAAAATTCTATACCCCATATATCAACATCAACTGCATTGAAACAATGTATTTGTAATATTTGGTGTACACGTATCAGGAGACAAGTTTTGTACGGCCTAGAGTTCCCCAGGACCCACCCGTGTTGCCCGAAAGCCCTGAATGCGTAAAAAGCCAAGGATGCAGTTGGGTGCCTCTTGCAGGTTCTAGAACAATCTCGCTGAGCCAGGGCGGGCCAGAAGGTTCGTTAGGTGAGCAGTTTGCTTCAGGAAGCGGGGCCAATGTTAGCACAGTGCAAAATGACACAATTTCGTTTAATGAGCCCCAACCCCTTTTTAAACCATCATAATTGGGTTTCTCTTCTTCAATCTAAAACCCTTCCTTTCCAAACCCCTTTCCACTCAATCTAACCTCAATCATTCTTCTTCCAAGATCAAGGTAAGAGATTTTATGGGTTTTTGTTGTCTCTTCCTTCTCTATCTTATGTCTTAGAGTATGAGCTTTGTTGTTTCTCATCATTCTCCCCAATATTGTTAGAGTTTATCCAGAGCTAACTAGAGAGTATTAGAGTTTAATCTAGAGTTTATGATTGTTATGCAGATGTTGGTCTCATCCCTCCTCCAAGTCCGTTGGTGTTGACACCATCCTTTCCTTCCCTTTAGGTAAGTGGGTTCAAATCCTATGATCCGTATGTTAATCATTATAGCTATTTTTCTTTATAATGTGGCATGATTTCATGATTCTAGAGATATTTCAAGATATTAGAGATTATGGATGGTTTTACCAAGTTTATGAAATTTTATTATTTTCAATAGAGCATGAAATAGTTGTTTAAATAGAAACTCATAGGACCATTGTTGCTATATTTTATAAAAAGCTAGTATATAATTATGATTTGATTTAGAGATTTTATGAATTATCAGGATGATTTCCAAAGTAGAGTATTTATGTATGATAGAGTTTTATACCCAGAAGAAAACCCATAGCAGAGTTTTTGACAAAATAAGTATTTCTATGATTTAGAGACTAAATGATAGCTATAGAGAAACAAACAACGAGTTAACGGCTATAAAAATGATCGTTAACCTTGTTACTAAGTTGTCCTTAAGGGCAATCTCAGAGCAAAGAATGGAACCTAGTTAGGTGTCCAATTTAGATCTTAGAAGGATCACGAGAGAGAATTTGTTATGTCATGGTTGATGTGCATAACAGAGAATATATCGTCATGAAATGCATAACCAGGGATCTCTGTTTTTCTAGTAGAGTATTGTTGTTTATGTTTTCAGAAAATTTTTTTAGAGCCACTATGTTTTATATATGAATATAATTTCAGAGTTATTGCATTAACAAATTTGATAATTATATATGTATGTATATCTTATTGTTGTTCCATGAGAGGGTTATGGGTGAAGACTTACTCACTAAGTTTTAGATAAAAGTCCATCTTCCTTTTTCCATTACAGATACACTAGCCGTTGCTGATTCTTCTTAACCACTTCCTCCCTAGAGATATCCAGTTGGTGATCTTCACTTCGGAGTGACATGCCTTTTTGCATTTTGTATAGAGATAGAGTGCTCCATGTCATTGCAAGCAGGGTCCCAGATCATAGAGATAGAATTACATTATTTATCATGATTATTTTGTATTTACATGATTATAGTTCTCATGGTTGTTTTGTATAGAGCAACTCATTATACTTTATATTAGAGACATATTTAGAGTTTGATTATAAAATTATTTATGAGAACTTTAATTCAAAGAGCTGGAGATTTATATTAGAGACAAAATAATGTTTAAAAGATGGATTTTATTATTATCATATGCATATAGAGAGACTCGAAGGTCATGAGGCTTATGTGAAGATGAGATTCCTCACGTGTCGATCACGTTCTCAATCGGGTCGTGACAGTATTCCAAGCATACGATTTGACAAACATAATTACTATAATTGCATAGACATAAATATTTTCCAAGAAGGGCTATATCAAGTATGGTCCCATGGTTTGCTGACATAATTTCGTAAACTTGATAACTCTAGTATCATAACATCTAATATTTAAAATACGATAGGACGTATAAACTAATTATTAGTTATTACTTCTTTTAAATTCATTTATAAACACTTAGCCAAAATACTTAAATTTTTTTTGAAATGATTTATATAAATAAAGTGCGAGCCTTTGAAAACATAAACAACGTGAATAAGAATTAATAAAACATAGAATATAAACATTAAAGAACACATCCATCATAAACATCATTCCTCATCACATTAGATAATATAGTTTAGTACATCACAAAGAAATATTCAGAAACATAAAGTCTTACCCATACTAGTGGGGAGCTCATACAAAACATAAAATAAGAAACATGATAACAAATACATGAGAACAACCCCAAAAGATAAACATAACTATGTACCCTCTCTCCAAGCTACATATTTTCATCTTTAATTGGAGATGTAGCAATCATAATCCTAAATGTGCTCATAATGATTGAAAATAAGGTCACGAGTGTGGCCCCGCTCGTGGTTCTGGAGTTGGCGCCTTAAAAGCTTAGAATGACGCCAACAATTGCCATAGAACCACATAGATAATGAAGTAAGAGCCCTAGAGGAAGGATGGCAACGGAGGTCATTCTGGACATTCCTCAAAATCATGTCATCGCCAGAAGGGTGAAGTGGATCAAACCTGGAGACGGGGAAGCAAAAGGGCGTCCCACGTACAAAATGCGCACTCGCAATGACCCTTGAAGTGGTAGGGGATGCTGGGTATAGTGCACCTCCCATGTAGGCGGGTCAATGAAAATCACGAACGACGCCATCGATATTAAAGACGTAACGGAAGAAACTAGAGGGGTGGTCTGCTAAAGAATGAGGAAATCCTCTATCCTAGTGTCGTCGTCCCAGTGGGTTTATCAATAGGTTGAGCATGCATAAGTTCATTATGAGGTTTTCACAAAGGTATTTATCCAAGGTCCATGTCTTTTATAATGATTCTTAATGCATGTATGGCATAATAGTTCATGGATGCATGGCGGACTTTAGGTAAATCAAACAAAATCAAACAACATATAAGTGGCATGAAACTTTTCTTGAACATCTTTCCTTTTCATACTTGTGACACCATTCATATAGTAACCGCACCCTTAAACTAGGCTATGAGCTCATACCTTAACTAGTCGTCACTAGTTCTTACTTATCCTCTTGATAAGCGTCATAAACATAATCATAATCATCATAATCCCGACTCCAGAGTCGGGTAGGGGCAAGATCACCCATCATGGGACTTTTTCCTTCTTCGAAACGCATTGGTTAAGCCAGCGACTTTGTCGCTTTGGCAGGCTAATGTCTATGCTTCACGGTTTTACCTTTCCTGGAGGGAGAAGTACGTCTGTGTGTCACCTTAAACATCATATACTTTCATTCTTGGAAACGCATCGATTGGTAAGACCACGACTTTGTTGCTTGGATGTCGTTGCCCCCATTTAATTTCTCTATGAAAGGAGAAATGCGTCTTGCATATAACTTTAAACCATATTTCAAAAACTTTTTTTGTCCCTCAAATTGATGGAAAGCGGCATAACTTTCTAATTTTCAAATTTGGTCATGCCACATAATTTTAGTCATATGCATCATTTTGTGGAACTTTCTCATTGCAATAATTTCTAGTTCACATGAGCATATTTCTCAATTTCATATATTAAGAAACATTATGCATCTCAAACACAACATTTCATCATATCACCATATCAAATTTGCATATAAAGTTTCATGCTCAAGGAACTAACATAATCACATCATCATAAGTGTGCACGAGGTTCATCATCATAATCATACTTCTCGTCCACCTATCTCATAGTGTCTTATGCTTTGACCCTTACGGGCTTTAAGTATTTGCATTTTATTACCCTCAAGGGGTTGGACTTAAACTTTTCTTGATTTGAACCCATCAAAATTTCAATAAGCACTTATCATAAAAGGGCAGAAAAGGCTTCGGGGCTCTAAAATCTCCATTTGTGACCTTTAAGATCCATCTTCGCCTAAGGCTCCATAATTAATTCTTCAATTATGAGGGATTCCTAGGCATGTTCTCAGGTTATGAACCACTTTAAATCTCTTATCATCATCTTAAACTTAAATTTAACACCTAATTATTTATGAAGGGATCTTGTACATGTCTTACTAATTATGACCATTTATCCTTGAATTAATCATGCTAGAACAGATTTGCATCTCTTGCATTAAGGTGTTCTAGAATTCTCATCTCTAATCCCTTTTTAATTACTTATTCTTTAATAACTTTTCTAAATCGATCCTTGCTTCACTCAACATAATTTTACACATTTAACACCTTAGAACGCATTTATCAAGAGCCAAACATAGAACCAAATCATGAACCCATAAAATCACATAATCTCTGGGTTGAAATGCATATAAGTTACTAGTTTTCTCTTGGGATGTTTCAGAACAAAAGGTGTTCTGGTAATCGATTACATGTTCCTAGTAATCGATTACCAGGAGCTCAATTCATTCTGGGTTTCAAAAACGGGTAATCGATTACATATTTGGTAATCGATTACTTAGGGTTTTGTTTCTCCATAGGGTAATCGATTACATTATAAGGTAATCTTACAGGGTTAGAAAGGTTCTGGGCATGAAAAAGCCATGGTAATCATTACACTGCCTCTGGTAATCGATTCCAAACCAAAAGTCCTTCGCCTTCTGGTAATCGATTACATGGGTGGTAATCGATTACCAGAACCTAAATTGAGAAAACATGATTTTGACACATTCCAAACTATTTTAAACATCTTGAGACCTCATAAAACAGTTTCCAACATTTCCTTGAAATTATTCATGTATTTTACAAAATCAAACCATTATTGGATCATACCAAAACTCATCCATTTCTTTTTGAATGGAGTTTCCTTTTTAGGATACTTAGGGCAAGTCTTTGAGCTCTAGAGTATTTAGGTGATGACAAAATCTTAAACATGCTATGCACTTTATTTTACTCTTCATTAGAAAGTAAAGTGAGAGCATAAAATAAATATGAGATGCAACTTCATTATTATCTTTAAGGATTAAGTGATGACTTGAAATATAAACATGAAATGCAAGCTTGGGAATTTAAATATGGTAATGCAAGTTCATTCATTTACTCTTGTGAAATTAGTGATAGCATCAAAATAAACATGAGATGCAAGACATAAATTTAAACATGAATGCTCTTGTTTTTATCTTCCTAGAGCTCTTGCAAGACTTTTAGAGGAACATAAACCTCAACCCATTATGTATCATAAGGCAAGCTTTAGAGTTCTTAGCACCTAGACTTCAAGAGAAATCTTAAGGTTTGAACTATCATCAAGCTTAAGGAAATGGACCCAAAGTTCATTCACTTTGTCTAAACAAAACTACAAGAACTAAGTCATATTCTTTATTTTATTGCTCATGGGCTTCAATCTAGAGCTTCAGAACGGCCGACCAACTTTAAGGTTGGCAAGGGTAAGCTTAGAGCTCTTTGAAATCATGAGATTAACTTTCTTAACAAAACTTTTGTGATCTACTAGACATATTTTACAAACTTTGTTCAAATCCAAAGAAGAAAAACTGCAATCCTTAAGGGAAAGAGGAAGAGGAAAATTGAAAACTTAAGCCAAGAAAAGAAAGGAAATCCAAGCATGTATGGTCCAAGACCAAGTTGTTTCAAGCTTTAGAGGTTTCTCACATGACAACAACAAGTCATTATCTTGAAACCTCATCATCAAGCTCACATTCTTTTTGTAAAAAGGCCTCTTGGTTAAAAGGAAAGGGAAAGGAGTTTGAAACCAAGAGAAAAACTAGAACTTTCTTGAAGAACACAAACAAAAATCATCAAAACTTAACCCCTACCTTAAGAAGTCTTGAAGAGATGAAGGAAAGCTTTGTTTTTGATGAGATGGAGAGGTCCTCTTGGAACTTGAAGGAAGAAATCAGCCAAAGTTGAGGAATTTGAGAGGAAATGAGAGAATTTGCAAGAAGTGTGAACTTACCAAGTGAACCAAAGTGTGACAAGGTTCATCAGGCTTGGTATTTATAGAAAAATGAGACATGTTGGCTGATTTGGGGAGGGAATGGCTAATGGCTTTTCAAGGTCAATGGAGGAGGAAAAATATCTCTTCAAAAGATGGGCTTAGGCATGGCAAGCATGGTTGAACATGGGCAAGGTATGGCCTAAGAATGGGCTTGGAGTGCATCAAAATCAACATGTGGCACCATTTTGGGGGGAATTCCAACACATCAGCCAAGGGGAAGGGATTTTTGTTCATGTAATTGTGGTTTAAGGATGTGTTTAAGTGTTTCTTTGATTAGGCTTTTGATTAGGAGTTTGTAAGCAAGTGTTTAGGTGAGAATTGGTTAATTAGGTGGTTCAAGACTTGATTAGGAGGGTAATCTTATTAGATTAGTAATTTAAAATAATTCTTTTGGTCAAATGAGGTATGGCTCAATTCCTTAATTTAAGGAATTGAGAGAAAACACTATTCAAGATTCCATGACTAGGAATCTTGAATTTAAAGAATGCAATTAGAGTTTATCTAAGCAATCTTAGGTTCTAATTAACCTTAATAAATTATTTTGACTCTAGATTAATTATCGAAATAAATTAATCTTCGATTAAGCCTAATATGCTTAGTTTGCTTAATTGCTTCATTAGGCTTACTGGACACGTTCTAAGGGCAAAATGGTAATTTTGCTAAACTAGGCTCGCGATAGATCAAACATTGCTCATAAACATCATTCTAAACTTCCTGGAGTTGGGCTCAAACGGCACCTTTTACCCGTGTAGAGAGGGTATTTTGGTCATTTTGAGCCGAAGTTTGAAAACATTCTCCTCATATCATCCATAACAGCATAATCCCCTTCAAACATCGAGTTGACCCATTGAGGTTGCCGGCAACTGCCCTTTAATTTCGGTAAAAATGACCTCAGGGCATTTTGGTCATTTGCACTTAACAAGAAATTCTCATTACAAGTATCATATTTCAAAATAATGTGGTTCATAATTGATAACTTGAAAAGCGTAAATCTTCTTATTCATGAAGATAAATCATAGGTTACATTCTCCAATATAACTTAACTAATATTCCAAAAATATAATCTGAAATCAGTCTTGAAAAGATGGTAATATAATAAATTTATAAAAACATAGTTAACAACTTTGGAAACTTGCTAAATCATGTGTTTTCCAATGAATTTCTTCAAGAACATATAAAACATTTTCATGGTACACAATAATAAACCATGGTCCTATGTTTTCTTAACATATTTTTCATGCTATCATCATAAATCATAGTTTTGGCTTCATAATGTGTAAAATCATATTATATACATATTTCATCTTTAATTTCATGTTTAACAATCATAATACATAAAGCTCATAGATTGTAAGGGCAGTTTAACCCCTCATAGTTTGAGTCGGCACCTTAAAAGCTTAGAATAACGCCAACAATTGCCATAGAACCACATAGATAATGAGTAACTATAAGTTCACTATAACAATCTATGAACATTTGGAGAGTACCCAAACTTGACATTAATCAAGAATTGTTTTACCTAAAGTGGAGATAAGGGTTCAAATAATTCCAGACGTTCCAAGCAGGTTACCTACAAAGACACTCAAATGCTTAAAGTTAATGAGAAGCTTTAAGTAGGTGAATATATATAAGTAACCCCCTTTTAATGTAAGGTTTCACTATGGTCTTCCTTGAATGAGGAATTCCTACAATTTTTAGGTAAATTTTTTTATCAATTCGAGATTGACATAATTATCATATATGAATATAAATTAGATAGAAAGGTTATAGAGAGATTATGGTTAGCAAAGTTGCAAACCCAATTTTACGTGTAAAATGACCAAAATGCCCTGAGGTTATTTTACTAGAAAATGAGGATCGTGGGCCCCACCCATCCTCAAGGGGATGTTTTGATGATAATAAGGGATTTTTTGTGTTATGTGTGTTAATAGAGGAGAAGAATCTTAATTTTGAGCTTCGACGCAAATGACCAAAACGCCCGTGCGGCGTTTAACTAAATTTGCGTGCCGACTAAGCCCGAACCTCACTAAAATGTTTTAAAACATGTTTTTAAGCTATGATTAACCATTAGTTAAGCTCGGGTGGTCTCGGGCAATTTTTAAGTAAAATTACCATTTTGTCCCTGTCTTTGTGGTTTTGCGAATTTTGAGATTTTTGATTCGTATAGCGAAACCTAAGCAATATTAGGCTCAAATTAAAGGTTATTAGATTCTAATTATTAATCTAGAGTCAAAATTATTTATTTAGATTGATTAGAACTTAAAATTGCTTAAAAACACTCAAATTGCTTACTAATTCACCTAAGCCCTTAATTGTAAATTCTCTAATTTGCAAAGATACCTACCTACACCTACATAATACATGGAACACACAAATTTTATCCTCCTTGGGCTATAATGCACGAAATTATATGGCCTAATATGCATCAGAAAATTTGTCAAACTTGGCACAAAACTCAAGGTATGAAAACAAGGAATCATGTTTCATGATTCCATGTTTTAAGCCACCAAACAAGATGATTTTTCTTCCTTGTTTCCTCCTCAAATTTGGTCAGACTTTCCTCTTTTTCTTGTCCATTCATGAGCTCCAAAATCTCTATAAATAGGCATGCTTAAGGAGTCTTAGAAGCCTTGCTCATAATTGCACAATTTCTAGTTTTTACAAAGCACAAAAACTTTCTTTCCTCCTCCCTTGGCTGAAACTTCTTCTTCAATTTCTCAAAGAGATTTTCTTTCATTTCACTCCAAGAAACCAAGTTCTCTTCCTTTCCTTCAAACCACATTAGGTAGGGAGTTGTCTTTAAGCTTATTTCTATGATTTGCTAAGTGTTGTTCTTGGTTCAAAATGATGATTTCATGGACTTTCTCTAGCTTTTCCATTCGGTTTTCTTCTTTCTTTTCCTTTGAACATTTCGGCCATAAGGCCTATATGGGAATATGATGATAGCTTGATGATGAGGACCTTGAGTGTTGGTTGTAAATCCATCACAAGTTAGGCCTCTAAAGCTTGAAAATTCCACTTGATGCAAAACTTTAAAGAATGATGTTTTTATGATGTAAAAATAAATATCTTGAGTTTAGAACTTGAAAGATGTATTTTTCACTTTGTCTTGCTAAGATATATTGGGTTGAATTTATATTTCTAAAGTCTTGGAGGAGCTCTAGTAAAGAAATAAAATGAACTTGCATCCATGTTTAAGTTTATGCCTTGCATAACCATGTTTACTTTCTATGTCATCACTAAATTCTCAAGAATGAATAAATGAACTTGCATTCTCATGTTTAAATTTCCAAGCTTGCATTTCATGTTTATGTTTCAAGTTGTCACTTAATCTTCAAAGATAATAAAGAGGATGCATCTCATATTTATTTTATGCTCTCACTTTATTTTATAATGGCTAAAAGAATCAATGCATGACATGTTTATTTTATGTCATCACTTAAAGATCCTAGAACTCAAAGACTTGCCCAAGTATCACAAACAAAGTTGGAACCATGGTAATAAGAACTCTAAAGCTCACTTTCAATTTCCTTAAGATTATTGGAGTAAAAGAATTCATTCTTTAAGAAGTCTTGAGTTTGGAGCTTAATAAGATGTAATAAGAATTCTCTTCTCTTCTTCGGTCCGTGCGGACTACCGCCGCTCCAGAATTTTTAAGATTCTCTTCTCCCTCCACTGGTCCAGTGCGACTACGTTGCTCCAGTTTCTTGCATATCATGTTTATAATTCCAAGTTATCACCTTATAAAGACAAGATTAAAATGAGGTTGCATAGCATGTTTATGATTCTAGTTATCACCTAAATCTCTAAAGCTCAAGACTTGCTCCTTTTATCTTAAGTGAAAATTTTAATCGTAAAAATTCTTTCAATGTATAAATCGGCCTCATGATTAAGGTAGGCCTAAAGTGATTTTAAATAAGCTACTGATTTAGTTCTAAAATTTCTTTCAAGAGTAACAAAAAGAATTAGTTGTTAAAAGAGTTTTAAGGCCTTGCAAAAATTTTACGGATACTAGTATCTTATTTGTACTTAAAAATGTGATTTTAAGCAATTATGTGAGGGTCATGATTCAGCCACTAATCTGAGTTTAGTACTACTGTATAATGATGGTTTAATATGTTTGAAGTTGTGATAATTATGGTTTATTGCTAAAGGAATGATTCTATGCATGTTAGAGATAAAACTAGCTTCCTAGAAAACCGTAAAAGCAAGATTTCTAGACTTTAGAGAATGAAATTTATGCATTCTGTCAGAGCCTTTAGTGACCTTAAGAACCAGATTTTATCATGTTTAGATAAGGGAGAATGATTCATAATTGGTTTAGTAATTAATTTTAGCATCATAGGGAAAGTCGGTAACGAGAAGGGTAAAAACGCAACTTCTAGCAGTAAAACCTTAAGGACAACTTACTGTCTATGTTGTCCATATAGTCTAATAACGTTCTTAGGACTTATAATTGATGGTAATAAGTCCCTTAGATGCATAATTAATTAGTTCAATAATTAAGGTTGCCTGATTTAGAGTTTTTTGTTTAAGCTTTCGATAAGGATTTATGATGATGCCTCTTTGATGTTTTAAATGATAAGTCTATGTAGTGATTTGATGCTTATTAAGTATTTGATGTCATTGAATGATTTCCGGGCTTGCATGTTATAGTTGCTGTTGCAAACAATGAGAATGCTTATGCATGAAATAATGAAATATTCTTTGTTATTTAAAAATTTACCCTTATTGCTGGAAGAAAGTATATTACTAAAAGTGTAATTTGAAAAGGTTCTGGCTAGGAAAGACTTGGTATTTAAGCGTGTCCATTGTGACCCACATCTCTTCCTGGGAATCTCCAGATGCATGATTACAGTTGGTATATATATTATTCCAGAATAAGACTATAAATGAGAAAATGTTATGAATGATTATGAATTGAGAATTGTATTATGATATAACATGCAAAGACTTAATGGTGACTTAAATTTATAAGGAAATGATCCTTTGGACCCATCAGACTATAGGTGGTGAAAAGGTGATTCTTGCCCCTAAACCATTCTCTCAAAAGGGTAGAGTTGAATTTTAACTTATCAAAAGGGATAAGTATATGCTAGTGACGACTAGTAAGGTATGAGCTCATAACCTAGATTACTCCCAAAAGGGTGGAGTATAGGGTGGCCCAGGAAAATGATGATGAAAGTAACTTTAAGTCACCTAAGAAACTAAGTAAATGCATTATGTGAATATGATGTTCTGCTATGCATAATATTTATGAGATGATAATGAGAAATATGATGTTTTGCTATGCATAGTATTATGAAATGATGATGAGGAATATGATGTGGTTTTATGCATAACTATGTTATTATATACAAAAGGAAAAGTTCATTATAAACATGACATGCTAAATTTATGATGCATTATAAGACGCATGATTAAAAGGGACGACCTCGGTAAAGTATATTTTCGAACTTAATAAATCAATTTTAGCATGCTCACTATTTCATAATAACCCTGAGGTTCCTGGGGACGATGATGATGACACGATGCATATGAGGTGAGTACCCTATTGAGATTCTTTTATAAGTTTCTCATTCCTTCTTTCTTCGTTCCATCTCATCTTCAGAAAGTGATGGTGATGTTCGTGATTCCTGTTGATGCTCTCACCTGGTAGATGCATGTGATCTTGTGAACCAGCTTATTATCCTTGAGGAACGTATCACTAACCTTGAGCGTGAACTCATATCTATTCCTATCTCTGAGTGTTATAAATAGGTCCATTAATAGATGTTTTTCCATCCATATATTATTTATGTTTTGTTTGATTGCCTACATCTAGCTTAACTCTTGGGTAGGCAAAATATCTATGTGATATGTAATTATGGATGTCATATGATGGAGCTAATATGATGTGTTCTTCATGATATGTCTGTTGTTCTGCTTTATCCGATTATCGTTCACGTTATGCGCGGCTCACGTTTTCAATTATTTTTTTTAAAAAAATGGCTCGTAATTTCACTAAGTATTTTCAAAGCATGATTAAGGAACTGAAGCAAAGAGTAAAGTCTAGTAATTAATCAGATAAGACCTAGGCGTATTGGGTTAATTATTAGGGTGTTACACCATAAGCTTATGGCTGATGACCTGGGGTTGATGCTTGGAGGTCAATGGTGTCCAAGCAAAGGTCGGAAATTATTCAAGAGGAGGGTGGTGATCTCGTTAAAAGTTCTAGTGGGAGGTCGGCCATATGAAGGTTACTTTTTCAGCCTTACCTTCAATTTGGAGGCTGAAGTTGTCTGCATATGTGGCGGTTCTTTAATCTCCTCAAAGGTCGAGCTCTGAGATGAAGGGATCTGGTCAATATGCAAGATTATATGGACCCGCTCGGTATTTGTTTGTTCTATGGTCTTCAAGCTTCAAGCATTTGTTGTAGCATGCCCTAGATTCTTTCTAATCGACACCCACCATAGATTCAAACATGGGGAACTTCATGGCTAGGTAGGTGTTAAGACGGAGGCTCTTCAGGAAATTAAGTGAAGGTCATCAGAGGATTATGTGATATGGACTAGGGCAGTCGATAGCTATGTAGTGAAGGTCGATTGTTTTAATCAATGGTTCAGTGCCGAATGTAGTCCTCAGCCATGTATAGCCATAGACTTTGACTCTATTTCCTATGAATCCAACCAAGTGGGCTTTTGGAGGCTAATCCGCTTGAAAGTAGAGTGAAAAAGGATCTCGATGGAACTCCCTAATCAGCAGGAATTTCCTGACCCAAAATTTCTGGTGAGAATGGAAATTACGACATGATGATACAAGTTTTCATCAATTCCTTTGAAATAAGAATCTAGAAAATATTACCGAGTTTTGGTCTTTGGCTTTGAGAAAAGTGATGATCCTTCAAGTGACATGATGGCTTGGAGTGACCTTTTGCTAGCTGAGCTTGTCACTTTTCCTCCTACCAACCCTCCAATAATATGGTCGATAACACCATGGATCTTGGAATCTTCTTGTGATCAAGATCATCTTCTTCTCTCGGGTTTTTTGTGTAACAACCTAACATCTGACCCAATACTACTAGTAAGCACTTAGGTCAAATATCAGTCATTACTTACTATCATGGTTCTTTTATGAGAAAGAGAAATAACTTCACTTTTTTTTTTCTTAAAATAAAAGCCACGCGTATCTTATCGGGTCGGTATCATAAAGTGTGGAAATATAAACATAGAAGTGGCTCTAGATCAAATATAACATCACATTGAAATACTTCATAGATAATAATATGCCTACCCTACAAGGCTCTTCGAGTACAAGAGATGATGCAAATACAACTGAAGCAAGAAATACATGTAAATAGAAACCACAGAACCAGAAATCATAAAAGGAACACCCCTCCCAAGAACATCTAAAGTGGATAACCTCAATACAAAAGAAAGTTTATCCGTTCTACATGTAGTGCGTGCACTAAAGACTACCCTCTATCCTAAAGCTAATGCCATGGGTAAAGCGGACGTAACCAATCCATGGACGAAGTGCGTCTGGAGTAGGCACTCGAGGTCCTCCATGATGAAGCTCGCTGGAGCGGGCATGGTGGAAGGCTGGACATTTCCCCTACGTCGAGGCCGTGGACCAGGTACCGGGGCTCTCAGGCTGAGTCACCGTCTCCTCACTACCCATGGGCATATACGGTGGAGTGGGGCAGAGTCCTGAGGGATCTTCCTCAAATCCTGAGTGAGGGCACGTACTCTGGTACCCTTCAGAACTGGGAGAGTGAGTCGTAGAATCCTCTATCAGGCATACGGGCGTGCTCAAAAATCATCGCATCATCATAAGGAGACGTCGGGTAAAGAGGTAGCTATCTATTGGATGAGAGAAGGGTCGTCCAAGAAATGCGAACACACGAACGGTGCAAGAGCCCTCAAAATGAAATGACCCAAGCTCTGGGTCATGGTGGATCTCCCATGTTGGCGTGTCAATGAATAGGACGAAGGTCGCCATCTCGATCTGAAGACGTAATGGAAAGAGAGATAGAGGGAGTGAGTTTTCTTGCTAAAGAAACTCAGTAGGTTTTCCTCCTATTCTATGTGTCATCATCTACGTCTCCAGGGTTCTCGTTTATTTATAAAACCATGGGCATATATTGGTTCAATTATGAGTTTTCTAAAATCTCAATTTCCGAATCCGTTCTTTTAGCATGACACTTGTGTTTACATAAGCTGTATACTTGAATTATAGAACGTAAATCATGCAACTGGGTACATAGGACATCAAGCATATAACTGAGTATATGGAACATAAAGCATATAACTGGGTACATGGAACATAAATCATATAACTTGGTTACTTAGGTGACATAAGAACCTTTACTTAACTGGGGCCGCCCTAATCTTTCTCCCTTTTGAGAAATCTCTAGGTTATGAGCTCATACCACGCTAATCGTCACTAGCATCTAGACTTCATCCCTTGGGATAAGTCAACTTCCAACCTTAAGTACGGGTTTAGGGGGCTAGAATCACATCGTCCCACCCTTCATTGGGTGGTTTCAAAGGATTATATTCTCATATTTTAAGTCACCCTAAGTTTAACATGTTACTTTGAGATGCTGCATAATTAATGCGTAACATAAAATTACTACTTCGGCATCTCTAAGGTCTTTTAAAGAAGCAATAATGTAAGAGTACAAAACTATTATTTAAGGATGATAGTTTACATGGCACCATATATGTCATGAGATAACACATCAATTCATCATTAAATGCGAGACACATTATCATCCCTTAAGGTAGAAATCTCTCAATCGGGTAACCTCAAACTATCCCATTGTTTTCTTGCATGCTGATGGGATTGATTAACCTCATTACCATAATCCATTAAGTTCTAATTCCTAATTAATTATGGTTGGACAGCTTATGTAGTTGTTCACATTTGATGAATTATGTGTTCTAGAAAGATGCGTTTTAAGCCCTTTCTCGCTTCCGACTTTGTCTATGGTGCAGTATTTAATACCTAAGCCAATTATGAGTCACTCCCGCACATCTAGGCATATTATAATGTGATTCTAACTATTTTATCAAGGCTGGGCAGAAACTAATTTTGCCATTCTTTAGTAGTTCTAGAATTCACATATTAGGCAAACAAAGTCACTAATGATGCTTTTAAATGTCTAGAATAAATGTCACATACTTAGTAAGGTAAATCAACATAATTAGACCACCCAAAACAGAATTTAAGGTGCTGAACTGTTAAGGCAGAACCAAAACCCTTAAGGCATAAAATCATGAGAAAAACCTTACTTTCAAACATATAACTTGTTAGTTTCTCTTTGAACCTTTTAGGGACTTCAACACTCCATAAGATCAAAGTTTATTTTGCCAAAACTCAACATAAAATGCCAAGGGCAGTAGCCATTTAATCTTACCCTTGATCAAGATGCAAAACTTGAAAACTTGTTTAAAACCTTAGTTGGGTGCATCTAAGCTTAGAAAAATTCTAAGTCATGCATTATAGGCCCTTGTAGTTAAATGAAACTCATCCTAGAGCCATTTACACCACATGGCCGAATGATATTCAAGGAAGTACCTCCTTGATTTAATTCTTTTCTTAGAATGAAAGGGGCAAGTCTTTGAGCTCTAAAGTTTTAAGTGACGACATCAAAATAAATGTGCTATGCATTTCATTTTATAGCCTTTTTGAAAGTAAAGTGATAACACAAAGTAAATATGAAATGCATCTCCATTCTTATTCTTAGCGCTTAGTGATGGCTTGAAATATAAAATGAGATGCAAAGCTTGAAACATAAACTTGCTAGGCAAAAGATAAATATGAGGTGCAAGGTTCTATTCTTTATTTTAGTGCTCTAGGCCTCTTGAAGTTTTCACTCCAAATCAACAATCAACTTTAAGGTTGAAATAGGTAGGCTTTGAGATTAATTTAGTGATGATGCACATTCTCATTTTAATCCTTAAGTTGCTTAGTGATGGCTTGAAATTAAACATGCTATGCAAAGCATAAAGGTAAACATGGATGCAACTTCTTTTATATCTTGTTTAGAGCTCTTGTAAGACTTTAAAGGAAACAAAGTTTCATCCCATAACTCATCCTCACAAGAAAAGAAACACTAGTGTTGCTAAGTTATGTAAAAAGAGCCAATACCTCCACCAAGAACCATAAGGTGGCCGAAACCTCATCATGAGGAAACAACCATTTATTTTTTTTGAACTCTAGGGACCAAGATCTTGGTGATTCAAACACCAACATCTCAAGTCCTCATCATTGAGTATTTTTACAATGCTCTACATTTCTTAACAAAACAAAACTCATGACCAACATAAAGGAAAGAAACCGAAAACACACTTGGCCTAGAAACCAAGTTTAGGCTCTAGAGTTTTGTTCATGTGACCTACATCAACATGAAGCCCTCATCATCAAGCTACCATTTTTCCAAGTGCCAAAGGCCTTCATGGAAAACTCAAGGAAAAGAAATGGGGTTTTCAAAGGTTCAAGAGAAACATAACTATGTCTTGAGAAAAACTTGGAAATAATAAACTTATCTTAAGAAAACTCAAGCTTTAGAGGTTGTTCATGTGACAAACATCAACATACAACTCTCATCATCAAGCCCTCCTTATCTTGGCCCTAAGGCCGAAAATGAAAGGGAAAAGAAAAGGAGAAACCAAAATGAACTTGTGAGAGAAACTCACTACAACGCAACTTTCAAGCAAGATCAAACCTTGAGCATTAAGATAAAAGAAAACATTCTTGAAAAGCTCCCTACCTAGAGTTTGAGATTGAGAGGAAGTGAAGAAGATGAAGAAGTTGGAGAAGATGGACTCTTAAACTTGAGAGGAAAGAAGACCCCAAAGTACTCTAAACTCTAAGCTTTAGTGAAATGAACAAAGGTGCTTCAAGTTCCCTAAGCTACCTATTTATAGAGAAGTAAAATGAATTGAATAATGGTGGCCTTTTTGGGGAAAAGAAATATCTTTGTTCAAAGCATGGTGTTAGTCATTCAAAGCATTGTGAAAAGTCTAGCTATGCATGTCCTAAAGCATGGCTAGAATTGTAGCTTATTTTCAAACCTTTTTAAATGTATAAAATCACAAAATTTTAGGCTGCCAAGGGCTAAAGGAACCGTGCACCTATGCCCAAAAAGAGGAGAAAATTTTCTAGACTTAAATTCCCAAAGCATAGGTAAGGTGTTGTAAGACATGGTGTCTTGAAAAAGTTTGATAGAAAGCTTGAATGACCACAAAAACAAATCATTCTTTTTGAATTTGAAAGACATATTTCTTTTTATTTTAGAAGTGAATTGAAAACCTTGATTGACCATATAAATTATTCTTTGAATCTTGAAAGACATTTTTCTTGGAAGTTGAACATTGATTGAAAGTGTTCAAGACATGTGTCACAAGATAGCTTGACCACTTAGACTACTTTTATGTGATTTCTAGGGGGAAGGTGGCGCCACTTTTGGCAGCCTTGGGAAGGAGAAATATCTCCTCAAATCATGGTCTAGAAGTGTGCTTTGGTGTGACATAGATTAGGCTTAGGATTAATTGTTGTCAAGTGGGTACTTTAGGTACACTATTTGGTTAATTAAAACTATAGACCCCTAGGTTAGAGGTGGTTGAGAAGGTTTAATGGAGTCAAAGCCTCCAAGACTAGTGATGTGAGTGTGACAACTTCTCCTTGAAAGAAGATGATGTGAATAGTGGAAACACTATTCAACACTATTCACAGATTCTTTTTCTCTTTAAAGAAAGAGACTAGAATGAAGTTTGAATTTCCCAAGCAATTTTAGGTTCCAATTAATTTCAAATGATGGTTTTGGCCCTAGGTTAATTATGGAAATTAATTAACCTTTAATTAGAGCCTAATATTGCTTAGGTTTATAGTTGAAGCTCATTAGCTGAAAATGCGATATGCAAGGGCAAAATCGTAATTTTTACCAAAACTTGCCCGGGACCTCCGGACTTAAGCAAACATAGTTCATGCCTTAAAATCATTGTTTTAAACCTCGGGACGAAGTAAGTAAAGCGGAAATTAAAACTCCTTAATTCTCTGCAGGGTATTTTGGTCGTTTACGTGAGAGATCTCATAAATGAGGTTTTTCTACTCCGTTAGGCATTCGCACTCAAACAATCCCCTTCATATAACATATGAACCCTATGAGGATGGCCAAAAGCCGTCCCTGTGTTTCGGGTGAAAATGACCTCAGGGCATTTTGGTCATTTTGAAAGTTTAGCGAAATCGGGCATTACATTTTGTGTCACAGTGGGGTTTTGCTATCAGAGGATGATGAGGGATTGCGGTGTTTGTCTTTCCCTCCCAACTTCGACCCATTTTCTTCTTTTTCTTCTACAAACTACTTCAGTATCCTTCTTGGATGAGCGTTCGATCTGATTTTTCAAGCGTTGCATTCCTCGATTGAGTGTCCTAGGGCATTGTGGTATTCATACTTTTGCTTTTATTATAGCTTTTCGAGCCTGGCCAAGGATCACCTATGAGGGGTTTCACAAGCCGAGCTGCAAAGATCTTCTTCAAAATTGCGTTCGCAGGAGCATTGAGGAGGTGTAGGTGGTGAATCTCGCTGAGTACGTGAAATGGTCCTTTTTCTTCTTGTTCTTTGGTTTGTCGTCTTTGTGTTTCTAGCCAGAGTTATCTTTATGTGGGTCTTGTATTTGTTTATTCTTTCCCTCCTCGAAGTTCTTCCACGTTAATATAGTCGAGGGCTTATTCAGGTTCTTATATGGTCTAAGGTCTATTAATGGCTAAGTTTTCCTCAAAGAGGTTGGATTGTAATCCAATTTGGATCTGGTGTAGTTCAACTGCTGGGTTGAGGTTGGGATTTGGGATGCTTCTTCTTGAAATCTGGTAAGGTAGCTTCTCAGACTCGTTGGATCCTTCTGATGTGCTCCAAGGAGTGCAAGGTCTTCATGTACATTTTGGAAGAGACGAACCTCTGGTGAAAGCTTGGCGAGGTTATGGAATCTGGATGGAGTTTGGAGGAAGTGTGGAGAACTCAGTAGCGTCGATTTTTCCAAGAAGGATAAAAAGTTTAGCAAAGGATTCTGCAGTCTCCCGTTGATCAACATCATGGATCTAAACATTGTGATGAATGATTGGGGATCTCTAGCCTCGTCGTAGAGCGGAGAGATGTTGGGAGCCTAAAGTTGATGGAGGTTGGTTGCCATGTTTGTCTGAGAATGGGCTATTCTATTGGCTCGGGATCGTCATTGAACTCCACATGGTAGGTAATGCGTCTGGAGTATGAATGTTGACTATTGCCGAAGTTGTAGCTAGCATGTTCAGTGTTTCCTACACCAGTAGCTTCTCTTTAGAGTGCTTGTGGTTGTCGGCATTCAAGTGCTGGTTTTCCTACTTAAATTTTCAGATCTGGTCGGCCATGCGCCTATTTTCCTCCTGAAGCTTGTTGAGATTTAAAGGAGGTCGTAGTCGGTTGGGGTGTTTTGGCTTAAAGCATCAGTTATGGATGGTTGTGGAAAGCTTGTTCCGACCCCATGATGGGCGCCAATGTTCTTACCTAGAAGTGGAGGTAAGGGTGCAAGTAGCTCCAACGTTAGTGCAAGCGGGGTGGGTACCTGCAAAGATACTCCTCGAGGCGAATAAGGTAGGGAGTGGTAAAGTAGGTGAATATGATAGAAATTGTGTCACCTGGGGGCTAACCCCCTTATATAATGTGAGGTTATCCTACGCTAAATCTGGAGGTGATCTTCCTTGAATGAGGGAGATACCCTTGCAATTTAGTTAATGCTAGATATGCTTTGTATCAATAGGAGATATGACATAATACGTGAGATATGATGTAATAATGGCGGTATATAATGAGGGATATAGAGAGATCCTGGATGGGATTTAAGGGATATCTTTAACTAAATCTGGGGTAAATTAAGGGAAAGCTGGGCGGCACGTGACCGATCTCGGAACCCATGTCTAAGCTCTAGTATTTCTGGCTAAGGTGTTGGCCCATATTTTTAGTCTAGTACAAATAACAACAACCAAAACACAAGAAAATGAAGAAAAGGGAGGAACAACATAAACCATGAACAATCCTTGCCTTGAAACTTGGAGGAGGTAGAATTGAGAGCGGATAAGAGTGGAGGGTGGAAAAGAGTGGAAAGAGTTAGGGTTGTATTTTTGGGAAGCAAATGCGTAGGGAAGGGTATTTATAGGTGTGGGAGTCTCATTATATGAAACTAAGTCATTTTGCACGTTCTGACATACACATGATCGCTATAGGTCTTAGAGACCATGCTTCCATCCCCACAAAAGCTTGACCATTATAACGGTCCAACACATGACCTTGACCGCTATACGGTAGAAAAACCGATATGCGCCCCTTAATGTCATCATCTTTGCATCTAGGGCCTTCTTGGCAGCCCGATGAGCCTGGGAATCCTAACGCTATACTAGATTTGTCGAGGGACACGTGGACTTAGGTCATGGCAGCTTCCGCCCACCCGCCAATCACCAATGCACACTCATCCATCATTGGTCATGAACAATGAATAGTATAAAAACTTTTATAATAGATTCCTTATACTACACTATCAAACCTTATACTATCATATCTAATACTATAAAGTCTTATCTTATATGATGCGTCAAGCATGGCCTAAAATAACTTCTTATACTCCTAATAAAAGTTCAAATAACTTGTCCAAATGTCACGTCTATCAATTAAAGGTGTATTTGTTTTAATTTGTTAATAAAGTTTTTTTAATCAAAAAAGATTTTTTTAAAAAATAAAGACCAAAACAATTGCACCTAAATAAATATTGAATAGATTTTGGGAAAATTCTTTTTTTTTTGTAAATAGGATTTTAAACATTCTTAGTGCTGGGTAGCCTTCATCATGATCAATGAGTTGGACACATTGTTGACTAGTCTCGTGAAAATGATGGTAGTTTCAGTTGTTCTCCATGACTTGATGACAAATAAAACATCTATTATTTGATAGATGAGATAGCATTATAAAATTAAATCCTAAAATTAAAAGGAAACAATTTAAATCTTCATTAATACAAATTGAATATCTCATACAAATATAGTAGACTATTGTTGACAATTACTACTCTATCCATTCTTGAATAATTGTTCTTATAAATACTCACTTGAATTAAGGAAATGTTGGTGAAACATCAACGTTGGTAAAAATTATGAATAGTTTACTAAATTACTCTTGTCTTTTTCAATACTCCAACTTTCACTCTCATTCTTAATTAATGAGTCAATAGTATTTAATAGGGATATTATTGGTAAAAAATTAAAATTACCTAAACGTTTAAAATGGACAATTATTTCTTGACAAAACAAATTTTTTAAATAGATAATTATTCAATGACAGAAAAGTAATATGTAACTTGTAACATTAATGGCATCAGAACAAACAAATGAATATGGACCTAGTTGCTTCAAAAACGGAGTAGCTGAATTGACATAAAGTTTATCATGTAGGATTGGTTGAGATTTATGTGCCCGTAAAGAAATGTTATTTAGCTCGAAAACAATGGACACAAAATGAAATGTGTTAGTTTCATTCTTTAGTTTGACTTGCAATTTTTTACTTTTTAAAATATTCAATGAGTTTAATTTATATGCATTGACAATGTAAAAAATTTTATATTATCATCCAATCATATATTACTACATTAGTAAAAGTAATTAAGTCTCAACCCATTACTTGAAAAGTCATCCAAATAAAATAATTTGATTAGATGGTCATGCAAATAAAATAATTTGATTAGATGATAAAGTAAAAAAAAATTTACATACACTGCCAATGTATACAAATTAAACTTATATTAAATAATCATTGCTTGAATGCTTTTAATCATTTGATGAAATTTTTTCCATCACACCAAGCAATGTTCATTATAAACTAGTGGATTGATTGTCACTTGCATGCTTATTGATCCACATTTTTAAAATTTATTCTATAAATATTTGATTATTAGTGTGTATATATATAGCATTCAGATACTACTTTTATAATAATGATGTTAGTATAAAGTATTTTATATTGATAATAGATATAATTTTTTTAAGGTTATAAAATAGTCAAATACTTTCAAAAATATAAATATATAGAATTAAATGAATATGTTAGAAAAATATGTTTCTATGTATACATATTAGTTTCATGGAAATTTGAATATAGATAAATCAGTAGTTGAAGATTTTCAAAATAATTGACAAGTTAACTAAAATCATAACTATTGTGATTTGAAAATGATTTTCAGACATTGTTGGATACTTACTTGAAGATATTTGATATTATTTACATTTAACATGTATTATGAATATAATTTGTTAGAAATTATTTTTATAGAGAATTATTAGATATTTTTTAAGAAATTATTAATTATTAGAATTGAGTGCAAAATTTATTCATCGTGTAAATTATTATTATTATTTCAAAAGAGAAACAAATGCATAATGTGAATACATCAAGATATATGTTATTTGTTTTAAAAACTTCATTAGCTTTTCATTTCAATATATATGTAGATATATTAGTAGATATTTTAGGGTAGTTTGAATTTGAAATGTCCAAGTAGTTATAAATGATATGATTAGATTTAGTCTATCTTTTATCCTTATTTCATTGTCATTGATATCACGAAGTTTGTTAGGATATATCTATAAAAGACCTTCAACATAGCCTTGTTCTTATGTAGCTAAGTATGACCTCTGTTAGTATTTTACAAATATCTTGAGTTGTGGATGTCCGATTGATGCCTTTTTTGTGGCATTAGAAAGTTAACTCAATTATCAAGATGTGATATTTCTAGCCTTGAGACCAAATTCTAACCATAGTGGAAGTTAAAGACTTAAGAAAGGTTAAAACGAAAAAAATAAAAAATGAAAAAAATAAAATAAAATTTGTTAGTGATATCTTTCATCTCCTAGTATATATTTGGCCCATTATAATAGCTAAACATTATTTTAAGAACCTTAGCTGCCCAAGGATTTTTCCAAGAGATAAAGACATAATTTCTCTCAACCCTCTTCGTTTAATCTTTTTCGGTAAGTGCTCTTACCCTATCCTTATATAATTATAAGTTTAGCGATTCTTTAGGTTATTGTGTATAGTTTTCTCTTCTCATTCAAATCCAAATCACTCCTTATTCTTGTTTATAATTCCATGGCAGTTGAGAGTGTCATTCCAATTTTTAGTATCATGTAGGCAGTGGTCAGACACTCCTAACAATGAATAAGGAACAAATTTAAGTTCATGGTTATACTTTTGGTCATTATTGGTACTCTCCTAACATTATGATAATTATTTATGAATTTTTGGAATGATTTATGCCAAAAAACAAGCTTTCATGGATTATAGTAAATTTAAAAAATTATTGTTTTGCAGTCATCATGAAAATTCTTATTTTAGAAAACTCATGAGACCATATTTATTGTATATATGTTTTAGAATTATTTATTAGTCACATGAACCCCATTTTAGTATGAACGCAGGAATAGTGAAATATTTTGAATATTAGTTTTTAGCCAATGATTAATGAGAAACGAACAATGAGTTAACAGTAAGATTGATCTTTAACCTTGGTACTAAGTGGTTTGCAAAGGACTAGCTCATCTTAGTTATAGTAAGGAATAGGTGTGGTGTCTATTTATGGAATCTAGTTAAGTGCCGATCAGTTTAGCCATTCTGTAACATCCTAAATTTCGTCTAGGCTAATTGACTCAATGAACTTGAGTAATTGATTTACCGACTAGGTGGTTAATCTTGGCCCCATGTTGGGAAGGGTCAACATTGGTGATTTATTGTTGATTAATGATATTAGCATAGTTAGAAGACACACAAGAATAAGCAATGATAAGTACTATTAAGACATAAATTCTAAATTAAGCATATTGGACAAAAACAATTTATTTACAAGGTTAAATTTCCTAATCAATGTTAGTCAATTACATTAATCAAATAGATAGTAAGAAATTGATTTGAAAGATTAATCCTAATTAATGATAAAAAAATGAATAAAACTAATAGAAATTAGACAAATGTCATGAAAAATAACAAATAATGTTAGAATAATCAAGTGTATTTAGAAAAAGATACAAAGAATTACAAAAAATGCTATTACTTAGTGAAATTATGAAAATACCCTTGCTGTGTAAAAGAAATTACCAAACTACCCTTGCCTTATTTATAACACCCTAACTTTTAACCTCATATGCTCGAGTCGCATTTTGGTTAATTATTATTGTTACGCTTTTGTTTTAAATTTAACTTACATTTCTTTAAAATATACGAGTAGTAAAATACGACTAAATTTTTCTTTTTGAACTTAAGACTTAAAATGCGAGCCGCGCATGCGTATAGATACCAACTATTAAACATAGAACATAACAACCCGATATACGTCATCATCACAACCATGAATAAACCATAAAATAATCACAACATAAAATATAGTAGTATATCATAATCACAACAACAATGCCCTTATAAGTGTAAGGACACCTAGGGGTATCAATTACACCAAACAACTTTAACTAACGCAAAAACAAAGTGTTAACGAGGCTAGACTAGTCTTCATGCTTCCGTTGCCCTCTGGTTTGACTAAACGACGTGATTCCTACGCCCACGCCTGAAGGAAGATCACGAACATCTGCATTAATCCCGTCTGGAGACGACACGGAGGGAAAACAAAAGGGGTAAGAAACTTATTCAAGATTCTCAGGTAGGGCTCCTCGACTCTAACACAAGTGTCATCGTCATCGCCCCTACCACTTCAGATTTCATTATAAAAGAGGTGTTATGCATAAGTTCAGTTTTAATTTCTCAAATCCTATTATCCGAAGTGGGTTTCTTTTAGCATGAGTCTTGATGGTATGAATAAAGGTATTTTATGTATGCATGGCAATGCTTGGGCATGATAGTCACGTACTCAACATATATCACTTAATCATAAGCACCAACGGAACAATTACGAAACATATGTATGTGCGTCTTTTACTTTATCAATTATGAACTCTTCGAGTTCTGTTCTTAACTTTTTCCACCCTCATCGTAGCCACCAAAATCCACCCAACATGCCGCCCGGTGATTTTCATGTAGCCACCAAAACTCCAAATACACCCATCGCCTAGGAATGAGCTCATCCTAACTAGCCGTCACTAGATTCATTCGGGAAAAAGATGGGAATCATATCTCTTTTAGATCACCCGTACAACCCTTAACTCGGGAAGTCATAATGGGATCATTTCCACATTATCATATCTCGTATGGATGCAACATGAGCATAAAACCATAGAATATCATATAACATATCCTTATTCATATCTCATATTCTCATGCATTTTAAACATAGCATACCTCATCATTATAGCAACATGCCATACATCCATACATTTTCATGCTCATGGTATGTAAGTCATTCACATACATGAAAACCATACTTATTCGATCTCATTCTCACATCATATCTCCCTACCTTAAGATATTTTATGCTTTGGCTCTCACGGGCTTTAAACTTGTGTTCTAGTTATCCTAACACCCATTATAGAACTTTATAACACCTAAGGGATCACTACTTACAATTATCACTAAGCTTTATGTTCACTAATATAACTAAACAGGATTGCACCACTTAGGCAGAAAATTATCATACGTTTACGGGTCCTAGAATCTCCGTTTTGACCCTTTCTACGTTCCGTCTTCGCCTAAGGCTCTATAATCAACTTCTAAACCAAATATAAGGGATTCCTACACATATCCACTAATTATAAACCATTCTCCTTAAGTTCAATTATGCTAGAATAGATTTTGCCATTCTTGGGTCTAAGTGTTCTAGAATTCTCATTTTAAGTCCTTTCTAGTTACTTGTTCTTTCCTAACTTCCCTAAATCGTTCCTTGTTTCACTCAAACATAATTTTACACATTTTAACACCATAAAACAGAATTTATACAGTGGCCAAGTGCACAAGGCAGAATCAAAAAAATATAGCTCATATAAGTCACATAATCTCATGATTTAAAAGCATATAAGTTGCTAGTTTTCTCTTGGAACAATTTAGGAAACTCAAAACTCTTTTAGAAACCAATTAATCTTATTGAAATCACATAAATGTGGGTGAGGTCAATAGCTAAAATAATTTGTTCATGAATTAAATTTAAAAACATCAAATCTTGCTCATGAAATTCTTTAAGTTTGCCTAAGCTTGGAAAAATTCCAAGACATAAGCTATTGGCACTTATGATTAGATGAACTCACACCAAGTCCTTCATCATCATCATAAGGCCGAAATGGAATTCATTGAATGCTTCCATTTTCTAAAATTTTACTTATGATACTTGGGCAAGTCTTTAGCTCTAGGATGTTTAGGTGATGGCATAAACTTAAACATGTTATGCACTTGTTTTACTCTTCATTATAAAATAAAGTGAGAGCATAAAATAAATATGAGATGCAACCTCATTATTATCTTTAAAGATTAAGTGATGACTTGAAATATAAACATGAAATGCAAGCTTGGAAATTTAAACATGATAATGCAAGTTCATTTAGTTATTCTTGAGAGCTTAGTGATGGCATCAAAATAAACATGCTATGCAAGGCATAAACATAAACATGTATGCAACTCATTTTATCTTAACTAGAGCTCTTTCAAGACTTTAGAGGAACAATATAACCTTAACCCAATATGTATCTTAACAACATAAAGTGAGCTTTAGAGTTCTTAGCACCAAGTCTTCAAAGAAGCCTTTGGTTTTGAACTTCATCATTAAGCTCAAGAAAATGGACACAAAACTCAACACTTTGTCTAAACAAGCATACAAAGAACTAAGTCATATTCTTTATTTTATTGCTCATGGGCTTCAATCTAGAGTAAAACTCTTAGAACGATGACCAACTTTAAGGTTGGCAAGGGTAAGCTTAGAGCTCTTTAAAAACATAGGTTTAATTTTCTTAACAAAACTTTTAGTGATCTACTTAACATTTTTATGAAACTTTGTTCAAAGGAAGAAAAGAAACCCGAAACTTTGGCAAGGGAAAGGAAAGGAAAAATCAAAACTTGAACAAGGAAAAAGGAAAAGAAACCAAAAGCATATATGGTCCAAGACCAAGTTTTTCAAGTTTAGAGGTTTCTCACATGACATCACAAGACCATTATCTTGAAACCTCATCATCAAGCCAAAGTTTTTCTCAACCAAAGGCCCTAAGGCCGAAATGAAGAAAGGAAAAGGAAAGCTTTGAAAACCAAGAGAAAACTAGAACTTTTCTTAAAGAAAGTAAGGAAAACTTTGAAATAAAAACCCTAAGGAAGTCTTGAAAGAAATGAGAGGAAGCTTGTGTCCTTGAAAAAATGAGAAGATAAAATCTTCTCTTGGAGAAGGATATGAATTCGGCCAAGCAAGGAACTCAAGGAAGATGATTTTTCCTTGAGAAAGTGTAACACTCTGATTTCTCCTTTAGTACAAATGACCAAAATACCCTTGAGGTCATTTTAAAATTAAAGGGCAGTTGCCCAGTCCTCAATGGGTCAACTCAATGTTTGAAGGGGATTATAACTGTTATGTTTGATATTCAAGGTGAAAATCTCATTTTCAAACTTTCGGCTCAAAATGACCAAAATACCCTGCTATGTTCTACACGGGTAAAATGTGCCGTTTGAGCCTGGAACTTTTCTAGGAAGTTTGGAATGATGTTTATGAGTAATATTTGATGTTTAGTCGGACTCAGAAGGTCCGGGTTTTAGTGCAAAATTACCATTTTGCCCCTAGAGCAGTGTCAATGAGCCTAATGACGCAATTAAGCAAACCTAAGCAATATTAGGCTCTAATCGAAGATTAACTTATTTCGATAATTAATCTAGAGTCAAAATGATTTATTAAGGATAATTAGAACCTAAGATTGCTTGGATAAACTCTAATTGCATTCTTTAATTCAAGATTCCTAGTCATGAAATCTTAAATAGTGTTTTCTCTCTCCAATTCCTTAAATTAAGGAATTGTGCCATACCTCATTTGACTAAGAAAATGAATTTAATTTGTTAATCTAGTATGACCACTCCCTAATCAAATCTTGACATTCTTAATTAGCCAATTACCTCACCTAAACACTTTCTTACAACTCCTAACCAAAACTTTAATAAAAGAAACACCTAAACACATCACTAAAACACAATTACATGAGCAAATTAATCCTTCCCCTTGGTTGCCTAATCTGGCTGAATTCATGGCCCAAGAAAAGTGTCACATGTTGAATTTTATCACTCAAGGAGCCATGCCTAGGCCATACCTCAAACCATACCTCACCATGCTTTCAACCATGCTTTGCCCATATCTTTGCCCATACCAATCAAGAGATATTTTCCTCCTCCTTCTCTCCAAATAGCACTGGTTCCTCCTCCCCCTTGGAAGCCTCAATGTTGAAAATTTCTATAAATACCAAGCCTTGATGAACCTTGTCACACTTTGGTTCATTTATTAAGTTCACACTTCTTGCAAAAATCTCATTTCCTCTCAAATTCCCTCACTTTGGTCAATTCTTCCTCCAAGTTTCAAGAGGATTTCCTTCTCATTTCATCAAGAGAACAAAGCTTCCTTTCATCTCTTTCAAAGATTTCATTTGGTAGGGGTTTATTTTCCAAGTTTTGCATGCTTCCTTTATGGAAGAGTTCTAGTTTCTCTTAGTTTTCCAAGTTCTTCTTCTCTCCTTTTATTTTCGGCCTAGAGCCTTTGTTGAGAAAAACTTTGGCTTGATGATGAGGTTTCAAGATAATGGACTTGTGATGCCATGTGAGAAACCTCTAAAGCTTGAAACAACTTAGTCTTGGACATACATGCTTGTGTTTCTTTCTTTTCCTTGGTTTTATTTTTCGTTCCTTTATCTTTTCCCCTTGAATGATTTTGGTTTCCTTTTCCTTTGTTTGAACAAAGTTTGCTAAAAATATTGAGTAGATCACAAAGGCTTTGTTAAAGAAAAATTAATCACAGCTCTAAGCTTACCTTTACCAACCTTAAAGTTGGTCGTAAGAGTTTACTCTAGATTGAAGCCCATGAGCAATAAAATAAAGAATATGAGTAGCTTTATTTATGATGTTTTGTTGAGTGTTGATGTTTTCGTCTTAGTCCATACTCATGAGCTTGATGATGAAGTTCAAACCAAAGTCTTCTTTGAAGATTTGGTGCTAAGAACTCTAAAGCTCATCCCATTTGTTCAAGATACATATTGGGTTAGGCTAGCAATGTCCCTCTAAAAGTCTTACAAGAGCTCTAGTAAGATAAAACAAGTTGCATTCATGTTTAAATTTATGTCTTGCATAGCATGTTTATTTTGATGTCATCACTAAACTCTCAAGAACAACTAAATGAACTTGCATTGTCATGTTTAATTTCCCAAGCTTGCATTTCATGTTTACATTTCAAGTCATCACTTAAACTCAAAGATAATAATGAGGTTGCATCTCATATTTATTTTATGCACTCACTTTATTTTATAAAAAGTAAAATAAGTGCATTGCATGTTTAAGTTTATGTTATCACCTAAATACACTAGAACTCAAAGACTTGCCCTAAGTATCTTCAAAGGGAAACTTTAACCATAAAAAAAAAGTGGATATGTTTTAGTATGATACAATGATGGTTTGATTTTGTAAAATGTAAGGATAATTTCAGGAAAATGTTGGAAAAATGTTTTATGAGGTCTTAAGGTGTTTAAATAGCTTGGAATGTGTCAAAAATCATGTTTTCTCAAATTCCGGAGGTTCTGGTAATTGATTACCAGCTTATGTAATCGATTACTAGAGTGGTTTTTTGAAGGGTTTTTGGTTCTGGTATTACCATACAATGTAATCGATTACCAAGGCTGTTCTTCATGCCCAGAATCGGTCCTCAAAAACCATGTAATCGATTACCTATTTGTATAATCGATTACTCAAATGTTCTTTATTTTCCGAAACAATTAACCCTAGGTAATCGATGACCATCCTATGTAATCGATTACCCAGTTGTTTTTGAACCCAGAATAAAATTTAGTCCCAGTAATCGATTACCAGGCACATGTAATCGATTACTAAACACCCTTTTTCATGAAATTATTCCAAGAGAAAGACTAGTAACTCATATGCACTTATAACATGATTTTATGCGATTGTGCGTGATACATACTTTTGGTTTTCTATCTTGTTGGCTACTGTATGAATTTTGTTTCGAGGAGTTAGAATGCATAAGATTATGTTTGAGAGAAGTGAGGAACGATTTTTGATGGTTAGGAAAGACTAGGTAAATAGAAAGGTTTGAGAACTAAAATCTTAACACCCTTAGACATAAGAATAATAATAACTTTTGTTTCAACATAATCGAGCTTAAGGAAGATGGCTCATAATTAGTGTTTATGCCTAGGAGTCGAACCTAGGATCTTAGGCAAAGATAAAACTTAGAAAAGAGTCTAAGGTGTAGATCCTAGAATCCCCATAGTCGAGTAATGATCATGATGTTTAATCTATACAATGCTGATTGGATGAGTTAGTGAACATAAATGTTAGAAAGAATTATAGGTAATGATCCCTTAGGTGTTATAGGATCCATAATGAAGGTTAGGATAATTGGAACACAAGTTTAACCCATAAGGGCCAAAGTATAAGACACCATGAGGTAGGAAGTATGATGTGAGAATGAGACTGAGCGAGTATGCTTGTGTTATGTATGAATGTGTTAATGTCATGAGTATGAGAATATGAGGATTCATGGTGTGTTGTGATGATGATTTTGATATATTGTGGGCATAATGCATGAGACTATGTGATACAAATGAATAAGAGAAAGTATGTTTTTATGATTAAAATGTTTATTTGATTGAGGAATTTATGAGACAACATGCATTATGTGAGTTATGTGGCATGATTCAAATTTGAGAAAATTGGAGTGCAATTGTTATGCTGCCAAATTTCCGTCAAATTTGAAAGACTTAAGAAAGTTTTAAAAAATAAGATGTTTAATGTGACACGCGAGACGTATTTCTCCCGTAAGTGAGAGAAGGTAAAGGTAAGGGCATCGACATTAGCCTGCCAAAGCGGACAAAGTCGTGGTTTTAACCAGTCGATGCGTTTCGAAGAAGGAAAAAGTTCCATGATGGGTGATCCTTAGGCCCCCTACCCGTACTCAGGAGTCGGGATTATGATGATTATGATCACGTTTATGATTCGCTTATCAAGAGGATAAGTAAGAACTAGTGAGACTAGTTAAGATATGAGCTCATAGCCTAGTTTTAGGGGTGCGGTTACTATTATGATGCTTAGTGTCACAAGTTTGAAGAGAAGGAATGATGTTCAAGACAAGTTACATGCCACTTATATGTTGATTGATTATTGTTTGGTTTGCCTATAGTAATGTCATGCATTCATGTTCTACTATGCTGCATACATGCATTAAGATTCATTGTAAAAGGCACGGACCTTGGATAATTATCTTTGCAAAAACTTCATAATGAACTTCTGCATGTTTAACCTTTTCATAATAATAAACCCAAGGTTCGTGGGGACGTGAACGATGACACTAGGATAGAGGTTTTCCCTGAGATTCTTTAGCAAGATTCTCACCCCTCTTTCTGTTTCTCTTTCCGTTACGTCTTCAACATCGATGGCGTCGTTCGTGATCTTCATTGACCTCCCACTTGGGAGGTGCACTATGATCCCGAGCATCAGTCCTACCACTTCCAGGGTCATTGTGAAGTGCACGTTTTTGTGTACGTGGGACGCCTGTTGCTTTCCCCATCTCCAACTATCGCTTCGATCCGACTTCACTTTTTGGCGATGACCTGATCTTTGAAGGACGACCCCGAGACGGGCAGACCCGTCATGTAATCCCTAATAATTAACCCAATACACCTAGGCATGATTAATTACTAGACTTTACTCTTTGCTTCAGTTCCTTAATCATGCTTTGAAAATACTTAGTGAAATTACGAGCCATTTTTTTTTTAAACATAATTGAAAACGTGAGCCGCGCTTAACGTGAATGATTTAACAAAATTTAAAAGACACATAGGAATTTACAAACATCACATCATAATATATTGGCTCCATCATCCAGCATCCATAATTACATATCATATAGATATTTTGCCTACCAACAGAATAAGACTAAGTGTAGGCAATCTAATAAAACATAAATAATATATGGATGGAAGGACATCCATTAATGGCACCTAGTAATAACACTCCAGGGATAGGGATAGATATCTGAAATATACGAGTGAAACTAAGGATTCAAGTTCATTACCGGTGAAGCCTCAATGTGATTCACGAACGCTTCCTTCTATTTCTGAAGACGAGATGGAAAGAAAAATAGAGGGAGTGAGAAACTTATAAAAGAATCTCAGTAGGGTACTCACCTCATGATGCATTGTGTCATCATCATCGTCCCCAGGAACCTCGGGTTATTATGAAATAGTGAGCATGCTAAGATTGATTTATTAAGTTCGAAAATATACTTTACCGAGGTTCGTCCCTTTAATCATGCGTCTTATAATGCATCATAAACTTAGCATGTCATGTTTATAATGAACTTTTCCTTTCATATATAATAACATAGTTATGCATAAAATCACATCATATTCCTCATCATCATTTCATAATACTATGCATAGCAGAATATCATATTTCTCATCATCATCTCATAAATACTATGCATAGCAGAACATCATATTCACATAATGCATTTACTTAGTTTCTTAGGTGACTTAAAGTTACTTTCATCATCATTTTCCTGGGCCACCCTATACTCCACCCTTTTGGGAGTAATCTAGGTTATGAGCTCATACCTTGCTAGTCGTCACCAGCACATACTTATCCCTTTTGATAAGTAAAAATTCCGTCTCTACCCTTTTGAGAGAACAGACTAGGGGGCAAGAATCACCTTTTCACCGCCTATAGTTTGATGGGTCCAAAGGATCATTTTCTCATATATTTTGAGTCACCTTTAAGTCTTTGCATGTTATATCATAATACAATTCTTCATTCATAATCATCATAACATTTTCTCATTTATAGTCTTATGCCGAAATAATATATACCAACTGTAATCATGCATCTAAGATTCCAGGAAAGAGAGGTGGGTCACAATGGACACGCTTAAATACCAAATCTTTCCTTAGCCAGAATCTTTCCAAATTGCACTCTTCCAAGTAATACACTTTCTTCCAGGTAACAGAATATGTCTTTATTTCATGCATAAGTTTTCATTGTTTGCAACAACAACTATAACATACAAACCAGGGAATCAATCAATGACACCAAATTCTTAATAAGCATCAAATCACATTTTAAGTACACATAAATTACTAGCTTCCCATAAAATTCTTACAAAGTTTTAAAACTCTTTTAGAACTAATTCCTTTTGTTAAACTTGAAAGAAGTCATAGGACTTTAGGCCTAAATTAACCATGGGACCGATTTATAACTTGAAAGAATGTTCATAATTAAATCTTTCACTTAAGATAAAAGGAGCAAGTCTTGAGCTTTAGAGATTTAGGTGACATCTTTGAATTATTACCATGCTATGCAACCTTATTTTAATCTTATCTTTATAAGGTGATAGCTTGGAATTATAAACATGATATGCAATTCCATTTCTTTATCTTTAAGATTTAAGGTGATAACTTGAAAATTAAACATGATGCAAGAACTTGTAATATAAACATGATGCAAGAAACTGAGGCGTAATCAGGACCAGTAAGAGGGAGAAGAGAATCTTAAGCAAGGAAGCGCGGTAGTCGCATAGGACCGTGAGGAGATGAGAATTACATTTTTTAAGCTCCAATTCTCAAGACTTCTTAAAGAATAAATTCTTTAACTCCAATTATCTCATTTCTTTGCTTATGATCATAAGCAAGTCTTTGAGCTCTAGGATTTTTAGGTGATGACATAAAATAAACATGCCATGCATTGACTCTTTTAGCCATTATAAAATAAAGTGAGAGCATAAAATAAACATGAGATGCAACTTCTTTATTATCTTTAGAGATTAAGTGACAACTTGAAATTTAAACATGAAATGCAAGCTTGGAAATTTAAACATGAATATGCAAGTTCATTTATTCATTCTTGAGAATTTAGTGATGACATAGAAAGTAAACATGGTTATGCAAGGCATAAACTTAAACATGGATGCAAGTTCATTTTATTTCTTTACTAGAGCTCCTCCAAGACTTTAGAGAAATATAAATTCAACCCAATATATCTTAGCAAGACAAAGTGAAAAATACATCTTTCAAGTTTAAACTCAAGATCATAAAAACATCATAAAAATATTATTCTTTAAAGTTTTGCATCAAGTGGAACTTTCAAGCTTTAGAGGCCTAACTTGTGATGGATTCACAACCCACCCTCAAGGTCCTCATCATCAAGCCATCATCTTAGTCCCACCTAGGCCATATGGCTGAATTGTTCAAAGAAAAAGGAAGAAGAAAACCAAATGGAAAAACTAGAGAAAATCCATGAAATCATCATTTTGAACCAAGAACAACACTTAGCAAAGCATAGAAATAAACTTAAAAACAACTCCCTACCTAATCTGATTTGAAGGAAAGGAAGAGAACTTGGTTTCCTTGAGTGAAATGAAAGAAAATATTCTTGAAAACTTGAAGAAAGAATTCAGCCAAGAGGAGGAAATGAGAGCTTTTGGTGCTCCTAAAACTAGAATTTGTGTAAGTTATGAACTAAGCATCTAAACTATCTTCAAGCATGCCTATTTATAGAGATTTTGCAGCTCATAAATGGACAAAGGAAGGAAAGAAATCTGACCAAAAATTAGAGAAAAAAATAAGGAAGAAAAATCATTTTGTTTGGTGGCTTAAAACATGGAATCATGTTTCCATGTTTTCATGATTCTTTGTTTTCATTCTTTGGATTTTTGTGTAATAATTTTCTGACTTATTACTCAATAATTTCGTGCATTACAGCCTTGTGGAAGAGGATTTTGTGTGTTCCATGTATTTTTTAGGTGTAGGCAAGGTATTCATGCAATTTAGAGAATTTACGGTTAAGGGTTTAAGTGAATTACTAAGCAATTTGGGTGTTTTAAGCAATTTTAGGTTCTAATCAATCTAAATAAATAATTTTGACTCTAGATTAGTAATTAGAATTTAATAAGCTTTAATTTGAGCCTAATATTGCTTAGGTTTCGTTAGCAAATCAAAAATCTCAAAATTTGTAAAACTGCACAAAGGGGGCAAAACGGTCATTTTACTTAAAAATTGCCCAAGACCACCCGAGCTTAACCAATGGTTAATCATGGCTTAAAAACACCTTTTAACACATTTTAGTGAGGTTTGGGCTCAAGTCGGCACGCAAATTGGAGTTAAAACGCCGTAAGGGCGTTTTGGTCATTTCGCGTCGAAGCTCAAAATTAGGATTCTTCTCCTCTATTAACACACATAACACAAACAATCCCTTATTAACATCAAAACATCCCCTTGAGGATGGGTGGGGCCCACGATCCTCATTCCTAGTAAAATAACCTCAGGGCATTTTGGTCATTTTACACGTACAGAAAATTGGGGTTTGCAATACTTGCACGAATTGCTCCTAACTTCTCTTCTAACGTTATATTCCTTTATTAAGGATTGTTTGGTCTCAAATTTTATATAATATTTACCTACGGTAATTCGGTAATTCCTAATGATAGTAAAAATTCCAGTAAAATTGGGCGTTACACGTAATCCTTCTTCTCATCGGCACATGGATACCCAGTGTGTTCCCCGTTCTCGATAAGAGGCCGATCCTTGGGGCTCTTCGTTCCCTATGGATTTCGATGGAGGTAGCGAGACACTGTCATCCAGCTGAGGCATGTGAGGCGTGTTGACAGCCTGAGGTGACCATGTCGTGGGGGCCACACCGTTCCCTTGATTCCCATGCCTAGATCTCCGCTCATTGGGCTACATTGAGGAAGCTCTGTCAGATTCGTGGGCTCCATCTCAGGAGGAGAGATTCATTAGGAGGCGTGGAGGGTGAGGGTAGTGATAGTTGAGTCTTATCTTTGGGGATTTACCATGTATTTGCTTTTATTTTCCTTTCCGTTTATGTATTTCCAGTCTCTATGTCCTTAAGCTCTCCCACGTATATGGATAAAACTTTATGCATTTCTTTTATATTTTAGTGGTTATGTGCTAAACTATGTTAATTAATGTTATGATGAATGTTTCAATGATTGAGGTGTTCTTTAATGCTTCTTTTTGTATGATTTATTTATTCTTCCGTTTTACGTTTCGTTTATGTTGTACGCAATGGCTCGCACTTTGTTTTACATATTCCATTTCAAAAAAAAAATTATCTATTTTCCTCTAAGTTATTTTACAAATGATGTTCAAAAGGAAGTAATAACTAATAGTTCATCTTGATACGTCCTAGGCATGTTAGGTTAAATATTAGGGTGTTACAAAAAGCAAGCTTGGAAATAGAAAGGTTTATTGTTTGAGAGATGGTTTGAGGTGAGGGATGGTGGTTCAAGGTTGTTTATGGTGGTTTGTGGTGGTGGAAAGCCATCTTTGAGGGTGGAGGAAAAAGAACAAGATGAAGAGAAAGTTAGAAGAAGAGAAAATGCAAGAAAGCTTAAACTTGGCAAAACTTCTAAAGTGCAACCAAGTTCTTCAAGACTTGGTATTTATAGAGAATTTTCAACTTTGGGGCTGATTAGGGAGGAGGAAGGCCGAAGGTTCTTCGGCCATTTGGGGAGGAAAAATATCTCTTACATGAGTATGGGCTTAGGCATGGCAAGCATGGTCAAGGTATGACCTTTGGAGTGAAATAAAATTAACATGTGATGAATTATGGAGGGGAATTCAGCAGCTTTGTGCAGCCAAGGGGAAGGATAATTTGTTAATGTAATTGTGGTTTAGTGAGGTATTTAGGTGTTTCTTTGATTAAGGTTTTGATTAAGAGTTTGTAAGAAAGTGATTAGGTGAGGTAATGACTAATTAAGGTTGTCAAGACTTGATTAGGGAGTGGTCTTGCTAGATTAACAATTTAAAATCATTCTTTTAGTCAAATGAAGGTATGGGCACAATTCCTTAATTTAAGGAATTGGAGAAAATACTATTTAAGATTCCATGACTAGGAATCTTGAATCAAGAATGTAATTAGAGTTCAACTAAGCAATCTTAGGCCCTAATTAACCTTAATTTTCGATTAGAGCCTAATATTGCTTAGGTTTGCTTAATTACGTCATTAGGCTCATTGTACATGTTCTAGGGCAAAATGGTAATTTTACACTAAAACTGCTTGGGCCCAGATTTACCTATTGTTAAACTTCACTTAAAGACATCATTTAAAACCTTTTGGTAAAGTCTAAGCTCAGGACACGTAAAACGATGAACAAGCCATAGGGGCATTTTGGTAATTTCACGCATCGAAACTAAAAAAGAGATTCTTCTACTATATTACCACACATAACACATAAAATCCCTATCAACATCAAAACATCCCCTTGAGGATGAGGAAAGGATCCTATTATTCCGGATAAAATGACTTAAGGGGATCATTGCACAGGGAAATTCCCATTACAAGAATACCACTACCATTGTCTAATTACAAAAATACTCTTGTCTTGGTTAAAGAAATTACTACAATGCCACTACTTTAATAATTATAAAAATAGCCCACCATGTTTGTATAAAACATGGATCATTTTCTCATCCCAAAATTTGGCCTACATATTTTCATAAAATATGGAACATTTTATCATCCCAAAATTTGGTTAACATGCTTACATAAATCATGCTCCAAGCATTAGTTCTCCAAGTGCTTGATTCTTCTTCTTTTCTTGATCCTTCCACTATAAATACTCTTCAAACTCTCTTCCATTTATTCCATTTTCAAGCGACAAAGAGATCTCACCATGCTTTGCAAGAGCTACATCCTCTAACTCTTGTAAAATACATATACTCTTGCTAGTCTTTAAGCCTTAAAAACTCCCTAAGTGTTCTTTCTCTCTTATTCTTTCTCTATCATTTCTTCTTATGTTCTTCTCTTCATTCTGTAAACTTCATCCAAACACTCAAATTCTAAACCCAAACTTTCACTAGTCTTTGCAAAAGTTACAATCTTTAACTCTAGTGAAAAATATTTTTAAGCACTCAAGTTCTAGAGCTAAGATGAGGAGGGTTATCTACTTCAAGGACTCTTGCTCAAGCTCAAGGAAGAAGAAATGACTCTTTTTAGACCCTATATAAGAGGTAGGGGTTTCTTCTTTATTTGTTCAAGCATTGTTGGTTTCTAACCATGTCCATGGTTAGAATACCTCAAGCTTGTGTTATTGACAAGACTTTTGAATAGTTATTTGTGAAATATATTTTTATGAATCAATGCATTCACTTTCTGTTATAAATATTTTTACGATGTTTTATGCTCATATATGGCTTAAAAACATGGTAGATGATCCTTATGTTGAGGGAGTAACATCAAACATGAAAATGATAGGTGTTGGATTTTTAGCTATTTCTAGCAGTAGCTACTTCGAAATATGAAACTCACAGAATATGAAGCTTTTGGGAATAAAACTATTTTTGCTACAAACTAGACTCAATAAAGAACACTCTCCAAAAAGAATCACCTAAAACAAGTTCTAGCTCAAGATATAAATTTTCAAAGCTAAGCTAAAGACTGAAACTCTAAATATGACCTTATAGTAGTAAAATAAGTGTATCTCACTCTATAAAAATAATGGACTGATTTCAACTCTTTTTAAAAGCTAAGACACATAGAAACACATCCATGTATGGTATGCATAAATCTTTTTTGCCACAAAAATACTAAATGAGAAATAAACTTAGGGTCATGTGCTGAGAAAGTGGAAAGGGGTACATTTGTAACGATACTATGACATAATCATAAATGTGTTTTTAATGAATTACCCTTAATGAAAAGTTTGATGAGTTAGGAATCTGGAAATACCTTTAAAAGATTGAGATATTAAGTATATAGAAAGTTACAAATTTTCTTGTAAAAGATGTCAAAACTATAAATAGAATATTAAAGTCTTATAAAGAGAAAGTTTTAAGAATTTAAGTTGCAATAATCTTCAAGAGAATATATATATATATATATATATATATATATATATATATATATAAGTCATAAGGAAGCTTAAAAATATATAAAGAACCTCTAATAATATTTTAAAGTGTATTAGTTGGATCTGATTTCTTGATTTCCAACATACTGGGTAGGAGCATGTTTACTTTTCAATGAGATATTGATGAAAACACGCCTATGGATATATACAAAGAATGTGGTGGAGCATATTTACTTTTCAATGAGATATTGATGATAACATGCCTATGAATATATGCAAAGAATGTGATACATACTTATGTGAACAATTATATGATGATTTATGGCATATTGTGATTATGAATGATTGATTGAGATGCATGTTTGATATGTTATATGACAGGAAGAAAATTTGGGAAAATTCCATTCTCAATCGTTATGTCAATTTTCGTGAATTTGTAAACTTAGAAAAATTATGGAATTTTGAGCATGAAATGATGAATGATAAGTTATGATGTTGGCCATGTTTATATGCTCATGTTTGCATATCTAAATGACATAATAAGATTAAAGGTGATATAAGACACATGGAAATGGTCCTCTAGACTCCATATATTAATGGTTATGAGAGGTGATCCAATAAGGGGATCCTTCATTCCAGAAATTAATGGTTATAGGAGGTGACTCAAAGAGGTAATTCTTTAAACTCCAGGAATTAATGGTTATGAAAGGTGATCCTATTCCCCCATATCCCGCACTCTGGAGTCGGGAATTAGCTTATTGAGAGGATAAGTGTAAACTAGTGACGACTAGTTAGGTATGAGCTCATAACCTAGAACTCTCAAGAGGAAAGAGTATTAGGGTGGCCCTTAGAAGAGACAAGAAAGTTAAGTCACCTAAGAAAGTAAAGAGGAAAGAATTATGTTCCTTATATTATGATAATTCATTCAAGTCTTATGATATGTTGCATAAGCATTGACATGCATTTCATAATATGATATGATACATTCATGACATTAAGATTCATGCTAAAAGATATGAGTCTCGGATAATAGTATTTGGAACTTAATAAATGAATCTTATTTATGTCCACTATTTTCATAACGAAACCTAGGTTCCTGAGGATGAAGATGATGACATTTGTTTGGAGGCGAAAGCCCTCCTGAGATTCTTGTACAAGTTTCTCATTCCCTCTCTTCTCTTTTCCATCTCGTCTTCAGAGGGCAATGGCTACGTTCGTGATCTATGTTGATGCTCCCACCTAGGAAATGCACTTCAACCCTCTAACCAGTCTTATCATTTTGTGGGTCGTCTTGCTACTCCTACGACCTTACTCGTGTGCTTGAATATCTTCCCTTCTCTGGGAGTGTCGTTAGTAGGTGTTGATGGTGGACCTCTTGGAGCGCTTGTGTATATCTTGTGGAAAAGATAGCTTTCTTTTGATATTTTTCTAAAGGTTATCTACTTTAGGCACATCCCAGGAGGAGTAGTAGGAGGAGAGGTTTTAATAGGTTGTTTTAGTTTCTATTCATATGCTATTTATGCCTTTTCCAGATGACTATACCTAGCCCAACCTCTATTGGTGGGTATGATACCCTTTTAGTAGTTTATTCTGGTGCGTGATATGGAACGGTTAATACTTATGCTATAATTATATATGATGATGTAATTATGTTCATATGATTGTTGTGTTTGTGTTTGTGCATGCTGTGACTTATTTTATTTCTCCTCTATGTGTGAGACAAATGATGTATTTTACTTAGTACGCGCGGCTCACGTTTTGTTTTCAAAGTTAAAAAAAAAATTTTACTCGTATTTTACTAAAGTATTTTCAAGAGTTAACAACAAATATTGAAATAAAAGAATAAATTCTAATAATTAACTTAAATGCGTCCTAGGCATGTTGGGTTAAATATTAGGGTGTTACACATTTGGCTTAGTAGGTAATAGATTCAATTCAGCTTCTGTTTTTCTGCTAATTATTGTTATGGATTCAGTTGACATATGGCTTTCAATATAGTTATGTATTTAAATATTTAAATTTTTTATATCAGCTACATGTATATCATATGTATTATTTTTGTTGTCCTATGTGGGTTTATGAGTGGAGACTCGCTCACTAAGTTTTAATGAATTCACCCCTCCTTTTTATTACTCCTTAGGTTCCAGTTTTCAGATCCAGTTGTCATTTAGACCCGAGCCTTAGTAGCTTTACAGTTGTCTAGTGGTGAACTTCACTTTGTAGTGAAGTTTAAATTAGGATCATATTAGAATAGAGTGCTCCAGTAATATGTAGGCAGGGTTCTCGGATATCATTTAGCATGCATAGTTATTTCAAGGATATGTTATGTAATTTTCTTCAGGAACATGATTTAAGATTGTCTATTTCAGTTATGGGTTTTGAAATGGAAGAATTAATTATTTTATGTATTTTATTAATAACATCTTCAAGAAGCTTTGACGAATTTATATATTTAATTATTTATTTATTTTTATGATTTATAATTAGCATTAATTTAGTAATTTACTCCGCATGATTGCATGAAATTAATTCTAGAAGGCTTTCACAAGGGACAATATCCCTTATCTGCGATCACGATTTTTGGGTCATGACAACTATCCTCCATATCATGATTCAAGGAGACGGAATACTATGAATAGTATCCAAAGCAGTATTTGAGAGAAAATGGCTAAGGGTTTAAGTATCCAATCACCAGCGTTAGTAATCAAATAAGCCATTTTGGCATCAATCAAACCATTAGGAATTGGAGTCAAAACCAAATTAAAGAGGGGACCCATGTTCTTAGACCAGCTATCTGTCTAGAAGTTCAAAACTCTCCTATTCCCCAATGAAGGGATGGTATTTTGTTGAATAGTAGGCCATAGCGTGACAATAGCTTTCCACGAAGGTGAATTAGCTTTCCTTATTTCCATGGGATTATCATTTTAATTGGCTTCGCAATACTTGACTTTTAGGACTTGGGCCCAAAGAGAATTGGGATAGCCATTAAGTTCTCACCCAACTTCATGACTAAAGTTTCATTCATTTTCCTCATATCCTTGAAATTGAGCCCACCAAAGGATTTCGGCTAACATATGGTATTCCAATTGATAAGATGGGTCTTATTCCTAGTGTTTGTATAGCCCCTCACAAATTTATGTTGGGCTTTTTCAATTGTTTTACAAATTCCTCGTAGAACCATGGAGTGTTGCATTTGAAACAAGGCAGTAGGCCTATTGAAGCGTGGGCTAAAGTAATTCTTCCAGCCATAGATAAAAGTTTGGATTTCCACCCATGAAGTTTGTTATTAATTTTGTCTACACTTGAGAATACCCCTTTTAGAGCTTCTACCGTTAAGAATTTAGGCACTTAAGTTGCGACACACTACCTTAGTTTCTTGGAACCCACCCTTGTTAATGATTGCTCTTCTAGATTCATCAGAAATGTTCCTGGAAAAATACACCATGGTTTTCTAGGGATTGATCTTTTGACTAACAGCTTGATAGAAATTATGGGGATAATGAAGAATAACTTGGATTTGGCCTGCTAGCTTTATCAAACAACAAGAGGTCATCAACAAAAGCAAGGTGGGATATCCTAGGGCTTTCTTGCTAGCTTTCATAGGTCTCCAACTCCCTTTCTTGACTTTATCTTCAATGAGGTGAGAAAGCCGATCCAGGCAAATAACAAAAAGGTAGAAGGATATTAAATCCCAAGTCTAGCCTTCTAGAACATGTGAATTCCTCATACCTTAGGTATATTTTTCCCTAGGAGAGTTTAGTGTAGTATGTGTGTCCCTAGATAAATCCGGACCCATATGGTTTCTTGAGACCCACTCGTGTTAGTGGTAGGCCCTACTTGAATTATAGCCTAGAGGATTGAGAAAAAACACATTGGAGAGCATGCAGCGCTAAAATGAGTGTTATAGCGGTCATGAATAGTAAGGCGTCCAACCAGGGAAATATAATGCTTTGGTGAGCTTTGTAGCGCTTAAAAACCCTGTTTCAGGATCCAAAGCACACACACACACACACACACACACACTTCTCACCTCTCTAAACATGAAGGCATCGTCCTTCTACCTCAGCTTCAACTCCAAACTTCATTTTCTTCCTTTTCTCTCAAAACCAACTTCAATCTTTCACTTTTACGGCTTTAAGATACTAGTGTCATTCCCGCCTCTAAGTCCTATGGTCTGGAACCTTCACCTTCCACCACTCCAGGTGAATGGGTTGACATTTGTAATCTCTATGTTAGTCATTATAGCTATTTTCATTAAAGAAGTGGTTTATGCATGATTTGTAAAAATTCCTGTAAAAGATTTGATATTTTTCTTGTCATTATGTTTTGAATTACTAGTTTAAGAGCATGAAATATGTTTTTGAGTTTTGACAAAACCATGGCACCACTATTGTTGGAATAAGATTATAAAGATCTAATGATTTTCAATGTTTAGAGCTATTATGCTAACCATATGATTATTGGTATTAAATTGTTATATGAAAAAGGTTTTGAACCCTAGGATAGAAGACTTTATAAGATCCAAAGAGATTTAGACTTCTGATTGTCCTGGAGTAGCTATAGAGAAATAGGCTGCATGTTAATGAGTTAATCCGTCAACCTTGGTATCAAGTAGCCAGGGCCAGAAACAGAGAATTTATTATCAGACTTGGGACGGCGATATGTACCCCCTAGATATGACTAGAGATTTATATTCAGAGTTTTTGTTACTTCACATATTGTGCGTAACCAGAAGAAAGATTTCTGTTTCTCTATTAGGATACTGTTGAGTCGATTTATAGAAAACTGTGATTTTGATTATATGACTATAAGTATGAAATGTTTTAAAGCTTATTACTATTTATGTTATTATGATTTGTGCATTTCTTCCTTGGTGTCCCATGAATGGGTTCCTAGTGAGGACTCACAGTTTGGTAACAAAACTCACCTCTATCTTCCTTTTCATATTTTTTAGATCCTGTTGTTGCAAACACTTTTCAGCCATCTTTTTTAGCGGTGTTAGATTTCAATTCGTAAGTCTCTTATTGTGAGTGTTGTCACTTGCTCTAGAAGTGATCCAATGTAAATGGGGCGGTCCTGACCGTAGAGCATATTTCATATTTTGCATATTATGATATTAATTTGGGATGTATTTATATGGTTTATCATTTATAGTTGTTTCGTACATGATAGACTCTATATATATTTGACAATATTATGAACTTCACCATTAAATACAGATTTTGGGAACTTTAGTTTGAATATCATGATGTAATAGAGCAGGTGTTTTTGTTTTTTTTTTGGAAAATGAAACTATATTCTAAATGATTTTACTATTTACTATGCATATAGAGGAATCCAGATCACGAGACTTACATGGGAATGGAATTTTTCATGTACCGGTCATGTGCCCAAATTGGGTTGTGATACATTCTTCTCCTGTTCCAAATAATTTTGAAAAAAGGCGAAGAAATACAATGATAAATGATGTTGCAAAGCTCCAAAGGCAGACCATAAAAGTTCAAGCATTCCACCACAAAGTGCCACCTCAAGTAATCATAAGCTTTTTGAAAATCAATTTGCATAGCCATGAATCTTTTCTTTCCCTTGGTCTTCTTCATAGTATGGACCATTTCATTAACAATGATGATGTTGTCATGAATTCTCCTTTCCAGGATGAAGCTCGATTGGTTGGGGGCAATATGAGCATTCAGCATAGGTTTCAAGCATTGCACCACTATTTTTTATATAACCTTGTATGTAATCGTGCAGAGATCAGCTTGAATTGGTTCATGAATTCAGGTTTTTGGATTTTAGGAATTAAAACCAAGAGGGTTCAGTTGATCTTCTTGATTAGCCTAGGGTTGTTCCATGCCACTTTCACAAACACATATGCTAGTTATCAGAATATCCTAGTTCTCTTTGAAGAACAAGGTATGATAACCATCTTTTCTAGGAGCTTTAAGCGAGCCAATGCTATATAGCGCGTTGGTAATTTCATTGTTATTGGCCTGAGCACTAAGATTCATGCCCTTCCCTGCCTTTATAGGGGATAAGATATATCAGTCTTAAGGTCTTCACCTTTGTCACCCACTTCAGCAAAATGATACTCGAAATAATTTAAAGCCAGATTTTTAAGCAAATCTTCATCTTCCATCCACTTCCTCTCCTCATCTCGCAAGATCAGAATATGATTTCATCTTCTTCTAATGATGGTTTTAGCATGGCAATATCTGGTATTTTTGTTTTCGTCGATCCATTTTTCCCTTGATTTTTCCAGCCAAAGCATTTCTTCTTCATCAAGAATTTCCTCTAATTGATTTCTAGATCTTCTCTAAGTCTTCTAAGAAAGCACAATGGCCATAACTGGGAAAGCATTGAATACCCTGTATATGGTTAAGCAAGCTGCGCTTCGTCTTGAACACATTCCTAAAAATATCATGATTCCATTTTCTCTGGCGGAAGTGAGATCTCTGGGCTTCATAAATAGGCTTCCACTTATCCCACGAATTAGAGAGGAATTGTTTGAAACCCTAGTGCTTAAGCCACATAGCTTCAAATTTGAAAGGCTTGTTACAACTAATCTTCTTAAGCGAGAAAACATGAACTAAGAGAGGATGATGATTAGAATGAACCCAAGGGAGAGTCAACACCATTGCTTCTGGAAAAAGGTGTGCCAAGCCACATTACGTAAGCTTTTGTCCAACCTTTTGAAAACTCTATCAAGTGAACTTTGTGCCTTTAAACCTAATATCAATGAGGTTGCAATTGTTAATCCAAGAATTAAAGAATCTAGATCAATGATTGTCAATAGTATGACCTCATTTTTTTCATCTCCGAATTAATTTTGTTAAAGTCACTGATGAGTAACCAAGGTTCCGCCTAGCAGGGGTTTTAGTAGCAATATTCTTCCACACATCTCCCCGCTCCCACACTTGTGGGTTAATATAGACAATAGTAAGGAACTAATTTTGATTATTAGCATCGACAACATGAGAATGAAGGAATTAGTTATCCCTATCTAAGGGAATGATCTTTATATCTAGATTATTCCACAAAAGCCAGTTCCACCAAAAACCCTATTGCGTAAACAATGTTAGAGTTACGAACCCAAGACTTTTCATAACACTCTACACCTTCTCTCCACTACATTAGATTTCTTGAAGCACAATAAGATCAAGCTTATTTTGATTCACCAGCTTTTAAGGTAGCATTTGGTTAGTGATACAGGGATAGAAATAGCCACTAGACACAAACATGTTTGGTGGTAGAGAGGAACAGGGGATAGAAAAATTTTGTCTCTGTCCGAGAAAAAACACAATTTCTATACCTCCAAAAGTAGAGACAATGAGGACAGGATATGAAGACAAAAATTTAATATTTTTTCTTCTAATAATACTTCTATGCATATTTATTATTTTTGTCTCCATCTCCACTGTCACCATCGTCCTTATCCCCTACCAAACGCTACCTAAGGGTCTTACCAAACCCATTACCATCAGTGCCTCTGTAATTCCAAGAGAAAATCTTCAGAGGAAACAAAACCATAAATAGGACAGAAGCACAGAAAAGACCTTAAACAATTTGCTTATCATTAACCCCAGGAGCTGGGTGTTGATCACATACTCTCAAATAATTTCATCCTCAATTCCCATGTCTTCATTCATATTTGATACGTCAGGGGTTTAAGGGTTTTGTCCCCATCCTCGAAAACCATTTCAATTGAAGGTCTGGGTTCCCCTCCATCGCTATTCGTTGGACTCACCTTACTAAGAATGTTCCCTCCATTATAAGTATTCTCCACAAAAGAGACATCTCCATTGTCCACAAGATATCAGGCCCACCGAACTAAGAGAATAGCCCCCATAATTTGGCTCTCCTTGAGCTTTTCTGAGGTGGGTCAATCTTTTTTGGGGCACTTTGATATAGGACAATCTTTTGCGATCAATCTGGAGGGCTTCCCATTCTTCCTAATTGATAGCATGTTAGGCCTTTAATTTCCTCATGTTCCCATTTAGAAACTCTTTTTTTGTTGCTTTTCAGTTTGCCCCTTTATTTGTTGATGTATTTTATGTAGTCTTTTTATTAGGATTCCCTTCACCTGTATAGTTGTCATCTTGTAGAGTGTGAAATCGTGAATTGTCAGTCACCAACCTTATACCATCATTTCTCCCATGATTAGGTTTATTATTCCCTACCTCGTCAGGACTTTTTGGGGTATGACAATTGCATTTAGGCCATTGGACAACTATCAAATGACTGTACTATCCTTTATGCTATGTATTTCCAAAATTGTCCCCATTACTTTTTGGTATCTCAAGATTGTCCTTGCCTTGTTGTCCTTTAGTATTCTCATTGCCGTTGGCATGGCGGAGCGCAGAGCTTTCCCCTTCGTCGGGCATTTCTCATCATTATGGCCATATTTTCTCCAGGAGAAACATACCACATGGATTTCCTCATACTCCATGAAGTTGGTTTTATTACTAATGATAACTTTTGAAGCAAGGGGTTTGTTAAGTTTCCCTCTAGTCTGCCTTGTTGTGTTCATGTCTACTTTAAGAGTTTTGCCTATCTTGTCTCCCAACTCACCAAGGAACTCCTTATTATAATACTCAATAGGCAAACCAAAAATTCTAACCCAGGTAGCTACTAGATCAATAGTGCCATCAAACAGGTCAAAATTGGTTTCTATTTTGGAACAGGAAGGTAATATTCATAGATAAGCCAGGGCCCTCCCATTAAAGCATGTTCATAATCCTCCATGTAGTAGAACTTAACCAGATAGTAGTCATTTCCCACATCTATGAGGCCAATACCTCCTTTTTCCACCCATATACTTTCTATTCTTCTTTTCATAATGGTGTACCTAAGTTTTTTCCCCAACAGCTTCACGATTAGGGTGGTAGCTCCATTCTTTTCTTCTCCCTTTGTTTAAAATTCACATAAATGCATCCATCTAAGAAAGTTTCCGCCTTAATCCCTTTTTCTTCTTTCGTCTATGGTCTTTCTTGTCTCTTCATCCGATTCCTCTCCTAAGTCTTGAGATACTTCTAAGTCCTCTCTTTCTTCCTCTTCATTAGAGCTTTCCCCTTCTAAATCATCCTCTTGCATTCTTAATAAGGGTTGCATATGACATCTTGAGTTAGGAAGCATTTGTATCAGCTTCCTCCTCAATCATCCAATCTTCTTTTTGAAGGCAAGGTGTTGAGCGTCCTTTAAAGTTCTTGTCATCATTTTAGACCTTCTTCTTGCTTTGGTTAAGGAAGTCAATCTCCTCCTTTGATGGCTCCCCCACCCTTGATAGCTCTCGCGTCTGCCATCAAAATAGTCTAAGCCCCCTTATTTGTAGTATAAGGTAACTCAGGTCATTCTTCCTTAGGACACACAGGTTATGTTATCAAACTAAAATTGCTAAATAACAACAAGGGGGGAATTTGTGATTTTCAAAATGCAAAAGTTATAGTAAATAACAGAAACAAAATAAGATGTAATTGATCAAAGAATCAATCCAGACGTCACAATCATTGGAGAATTCATCACAGTTCAAAAGAGTTATCATATGGATGCTACTCTGTCAATCCAAATCAACTATATAATCATATAGTTTTTCACTCAACAATCCTTAAATCACTATCACAATCCAAATGAATGTCGAATTACTTGCAATCAGGATTAAACCAATAACCAATCAGTTATTTAGCCTTACTTTGATTTCAATAATGAATTCAGCCTATATTAATCAGATATAATTCAAACATAATCATGTTCAATTACTGAATCCATAATCAAAACTAAAGTTTAGAAATGAAAAGCATGCATACAAAGATAAGATTAATACAACAGGAACTTCAAATTCAAACCAATTATCTATGATGTCAAGGATTGAAAAGAGTTTAGTCTTCCATGGACATCTCCATTGAAAGCTTTCTGTATGAAAACCTTAGATACAAAAGAAAAAATGAGAAGACAAGTAGAGAGAGATAAGAGATTCTGATGTGTTCTTTGAATGAACACCTTAGGCTTAAATAGAAAACGAAAAGATAAGATAAAGCTTGAAAAATCTGAAAATGAAGATTTCCCCCAATCAAAAGTGTCCCCTCGGATTACATCTTATCCAAATGTTATCTATCAAAATAATTCCTGATTTCTAAAATCTGATCAGGATAAGATAATTCTCTTTGGATAAGCTTTCCATAGACATATTATATGACTTATTTGGACCAGAAATGAGTGAGATATGCCCAATTTTGTGAGGAAAGGTCTTGGACCCGTATAAGCACGAGCATTGCAACTTGGAGCCCATTTAAGCCTTGAATCAGGCCGAATTTGATGAAACCTATCAAACCCAAAATTATATATCTCGGTCTTAGCTTTCAGAAGACACCAAAATCACCCAAATCCGATATTTGTAGACCCAAAATGATCTATGCAAGATGGAAAGGTCATAATGAGTGTAAAATCCAAAATTAACCAAGTTTTGACAATTAAATCTAATGAATCCCAATTATGCAAAACTCAATCAAATCATCAAAATTAAACACATGTAGAAACCAATTAGGCCAAGTATGCAACCATAATAGATGCTTTAAAATTTCTCTATCACCCCCTGATAGTACTCATGAAGAGAGATAACATAGCATTGAACATCCTCACTTTACTTTGTTGTCACGAACCGATTTTGGAATGTGACTTGCACGTGAAGGTCTGGTCCTACATAAGCTTCTTGGGTAGCGTGACTCACTGAATGCATAGATTAACATGATTTTCATAATTAAAACATGATTTCTTCTAAATCGATATCCATTTATCTCTTTGAAACATAATATTTGATTTCATAAAACTGAACTAGTTCAACACACTTAATCATGAACTTGTCTTATTTCATGATTCTAGTCAAAATCTTAAAATCAATTTAATACTTGACAACAAAATCATGAGTACATATCTAGCCTGGTACATAAATTCTAATTACAATTTACATCTCAAATCAATGCTTGAAATCTAAAAGAATATCAGATGTTCATAACTCTAAATAAATACATAATCTTAGAATAGGACGCATAGTTCCATCCGCAACTATTGGAGCACTCTACTCTAACATAATCCTAAATTGAGCCTCATTGTAAAGTAAAGCTTATCATTGGAACAATTATGTTTACTGAAATGGTGACTAGATGATAATCTGATCTGCAACTATAATGAGGAAGGGAGAGGGTGTGTCAATGGATTTAGGAAGTTGATTCTCAGCTATCACCCATGGGACAACCAACAAGATATACACACACACACACACATACACACACATAGCATATAATCTCTAGTAATACTTTGGTCTCTATGAATACCTCATAAGGTCTCATATTGGACGCCTAACTAGATTCTATTCTCTGATTTCTCTAATAGGCGAGATTGTCCTCTAGTGGACAACTTGATACCAAAGTTAATGATCTTTCAGGCATTAACTTACTATCTATTTCTCTATAGTTCCTGTTTAAAACTAGTTTGCATATAAATCAAATAATTCTAAAACTCCTAAAACTCTAAAAACTATGAAAGATCTGAATACATAAAATTCTTGCAATCTGACTTTAGCATAACTATGACTATGAAATCATATTCAAGAGATCACTAATTTGTCGACATCGTGATTTCAAAAGCCGACAGACTATATATTTGACAATTGCTATGAATTATATTAAGTTTCATACTTCCAATATCATATATCTTAAATTCTAAAATTATATTTCAAGCTGACATACTTTTATAACTTGATAATTCTAAAATCGTATTTCAAAATAACGTGATTCATAATCATGATATCTCTAAAATTATAATAGCATATTTGTTCATGAGGATGAATCATACTTTGCTCTGCATTTTTCCAATATATCTCAACTTGATATTCTAAAGCATAATCTAAATGCTAAGTCTTGAAAACATGATAAGATCATAGATCCATGAAAAAAGTGTTTGATAACTTTGGTAAATTTTCTAAGTCATGTATTTTTCAACAAATCCTTTTATGAGCATACAAAATATTTTCATGGCATACAACAATCTAATCTTGGTTCCATGGTTCTTCTAAACATATTTTCATGATTTATTTGAAGATGCACTACTCTTTCAAACTTGGCATATTTTGTAAAATCTTGTTTGTGACATATTTCTACTTGCAAGTTCATATTTAGCAAATACAATGTTATAAACACAATCACAATGACTAAAAATAAGGTCATGAGTTTAAACCTACTCATTGTTTGGAGGAGAGTGTGTGGGTGCTATCAACTTGACCTTAGGAACTATGAATGACACCAACAACTGCCATAGATTTACAAACAACTCATGAGCATACCATAAACACGCTAGGGAGCTCCAAAGATATTGGAGGAGTATCAAACTTGACAATAGCAAAGAACATAAACACCCTAACTCATAAATATAGAGAAATGAAGAGAAAGGAGACATAAACCATGAACAATCCTTACCTTAAAGCTTGGAGGTAGGATTGGGAGGGGATAAGAGTGAAAAGGTGAGAGAATGCTTGGGAGAGCTAGGGATTAGGGTTTGGGGAGAAAAACATGAATGAGAAGGGTATTTATAGGGTTGGTGGGTCATTAAACGAAACTGCATCATTTTGGTCTCGTTTTGACATCGAAGGTATCGCTATAGCAATCTGGAGAAACTGTGGCTCGTTCTCAAGAATAGCCTGATCGTTATAGTGGTTTCCAATTGTTATAGCAGTCCAACCTACCACCAAGACCTTCCTAGCATCCCTTTTACTGGCTTAAGCATTCAGGCCTTCCCCAACAGGTGATTTCCAGGGGACCCTAAGACCATACTAAACATGTTTGGGACACGTGAACCGAGGTATCACATTTATAAAGTTAAAATCTCATTTTAGATGATCCAAATCCATAGAAGTTACTTATTGATTTTGTTTTTATTTGAAAGTTATTGGATTTGATTATGGTGTTTGAAGTTATTGAGATATATGTGAACTTAAAAAAATTCAATACAATTTAAAGGCAACAAAAGTAGTTACCAAAACAATTTTCTTTATATATTGTTTTATTGTATATATGGATAGCCCATAGCAAGTAATATAGCATAAACTTGCTAAACTCTACTTGATGGTTAACTTTAAACATAGAATAATATATATCTTTCATACTCAAATATATATAATAATTTACAACCAATATTTGAGACTATATAATAATAATAATAATAATAATAATAATAGTTTATAAAAATTAACCTTAAATATTCGAGATGCATTGGTGATATTCAAGTACTAGTCAATTTCTTTGACAAGATTATATATGATAATGTTTCCTTATAAATTATTTGCATACATTCCATAATCCATGCAAGTTAAAGGAAGGAAAACAATAACTCACCAGGCCAAGGCGAGGCTAGGTTATTCCGGCGACCAGCAACGAAGGCACAGAGTAGTGCATGGAAGTTGAAACACAGGCAGCAGAGGGTTTACGATTTCAATGATGAAAGAGTAATAGCTAAGGACCTATTTCACTTTTGATTTTCTTGTTTTTATTTTAAAACAAAAATGAAAAATTGCAAACAAGACAAGGAATCTTCAAAACAGAAGGTATATAAGAGGTAAATAGTAATCACACAGACCCTAAGCTTCTTTCTCTTTTGTACAAGTTAGAATAAATAAAAAGGAAAGGAGGAGCGAGATGGAAAAGTAGACGAAAGAAAGATGGAATTAGGTTTCCTGAGATTGGGTTTCTGGTGATACAAGGATTGGAGTATGCAATACTTTCTTAGCTGAGCTTTGGGGTTTCTTGCTCGGGCTCAAAATAGCTTTGACTCTTGGTTTTCACAAACTTATCATGGAGTCGGACTCCAAGGCGATGGTGGATGGCATCCTCACCACTGATAATAATAACTCCCCGTGGGAGTTACATTTCTATTTAGTTTTTGTTTAATTTAGTTCGTCTTTATTTCATTTAGTTAGTTTCTAACTTTTTTTAATTAATCATTGCTAATTTGTTTTTTATTTTTTTGATGTGGTTTAGTGATGATTCGCAATGTTTTAGATGTCTCTTAATCTTTTGTTGGATAATCAGGTTCATGGACAAAGGATAGGTAGCTCCTGGAAAAGGAACCTGAAGGCATGATTAGCCGGCGTTAGCTCTAAAACTAGCGCTTCAATTCATGCGATATTATGAGATTAATTTTGATGAATTGTGAATTAAAAAATTTTATATTATTATTATTTAATTATATGTTTCTATTTGTTAAGCTGTCATGGTAATAAATTGTTAAATTAAACACTTTTACTAATGTAGTAATACATAATTGGGTGTTTGTGTAAAATTTATTTACACTAACAAAGCATATTAATTAACTTCTAATATTTTTTGGATTTACTATATTTTTTTTATAGAGGATTTACTATGTTGATACACTATAAGTGTAAAAAAAATTTATATTATCATATAATTATATATTGTCACATTAGTCAATAATTATAATAGTTGACTCATACATTCATTGCTTGAAAGGTTGGTAAATGAAGTAATTTGATTATATGACAGTGGTAAAAAATGTTATATTATCAATGTTTAAGAGTTAAGCCCATGTTTCTTAATTTTTTATGTGACTTTAAGATTTATGTTCTGAGAGTGTAAAACTTCCTAATATAATAATTTAATCATATATTATCTCATTATTAACTCTTATTCCACTCCTTCAAAATTCATAAATTCATGCATATAAGAGGATTTAGTTGGATGTCTTTAGTTGCATCAAAATTAAATTCTTCTATGGATTTTCTCTGGAATTCTCAATGTTTTTAAAGTTATACTGTGTTAGAATTAATGTTTGAGATAAAGTTACATGCACAATTTTGTAAAGAAATAAAAAAGGATATATTTGATGGTAATGGGTTCATAATTAGGGATAGAAATCACTTGTCTCAAAAGTTGCATTCCCTTTTTCCTAATAATTTATTGTCATGTATAAGATAAGAGTTGTGTTATTTATATTTATAGGGTGTGTGATCCTGTGTCAACTCACACCTTATCTATATTTGATAAGATGTGAACCCTATTCAAATATAGTTCACAATTCCATTCAATAGTGAATGATGTGTGAGTTGAAATGCATATATTTAATGAGTATAAATAACATTTTTGATAAGATAATAATCCAAAAAGATTGAAAAATTTAATTGGAAGACATGGAATGAAAAACGATTTAGGACAAATGGTCTTCGTCCCATAGATAGTAAGCACTAGTTAATAATGGATATTCTTACCTTCAAAACTACAACGAGTACAAAAGAAATATTCACTTTTTTAATATATGTATTTTTTTTTCCTTTTCTTGTGTTAGAGGTTTGGATAGTTTGCATCAAATTATAGGTTCAAATTTTATTATTATCAATGATAGAATTATTATTCCGATCTCTCACAAAAAAAAAAGATAGCATTATTATTCTATTGGATCGTGTTATTCAAATACCCAAAAAATTGGGTGTCTATTATTTTCTCTATTTTTGAATAATTGTTCATTTATAAATGTTCATTTGGATTAAGAAAATGATTGGTAAAATATCAATATTGGTAAAAATTAGGAATAGTTTACTAAATTATCATTGTTTCTTTTCAACACTTCAACTTCCTTTCTCCCCTTTACTAATGAGCCAATAGTATTTAATATGGATATTATTGATAAAAATAATTAATACTACTTAAACTTTTGAAATGAATAATTATTTTTAGATAAAATAATTTTTTAAAATAGATAATTATTTAAGGAGGATGAAGAAATATTTTTGTATTCTATTTTGGGGAGTGGCTATTGTCACTCCCTTTTATCTATCTCCACTCTCAAATTAATGCACTTTTATTTGATTGTTCTTAATTACCCTTCTTTTTCTTTCATTATTTTCTTTCATGGTTAAACTAATAATTTGTTATTACTTTTATATTATTCAAACTCATTTTGTACCAATTCAAGTCATTGTTTGTGTTTTTGAATTTTTTATTTAACAAAAATGTGATCTGAACAATTTTATATGAATTTTATTAAATGATTGTTAATTTTATTTCAAAATGTTCAACACTGATTATAGTTTTTATTAATGAGGACCATTAAATATTATAAGTCTTTTTAATTAATTTATTTAATTAAATATTGATATATAAATATTAAACTACTTTTAAAATTTATAATACAATAATTATTTACAATACAGAGTAGTAAGTATGTTAGATAAAAAAAATAATTTTAAACAAGTGAGCAAATAAATGGTATAGTCTTTGTAAATATAATTTATGATTTATATATTGTCTTTTATCTTTTTATATAAGTTGATATTATTTTAAATTAAGAGATTCAATCTGTGATTTTTATATAAAAACATAAATTTAATAAATTTCATGTAAAAAATGAGTAAAAAAAAGAAAGATTTTCATAAAATAAAAGATTATTGAAATATAAATGATTAAAAAAATATTAATATTATTAAAAATAAATTAAAATAATAATTATTGGTTTAATTATATAAAAAAATAAAAATAATTAAGAACAATCAAATAAAAATAAAAGTATATTAAGTTGGGAGTGAAGATCCAGAATGGTAACAGTTCCTCTCCTATTTTGGTGAGGTAACTTTCCCTTTTGTAACTTCCAAGTCCGTAAATAGCGAGTGAGAGAGTGCGCGCGCTTCCTAGTTGAAGCTTAGGTTACTGTGAGAGAGTGACTGTGCGGTGAAGTTGAAGGAAGCTCAAAGCTGAAGGCTGAAGAGGGTTGAAGAAGGTGGCGCCGCTTTGCCTCTGAATTTCGCAGACATGGTTAGAAAACATGGCTGGCAATTACCCGCTCACACTTTTCAGGTCTCTGTTCTCTCACTCTTCTCTCTTTTTTTTCTTCTTCTAGTAGTTTTGCAACCTCCTTTTTTTTCTCTTAGGGTTTCATGCAATCTCTTGTTAAATGTTAATTCATCACTATCTCCACCTTCCCACTCTCGATTGTGCCTTAATTTGCTTAATTCCTGTTGTGGTCGGGTGATTTTCGTACATACTGGGAAGTTCTGTAATGCTGCCCCCCCACCCCGGGGGCCGCCCATAATACCTTTAGGGCTTGTTTGATTCAGCTGGAAAAACTTTTTTTTTTGATAAAAAAGGGAAGAATTATTATTTTTTGTATAAATTTGTTTTCTTATGGAAATGAATAACGGAAATATTATTTGAAATAATAACAACCCAGTAATATTTCTTCCAACATTTGTTCTCATGTTTTAAGGTGAATACAAGACATATACAGCTCCCAACGGTCTTTCTTTCTTTCTTTCTTTTTTTTGTGTTGTGTTGGGAGGGGGGGGGGGTATGTGGTTCCCTTGTTGCTTAATTAAGTCTTGCTCAATTCTTCATTGGGTTGCCAGAATGAAATAATTCTGAAGTTGTAAGCCATCAAGCAAGTAAGCAACAGCAGGTGTATTAAGCTTTTTATGGCAGTAATATGATGCAGAATGCTATCTATAAACTCATTCTGGTGAATTGGGAATACAGAATTTGCAATTCCAATTTTGGGTGAGATAGACTGGAAGTCTGGAACATATGAGCTTAAGTGGGCTGACCGGCTGAGTTTAAAGAAAATGTGCTACAGGTTTCAGGGTGTCAAACACTACATAGATTGCTTTCATATTAATCTGTACAGTAACAGATTTTATGTTTCTAGATGTCCCTTGTACTGCAAAAATAAATAAATAAAATGATCCTTAAATCTGTAAAATATGTCTAAATATAATTTTCTTCATTCCTGTTGATTTATGTAATGGTTAGCATACACTAAAATACACTGATTTGTATGTTTTCAGTAGCAAGCATGATGGCTTACGTTTCTAAAATTGTTGGATCTTTTCATGAATAGGTTGTTGCAATCACTGTATTCTGCTTGTTGGTGATTGCTTTCTATGCTTTCCTTGTTCCCTTCCTTGGAGGTCATATATTGGAATACACCTTCATTGGTGTTTACTCTCCTGTGGTATGTGAACTGCCTCTTTAGTGTTTTTTATTTTTATTTTTTTTAATTATTATTACCTATGAGGGTCAGGGCTTATGTTGTTGTCTCATTCTTGTGGCATTACAGGCACTCATTGTTTTCATTCTTTACGTCAGATGTACTGCAATTAACCCTGCAGATCCAGGCATTATGTCTAAATTTGACCCTAGAGCAGGAAATAACTTTGATTCAGCCCATGGTTTAGTGGCGAAGCACCAAGCTTCTGAACAAGATGACATTGCTGCTGGAGAGCAGTATTCTCAGTCATCTGCCGCTTCTAAAAGGTCTGTGGCAAATGCAAGCAAGAAAAGCTCTGTGGAAGATATTGAGAGAGTAGATAATTCTAGGAATCACAATAGTAGAAACTCATGTAATGTATTTGGAGGAATTTTATGTGTATTATTTACACATGAAGATTGCCGGAAACAAGAAGCAACAGCTGATGAGCAGGACGGTGGTGATGATGCTTTGTTCTGCACTTTGTGCAATGCTGAGGTATTACATTGGGACTCTTTGACACATTGCATAATCAGGTTAAGATGATATTAAATAATTTTTTATAATTGTGGTCGTGTTTGGGAACTTTTTTGCTTGTTGGAATTATGGTTTTGATGAATTCATTTAATTAGTCTGTCTTTCATTTTCCCCTTTTTAAGGGCATATAGTTATGCTATGTATTTATTTTCTCTTCTCTTCAATAATATCTCGTTTTGTCTATAAATTGATTTGGCCAAAACATCTTACCTATTTGTGGTCCTAACTTAACTTGAGGCTTCCACTTTCCTGGACATTTAAGTGATAGAGATGCTGGTGAATTATGAGGCCTTCTGCTTTGAGTTTGTATATTTTCGATCACGCCCTTTGTTTCCCATGTTGCAGGTGCGCAAGTTCAGTAAACATTGTAGAAGTTGTGATAAATGTGTTGATGGCTTTGATCACCATTGTCGGGTATGTTTTGTTGTGCTGCATGACAGCATACATCTTATTAGAGATTTAGAGTATTGTTCAATTTTGGTACAACAGTTTCATCATTTTTTTTTCAACTTTTAGCTTCACTTGATAGTTGATACATCACATTACTGCAGTGGCTTAACAATTGTGTGGGTCAAAAAAATTACAATTCTTTTATTGCTCTCATGGCCTTCAGTCTTTTGTGGGTATGTATATCGGTCCATACGAATGATTTATTCTCTAAAAACAATAATTCTGTTTTGGTTGATAATAATTCCTTTTGCACATTATTCATCTGTGTTTCAGCTTGTACTTGAAGCTGGAGTGGGTGTTGCTGTTCTAGTGCGTTTCTTTGTTAACAAGAGAGGAATGGAATCTGAAATTATTGATAGACTTGGAAATGGATTCTCTCGCCCGCCATTTGCAATAGTTGTGGTACCTCTTTTGTTAAATGGTTATACTAAATATGGCGTATGGAAAATGGTCATTATTACCTATATTTGAAAATCGGTTATGATTCTCTGTTCAATTTGTGTAGGTTGTATGTACTGCAGTTTCTGTCTTGGCTTGCGTGCCTTTGTGTGAGCTTTACTTTTTCCACATGATACTAATCAGGAAGGTCAGTGATTCAGTAGCTGAGAATCTGAGGTTGTCTTTCTGTTCTTTTCATTTACATGGTTCTATATACTTAGCTAAACTAATTTGATTGACGGAACTCTATGCAGTGGATCTTAAGGCACCCTTGGCTGTGTTTTAGCGGAGTTATCTAGAATTAGAAGATCATTTTTTTAATTGGGTGGTACTCTCATATGCCTTTTTTTTTTTTTTTTCACATTGGATAGGGTATAACAACCTATGAGTATGTTGTGGCAATGAGAGCCATGAGTGAAGGACCTGCAGCGGCATCTATTGATGACGAATTGCCCAATGTACTTTACTCTCCAACAGGCTCTGCCACAACTGGATTAAGTGGAGGAAGTTCTTTAGGTTTGCAGTATAAAGGAGCATGGTGTACCCCTCCTAGAGTATTTGTGGATTATCAGGTACTTGGATTGAAATTTATTTTCATCCATATATTTATTGCTTGAAACTAAAAATAAGTCTTGCCACTATATTAACTACCCAAAGGTGCTTGTTGGCTTGTGATTTGATGTATAAATTTGTAGTGTGGAAACTTTAGTGAAGGACTACTGCATGGCAATAATTAAAACTTCTGGAGCTTTTCTTATTTAGGTTATGTTGGGTATTACCATAAAATTCATGGGAGAAAAATTAAGGGTTAATATTTGCAGGTGTTGATTGTAAGGGTGAAAAATTTAATTCTAGTCTGTTTGGTTGTCTACACCCTAAATTTCACACTCAAACCAGCACCACCTCCTCCCAACCCCCACTACCCACCAGCCAGATTAGAACTTCATCTGCCGCCACTACCATCGTACACTTTGGGTTTTGCTTCTGCTGGTGCTGCATTCCTCCAGCAGTGCAGTATCCTGTTGAGGATTATAATCATGCCTCTGTTTTTTGAATCAAGACTTACTTCAGGATTCCCTCCACGTTTTGATAGTATTTCTTGATGACCCTTTTCTCTACAGAGTTTTCATCAGACTAGAAATGTCTGTAGATTTGGTATCATGAAAATTTTGCATGACCTTAGCATGGGGATTGTATGTTACATACTAATGGTTTCCATGTTATGATTTGCTTTTAACTCTTAAAAAGGTGTCATTAATGTAATGCTGAAAGCCTTCATCATTCTAAAGCAATAATTAGTATGCCTAAGTGAGTTAGGTAAGAGAAAATAGGTAGAAGAGCGAATGGGTAGAGCATTTTTTTGGGTGGTTGGGGAGGGCGGCCAGATGTAAATGCTGAATTTATGTAGGGACAAGTAATCTTATAGAATTTCCAAATAAAATTCTCATTGCTGTCTTTGATAGAAACCAGAAAAACAGAGGAACAAAAATGGATATAAACAGTGATTGAATTGGTTCAGAAAGAAATGCAGTACAAGAGAATCAAGGATGGCACTGTAGCAGCCTTCTCTCCTATCCTAAGCCTTTTGGAAAATAACAAAATGCCTGCCTCACTACCCACACTCCCCTACAATTATACCCTTTTCCTAGCTGAATTCCTCACTCACACCCACTGCCAAATCCTGCCAGCAAACACACATGCACAGCAGACACCTTTACACAAATTAGTTAGGGACAATGGGTCCCATTCAATTAGCAATCTTTGATTCTCTCTGAATTACCCCTTATACCCCTAAACTTCCTTTCTTTTGTATACTTGTATCCCTCTAGGGAAGTGGTCTTTGACAATTCCCCCTCTTGAACTACCACCATGTCCTAAGGTGGAACTTCGGGAAGCTAAGTTTGATGTCTTCAGCAAGCCCCCAAGAACTTTCAAAGGTTGGCATGTATCTCCATTTGATCAGCACCTCCTTGTCACCCTGCTCTGATGTTCTGACTGCTAGTACCTGTTCAGGTTGCACCTTCAGCTCCAATTCTTCTGTCAAACCAGCAGGAAGGACTAGCTAAGAGTTTGTGGAGTAACACATTTCTTGAGCAAGGAAACATGGAAGATGGGGTGGACTAGTGACTCCGAGGCCAGCTCTAATTTGTAAGCAACCTGACCAATTTTTTCTATCACCTTATAAGGGCCATAAAATTGGGGACTAAGCTTCTGGTTGATACTTGTGGCCAATGTCTTCAGCCTATATGGCTGCAGCTTCAAATAAACCATGTCACCAACTTCTAGCTCCACTTCTCTTCTTTTTTATCAGCCTGGCCTTTCATACAGGCCTGAGCTCTAGAGAGGTGCCATTTTAGATCATCTAGGACAGCATACCTTTATGCAAGTAAGGCATTAACTTCTTCCACTGCAGAAGAGTGTGTTTCTCCTTTCAAAAGCACAGGAGGGTCTCTCCCATAGAGAGCATGAGATAGGGTAGTATTGGTGGATATGCTGTAAGTTGTATTGAACCATAACTCAGCCCAACACAACCATTTTGCCCACTGCCTTGGCTTGGAGCCTGAAAAACACCTCAAGTAGGTTTCTAAGCATCTATTAACCACTTTGGTCTGGCCATCTGTTTGTGGATGGTAAGCCGAACTATATTTCAGCTTAGTCGTTGCTCATTTGAATAATTCAGACCAAAAATTGCTCATGAACAACTGATCTCTGTCAGTAATGATGGAGGAGAGAAATCCATGCAAGCGAACTATCTCCTTGACAAACAAACAATCACATCTTTTGTAGTATAAGGATGAGCTAACCCAATGAAATGGCAATACTTTGTCAACCTATCCACCGCTACTAAAATAGTGTCTAAACCTTAAGGCCTCCTGTGAAATCCATTGTCAATTCTTCCCATGCCTGGGATGGAATGGGTAAGGGCTGCAATAGGCCAACAGGGAGAGAGCTTGATACTTGTTCCTATTGCATTTGTTGCAAGCCCGAATATACTGCTAAATAGTGGTTTTCATACCCTCCCACCATAGCAAACCTGAGATCCGTTTGTAGGTCCTATAAAATCCGGAGTGATCCCTACTGTTGAATCATGAAATTCTTGTAGGATAAGAGCGATTCTTGGGGAATTTTTTGGAGTCACCAGCCGCCCTTTGAAATAAAGCTTCCCTCCTGTAATTTCATAACCTTGCTAGGAATTATTTGCTCTCAATAAACCTTGTAGCACTCCCAACAACTTGCTGTCCTGTTGAACTTCCTCCTCCAGCCTCTTCCAATCTTGGAAGGTTATAGCCGAAATGGCACCCAGGAAGTGTCTCCTTGAAAGAGCATCAGCTACACGGTTTTCTCTCCCAGCCTTGTACCTGATTTCAAAATCAAACCCCATGAGCTTGGCAACCCGCTTTTGTTGCTCTTCTCCCATCATCCTTTGATCACCAGAAACTTTAAGCTCTTTTGATCAGTGTGGACTATGAATTTCCTCCCTAACAAATAATGTCTCCACTTCTGCACAACCAACAAAATGGCCATTAACTCTCTCTCATAAACGGACCTTTGCTGAGCTCCCTCAAATAAAGTGTGACTCCAGTGTGCCACCGGTTTGCCTTCTTGCATCAGAACAACACCTAAACCCTTGCCTGAAGCATCAGTCTCAATTACAAATTCTTTTCAAAACCAGGGACAGCAAGCACGAGCAGGCAGGTCATAGCTCTCTTCAGCTTTTCAAAAGCTACTTGAGCCTCCAAACCCCAATGACACCCATCCTTCTTCAAGAGCTGCGTTAGTGGCCACGCGATCTTCCCATAACCTTTTACAAATCTTCTGTAATAGCCAGTCAATCCAAGAAAACCCCTCTGCCCTTTAAGTTCAGTGGGGTTGGGCAATGAAATCACAGCTTCAATCTTCCTATGATCGGCTGCCACTCATTTGCTAGTGATGATGTGACCTAAATACTTAATTTGGGACTGCACAAAACTGCACTCTTTTAAATTGATAAAAACTGGTTTTCCTTCAACAGCTCTAGAACCCTCCTAACATGCTCCAAATGCTCTTGCATAGATTTTCTGAATATTAGAATATCATAAGAAAACACCAACAAAAACCTCCTCAAATAAGGCCTGAGTACTCGATTCATCAAAGCTTGGAACATAAAAGGGGCATTAGACAAACCAAACGACGTTACTAGAAATTCATAGTGCCCTTCGTGTTTTCTAAAGGCTGTCTTTTTAATGTCTTCCTCCCTCATTCTTATTTGATGGTACCCAGATTTTAAATCCAATTTGGAAAAGATTTCAGCACCTCCTAGCTCATCTATGACAAGGATAGGGAATTTATTAGGTACAATAATCTTATTCAGCGCCCTATAATCAACACAGAACCTCCACCCCCATCTTCTTTTTAACTAACAAAACCAGGCTTGAATAAGGGCTAACACTCGGTCTGATGATCCCAGCGTGCAACATTTCATTCACAATCTTTCCAATTTCATTCTTTTGAAAGTAAAGGTACCTGTAAGGTCTCACATGAGGAATTGGGGCTCCCTCCTTGAGAATGATGGCATGGTCGCACTCTCTGGGTGGTGGCAAACCTGTTGGTCGCTTGCAAACCTCTTCAAACTCTTCCAACAGCTCCTTGAATTTCTCGGCAGCTCCTGACCTTGGCCCTCTCCTCAGTTTGCTCACGGGGTGACGAAGTAACCCTCTCCATCATCTTTAAGTGCTTTCAAAGTGGTCTTCCGAGAGGCTCTTGTTTTAGACAAAGCTAGGTTGCCTTGAATTTTTTAGTTTCGCCATTCTCTTTCCAATTTATGAATAATTTCTGAAAGTTCACAGCAGTGGTCCCCAAACTCTTGAGCCACTCCATGCCCAAAACAGCATCAACTCCCTAACATCAAGAGATAGAATGGTTGCACAATGCTAACTCCTTGTACCTCCAAGAGTACCCCTTCACAGATTCCCCAACTCTGAGTTTTTTGACCTGTGCCAACCTCCACTACGTATTCAGGGGTATCTTCAACTTCCACATCAAGCTCCTGGACCAAGTTCCTTGACAAGAAATTACTAGTGGCTTCACAATCAATGAGAATGGTTACTTTAATACCTTTCAATTCTCCACGAACCTTGGAGGACTTTTGAGTCGTAAACCCACGTATGCTCTTCAGAGATATCTGGAGTGTTTTCAGCTCCAACTCGGTATCCCTTCGGCTTCAACCTCTTCATGCTCCTCTGAGGTTTCTCCATTAGATTCTTCAACCTGAAGGGTGATAATGCTTCATCTTGCAAATATGGCCGCGGCCCCATCATTCTCCACATTTAAAATAGAGCCCTCGCAACTCTCCTCTTGAACCTCCGCTTGAGAAAGATGTCGTCCACTATTTCCCTTCTCACCCGTAGATACTTCCTCTTTCTTTGGGCTGCTACTCTCCCTTGAAACCCTATTGGGCCAAGTTCAGGGTAAGGGAGACCCAACACGGTATGGGGTTGGTCCCTCGCTAGATCCCACCCCTTCTCAAACAAGCTCACAGCTCCCCCTCTCCATTCATGATTCCTTTCTTCTAATAATAGGGCCTTGTCTTTAATCTCAGAAAGGTAACCTAAATGCAAGCTCCTTAATTCAGCCCCAATCTCTTTACTGAGCCCATTAATAAACACCCCAATTACTACTTGGTCTAATGACTTCGTGGGCCTAGAAATTTTCTCAAAATCTTCAGTATACTCCATCATCGACCCAGATTGTCTGATCCTAAGTAGGAGCCCATAAGGGTCCTTCACCACCCCAAGTTGGAACCTTCGAAGGATGGCATTCCTAAACTGATGCCACGACGGAGTCGAATCTGGTCTTCCCATGTTTGGAACCAATTGAGGGTCTTGTCTTCCAATGCCAGAACCACGACATCCATTTTCTCTTCCCCCTAAATCTCGTTGACGGTGAAATATCGTTCAATCTTCACCACCCACCCGAGTGGGTCATCTCGGGCGAACACGGGAGCTCCATTTCCTTGTCTTGCGTCGGCATAGTGGAGGGCTTTGTCGTGGCAAGTTGGGTGGTCGACTTTGCCAAGAGATTTTGTCTCGTGGTGCGATGAACTACCATGGGAATGGGGAAGTCGCTTCCTTCTCAGTTCTGGACCTTGAAAGCCGCATCTCGTTGTGAGGGAGGATGAGTATTGAGACTCACGACCACCTCCGAAACCCGTTTGCAACAGTCACGGACTCCATGCGATGATGGTTCCTCCTTGGTGGCGACCTCGCATGAGACTGGCCAAGACGATGCACCCTCATGTTCCGCATCATCTGCTCCAGTGTCTTCTCCATGTTCTCCAATTTGCTCTCCATTTGCAGCTTCTACACATCGGCTCCACACACCAAGAAAGTGCTCTGATACCAAATGATAGAAACCAGAAAAACACAGGAAAAAATGGATAAAAACAGTGATTGAAATTGCTCAGAAAGAAATGCAGTACAGAGAATCAAGGATGGCACTATAGCAGCCTTCTCTCCTATCCTAAGCCTTTTGGAAAATAACAAAATGCCTGCCTCACTACCCACACTCCCCTACAATTATACCCTTTTCCTAGCTGAATTCCTCACTCACACCCACTACCAAAACCTGCCAGCAAACATGCACAGCAGACACCTTTTCACAAATTAGTTAGGGCCAATGGGTTCCATACAATCAGCAATCTTTGATTCTCTTTGAATTACCCCTTATACCCCTAAACTTCTATCTTTTGTATACTTGTATCCCTTTGGGGAAGTGGTCTTATTAGCTACTTTCCATGTCTTTATTGATTTTATCTATACCTTTTTTTCCCTCATGACTTAATGAACCTTCCCTGTGGTTTTTGATGCAAATTTCATGCGATTTACACGACTTAATGAACCTTCCCTGTGGTTTTTGATGCAAATTACATGCGATTTACACTTTTCTTTTTCTTGACTGGAAAAAAATCTTTTAGTGTTCTTTGTTAATGTTCATGACTTGGTTATGGAACTTGCCTTGAACATTGGTTTTAGGATGAAGTTGTTCCTCACTTGGAGCCTGGAATGCTACCGTCCACTGTTGATCCAGATGCAGCTGGGATGGCAGAAAAAGGGCAAAAGATGCCACAAAGGCCTGTTCGTATTAGTGCTTGGAGGCTTGCTAAGTTGGATTCACAAGAGGCAATGAGAGCAGCCGCAAAGGCCAGGGCATCTTCTTCAGTTTGCGACCTGTAGATAACAACCGTCTAGCAGATCCTGAATTAAGCTCTAGTGGCAACATGAGCATCAGAAGTAGTTTGAGTGCAGAGACAGGAACTAATAAAGGAATGAAAAATGAGTTGAGACTGTCTCCGGTGAGAGGTTCTATTGCTCCTAGCCAAGGAAGTCGTGATGAGTATGAAACTGGGACTCAGAGTATGAGTAGCTTCAGCAGCCCAAGCCATGTTCATGAGGCAATTACACTTAGCCCTCTTCCACAGGGTCACGGCTTCGGTGGCCCTAAGCCAGGTGTCACAATTCCTAGTTTGGTGCCAGAGCGTCCTTTAACTTCTAAAGCAACATTGTCAAACTTCAGGAACCCAGTATCTAATTCCTCTGTTGGGTTTGATGGAAGGATCATGCAGAAGGGAGCCAATAATGATTCATTATTGCTTTCAGCTGCTGGCACTTCCATTCTAAGAGATGTGAAACGAACATCTGTTGTTTGGGATCAAGAAGCTGGCAGATATGTGTCAGTTCCTTTACTGCCCTCAGAAGCTCGAAATAGGGCATCCATGCGATCAGAATTACCAAATATAAATGCCGAAACAAGCAATACTGGGAGAAAACCAGCGATTCCTACACAAGAGTCATCATCTTCTGCACTCAAGTCTTCACTGCCGCACACACAGAATCTGATGTATACAGGAGATTCTATCTTTTTGGTGGTCCACTTTTGAGTGTCCCTGTTAAGGATGGTTTGAAAAACGAAAGGCATTTGGCATCAACAGAGGCCCAAGATAGCACAGCAGTAAACTTTCCCCAGGAAACAAGATATACAAGGGATTCACTTTCAAATCAGCTTCCGGTGTTTGTCCCCGGTGGTTTTGAGAATACTCATCTACCTGGGTCTAGCATGTAAATTAGCTCAAGATGTTTGACATTTCACAGTGAGTCCTACGAAGTTTGTGTGTGAATCAAAGGGATGGGGGAAGGTTTTGAAATTTAAAAGGTTGTGGCAGGCACAATTTCAGCCTTTCTGAGCATACAAAATTGAAACTATGGTGTACAACATATGACTCCAACCCAATAGCTAAGGGATTTTGTTCATTCAGCCTAAGCATTTAGGTTTAACATTTGTGGCCCTTAGCATTGGCATTTAGCACTTCATTGAGCATGAATCTCCTTGATGGATTTTTAATTTTTATCATTGTTGTAGCCTTTGTTCCAGTAGATGCTAAAATTGTCCTTACCTTGCCAATAGAAGAGTTGGCGGCTTGTACATTGCTCTACATAATGTTCTCTTTTCTCTTTGTACTGTATTTGGATTTGGATGTGTATCCTTTGCTAGATTTTCTGCCACATGCCCCTTGTTGTAGGGTAGAGTAACAGTATGGTAGGGCAAAACTGACAGTGAGATAATTGGATTTGACTTTTTTTTTTTTTTTTGTCTTGAAAATGTGATTTATCTGAGTGGAGTTTTTATGATGGTCGCAATTCTTGGGTTTGAGGCTTACAATTTGCTTGCTACATTTTTAAGTGTTGCTGTTATGGGTTTGGATGAACATGCTTGAGGACTGTGTAAATGGATAATGGTTGATGGTTGGAAGGTCTGAATTGGGGCAAGGGAGGGGAGCACTGCATTCTTGGGAGGGGTTTCGTGCAAGGGTGATTTGGAAAATTTAAAAATTGTTCTAATAGAAATTAAGAAAATTTATTTTATGAGAGGTTAGTGTAATTTAAAAAAAAAAAAAGGAGGGGGCAAATGTAATTTTAACTAATTTTAAGAAAGGTAGTTGTAATTTATCCTTTTGTTTTTGGGCCAATGGTTTTAGATTTACATTGAATGAGGTAAAATGAGAATGGATTGGATCTCATTGGAGTCCACTTTCTTTTCTTTTCTTTTTTTTAATTTTAAACTTCCAAATTAGTCCTTAATAATGTTATCTATGGACAATTTGATCTCTTACAAAAATAAATTAGTCTTGAAATCTCTTATAATTACAACATATAAATATATAAATATATTAGTTCCTAGTTATCTACAATATCTAAATTAATCAGTTATCATAACTGCAATGTTCCTCTGCCTCATTCCCACCTCAATCATCTCCTTTACGATCTAACAATTTTAAATGTAAATTTATTAATAATAAATAAAGTATCTTTATGTTAAAAATTAAGAAAAAGCTAGAGGAATTGGTATGTAATGATGATGTATAAATAAAAGTTAGGAAACACGTTTTGAATCAACAAACCCAAGAATAAGAACATGTTTTATGTAATCAAGAATTATGTAGCCAATGGGAGTGGGGGAGGTACGTTGGGGATGGGATGGGGATGAAGATGAGGACTACGATGAAGATTGAGACATGGTGAAATTAGGAGTGAAGGTCAAGTAGCTGAGTTGAAGTGGGGTGAAGGTAATAATTTACCGATTAACTTATCATTTTAAAGTGATTAGAGACTAATATATTCATATACTAGTGTTTGATTCTGCAATTCACAAAATAATAATAAAAAATAGTTTATTGATCATTATCGCAAATAAAATATCTCATAGAAAATTAAGTATATAAATTAATTTTGAAGATAAATTAATAGGTAAATAATTAAATAAATAAATAAATTATAAAGATAAAATTATATTAACCTCCCATGAGATTTAATGTAATCACACTCAGTACCCCTCTATTTTGTAAAACTATTTTTGACCTCTTCTGAGATTTATTAAAATTTCATTGGCCTTCCCTGTAGATATTGATTCGTTAATTTAAGCGATAAAAAGATAACATAAGGTATATACATAATTATCATTTGAATAAATTATAATATTTTGATAATATTTAACAAATTAATTGAACAAAATAGCTTTTTATCACATGAAAATGAAACTTATGATAAAAAAATATATATTTTAGTTAATATACATGTCAAATACTGTCAAAATATTATAATTTTATTATTAATAATCAAATATATGTCACATGTTATCCTTTTTGTCACTTAAATTAATGAATTAATATTTATAGGGAATATCAATGTAATTTTAGTAAATCTCGATAGAGGTGATAGTTTTGCAAAATATGAGTACCGATCATAATTACACTAACTGAAAAGTGAGTGTAAATTACTCAAATATAAATGAGTCATTATATTTATATCATATTTTGAATATCATGTTCATAAGGTTAAAAAAATTTGATACATGATCTTTAACTAATAATAAAGAGAGTATTTTATGAAAATTTTACATGTTTTGAAAGTTGAAATTGTTGAATAAAGAAAGAGAATAAGTAGATAATTTTACTATGTCATGAGTCATTTATAGGATGACAATGGGTATCCATAAGAGAATGGACATGTCCCTGCCCTCATCCTCATTTAGAATTTTGCCTCCTATCGCCATCCTCATTCCCGTCATGGGTTTCCCATTTTTCATTCCTCATGGTGATTTCAATCCTACGGACATTCAAGGATTTATTAAAAAAATTCCAAGAGGAAAATTTTATAAGTACTTTAAAATTCGAAACATAAATATTCATCATAACAAATACTACTAAAACAACAAAATTCAAATTAAAAATAAGTATAATGCAAATCCAATAATGATAATTAAAAAATGAAGGTGTGCTAAGGTTTTCTTTATATATATATAATAGGATATTTAAATAATTTATATAAATGAGAAAATTCTCTATGGGGCATGGATCTTCTCTCCTCCGTTTAACAAACATGGACTTCTCTCCCGTTTCTATGAAGACTAAGCATGACCTCATTTCCTGTTCTCATCATTTTAGTAAATAATTAAAATATTAATTTGAAATTATATGTTATAATTAATAATTAACGTGTTATAATTAGTAAATAAAAATCATAAATAATTCTAATTTTCATCATCTCAGCTATTGGAGTAGACGCTTAATTTGGATCAAATTATTTGCTTTTGATTTAGAAGAAAAACACAAAACACTATTTTTCGAATAACTAAATTATTGCTTTTGATTTTGAATTTAAATTTTTTATTGATATATAATTGAAATTTTTCAATCAATTGTAATTTATAATTGATATTTGATAATTAATTATGATTGATGTGATTAATATTTGGCAATTAATTGTTACGAATATGAATAATATCTCATAATTATTTGTGCTTAACATAATTGATTGATATAATTTATACATAATTTTTTTTATTTTTGAATAAATATATTTAATGCTAAATTAACTTCGTTGCACCACTTGGCATAGCATTCATTGTTGAATGATCTTATTTATTATAGTATTTAATTTTATTTCATAAGGAAGATAAGTAATAATTAAAATGTAAATTAAATTAAATATATTACTTTAAAATATAAAGGTTGAGAAATGATGGTGTCTAAATAGCTATATGAATAACATGTGTAAAAGTTTCTCTAAAATGAGTCTTAATTATTAATATAGTAGTTTGCATTAATTTTTAATTGTACAATTTTATTTTCATTGTAATCTTTATTTTATTGGGCACGAATTGTAATATTTAATGATTATAATATTTAATTTTATTTCCTATGAAAAAATTAATAATTAAAATATAAATTAAATTCAAACTATTACTTTAAAAATAAAGATTGAGAAGCAATGAGTCTGAATAGCTTTATGAATTATATGTGTAAATTTTTTTAAAAAATGAGTCTAAATTATTAGTATAGTAGATAAATTTTAAATGAAAAATAATTAATAACTAAAACGTAAATTAAATTCAAAATATTAATTTAAAATTAAATATAAATATTGAGAAAGTGGTCTAAATACATTTATTAATGACACGTTTCAAAGTTTCTCTAAAATGAGTCTAAATTATTAGTATAGTAGTTTGTATAATTTTTAATTTTATAACTTTATAATTTTATTTTCATTGTAATTTTTTTTAACAAATTGTAATATTTAATGATTGTAATCTTTAATTTTATTTTCGATGGAAAATAATTGATAATTAAAATGTAAATTAAATTCAAAATATTACTTTAAATATAAAGATTATGAAAGCAACGAGGCCTAAATAGTTCTATGAATGAAATTTGTAAAAGTTTATCTAAAATAAGTTTGAATTATTAGTATAGTAGAAGTAGATGACATGTGTAAAAATTTTCCTGAAATGAGTCTAAATTATTAGTATAGCAATTTGCATTAATTTTTTATTTTATAATTTTATTTTCACTATAATCTCTTTATTGAATGGGTTGTAATCTTTAATAATTGTAATATTTAATTTTATTTCTTATGAAAATTAATTAATAATTAAAATATAAATTAAATTTAAAATATTATTTTAAATATTAAGATTGAGAAAGCATTGGGACATAAATAGCTCTATGAATGCACTTGTATTTCCCTGAAATGAGTCTTAGTAGATAGTAGATTTGAAAATTGCACCATTAAAATTATAATTTTTAATTCCCATTTAACTTAAGAATTTGAAATGAAATTTCTTGTTTTGATTTATATATTAGTTTTTTTTTGTACTATAAATTAGTTATTGTATTATAAGACCAAATGTGATTTGAAGTAACAAATCCCTTTTTGGCATTGACATATTATGTCTCCATCTTATAAAAATCTATAATCTATAATACTAATATTTAAGAACTTCTAAGAAAAGTTTTCAGGTGTCACAACAAAAATTATTTAGGGCTCACAACTTTTAAGAAGTTAATTATTAATTATTTTTAAAAAAATTAAAATTATAATTATTACATATTATTTGAATATCATTGACAATTATCAATATTTAATAATAGGATTATACTACAAAAATCTATACTAACAATAATTTGGAGGACTAAACAATGAGGCTTTGACAAGTGTCACACTTTGAATGGTTCTTTTTTCCCTAATTTTTAAATTTGAAAAGGGCTAAATTTATACTTTTTAATTTTTAAAAAGTGACATTACATTTAATTTTAATTTTAACAACTAGAGAATTAAAAAAGGGAATAATTGAAAGTAATAAAAATAAAAAGGAATATTTGAATTTAACTTTTTGTCAATTAAAATTTTTCAAAAGACTGCAGATTAGGAAAATAAATTCAATTATTCTATTTAAACATTAAGTGTCAAACACTATTTTTTAAAAAGATGGTTGTTTAAGAGATCTAAATGATTTGGTTTAAAAAGAATTATTTAAGTACAATGTTTAGAAATAATGATTTGATTGGTTAATAATAATTTTAAGAAAAAAAACACCAGGTATCTATTATCTACTATATTAATAATTTAGACCCATTTCAAGAAAACTTTAACAAGTGTCATTTTCAAAGTAATTTAGATCCTTTAATTTTCATAACTCTATTATTGTCACGACCAATTTAGGAACATAATCAACACATGAGAATCTCATCCCATATAAGCCTTGTGGGTGACATGACTCTCTAAATGCATAATTTATTATAATATTATACTTAAAATATGATTTTATTCCAAATCATCAACTATTTTTCTACTTAAAACATAATATTTAAATTCATAAAACTGAACGTATTTAATATTCAAGCTTTGAAAACATCTTAACCAAATTCGTTGATCATAAAATCATAAATTGTTTCATCACATAATTTTAATCTTAAATCTAAATCAACTTATCACTTAGAACTGAATTATAAATACATCTCTAGGTTGTCACATAAACTCTAATCACTGTCTATAACTTTAAATCTGTATTTGAAATCTCTATACACATATATATAGTTGTCCATAACTCTAAAATAAATACATAGTCTTAAAGTAAATGCATGGCTTGAATCCTGCCTAATCTGTACTCTAATACTAACATGTACTTAAACTAAGCTTTACTTCAAAATAAGGCTCACCACTGGAACAACTGCATCTCCTGAATAGGAGGCAAAATAGTATCTACCTACAACTGAGGAGGAAGGGAGGGGTGAGTTAACGGACTCAAAGTGGATTCTCACCTATCATTCACATGGGACAACCAAGGAATATATATAATACAATATACATCCAGTAATCATAAACCATTTGATATTTACATATATAGCTATATAAGAAAACACTTTTCATTCCATAATTTCATAAACAAGCATTTATAAATTCACAATCAATCATGAAATCATTTTAACTAAGGGTGCGGAGCCTCGAGAAATAGGATTTGTTGAACATGATAAATTCATACATAAATATAATAACGTTTCTACCAGTTGAAAAGTGGTGTTTCCCTGACGAACAAGAGATTCTGGATGAAATTTTAACGGTCCTGGCAAATCACGTACCTGCGGATAAGCTGGGCACCTAACTAGGTCCTATTTTCTGAATATGCTAGGGGCAATATTGTCCTCTGGTGGACAACTTGGTACTAAGGTTAACAATCTCTCACCGCCATTAATTAACTATCTGTTTCTCTATATCTACCATCTAAACTAGTTTGACAAAATCCATTTAGATATGAAATCTCTTAGTACTCCAAGAGCTTTGGATTCATATAACTCTAATAATATGACTTTAACATAACCGTGACTATGAAATCATGTCTAAGGGATCACCAGCTTGTAGACATTTCAATTTCAAGCCGACGGAGTATGTTTCTAAGTTGCTATGAATTATACTAAAATTCCATGCTTCTTTGTACCATAAAGCTGAATTTCTAAAATCCTATTTCTCAAGCTAACATCTTTTCATAAACTTGGAATTGAAACTCTAATTTTATACTTCAAAGCCAAAAGGGTTCATAATCATAATAACATATTTATTTGTAAAGCTAAATCATACTCTCGTTCATTTTCTTTCCAGGATATATATTAATTGGATATTAAAAAACGTGGTCTGAAATCTCAAATCTTGCATAATTAGTAAAGACATAAACTCATAAAACACGTTTGATAAAATAACCACATGCTACAATACATATTTTCTTCATAAATCCTTCTTCATGAGCATATCATACATTTCCATAGCACACAACATAATAATCATGGTCCCATGGTTTTCTAAAACATATTTCTTTCATGCTATATTCAAAAACATAATCTTTGCTAGCTTGCCATAACTTGCAAATTCATATTCTATACATATTCTCATATCTAATTTCATGTTTAAAGGTCATAATGCATAAATATACTCATAATGATAAGAAAATAATATTATGAGTTTGAACCCATTCATCGTTTGGGTCGGGAGTATGTAAGCACCATCAACTTGACTTTGAAAGCTTGAAATGACATAAACAATTGTCATAGAGCAACATAGACTCATGATCAATCTTTATTAATCTCTAGACAACTCTAAAACAACTCTATGAATATTGGGGAGCACCCCCACTTGACAACAATGGAGAAACTATAATACCTCAACTCAAGAACATGGAAGAATAGAGAAAAGGAAGCATAAACCAACAACCAAACTCACCTTGAAGCTTGGAGGAAGTGGATTTGAGTAGGGTGAGAGTGGGGAAGGAGGAAAAGAGATTGGAGGTGTTAGGGTTTGAAAATGGGGGTGTTTTCCCGAGTGGAGGGACATTTATAGGAGTGGGGTTTCATTTAAATGAAACTCCGTCATTTGCACTATTTTTGGTGTGAGGGGTACCACTATGGCGGTCGACGTATATCCAAATTCAGGCCGACATAGGGTTTCCAGGACCCACTCGTATTATTGGTAGGTCCCGCTCAATTTATAACTTAAGACCTTGGAGAAACCACTCTGGAGAGCATTGCAGCTCTAAATGAGTGTTGCAGCAATCACAGAGGGTAAGACGGTGCAAATCAGGAAAATATGTACTAAGCGCTACAACGGTCCAGCGTGAGGTAGTGCTCTTCCATAATGCTCTATATGAGCGGGGGCTCAAGTTTTTATAGAATCCCCATTTTGGGGTCCAAACCACCAAAACATGATCCTCAACCCCAAAATGTAGAAACTTCATCTTCTACCCGGTTTCTCACTCTAAACTCAATTTTTTTCCATTTCTCTCAAATCTAACTTCAACCTTTCACTTCTAAGACTTTAAGGTATGTTATTTTATTGGTTTTGCTTCCTTTTCTTCAATTCCTTATTGCTCTTAGGGTGATTTTCATGCCTATTAGAGGAATGGAGTTCATCCTTTATGTTAGAGATAAAGTTGAGTTGCTTAGAGATTCTAGTAGTTAATCTAGAATTGTATTGCTTCAATAGCATATACTAGTGTCATTCCTACCTCCTAGAGTTCTAAGGGTGTTAGTTTTGCATATTCCACCCTCCAGGTGAATGAGTTCAAACATGTGATCTATATGTTGTTCATTAGAACTATTTTCATGAAAATATAGCTTAAAGCATGTTTTTAAGAGATTATTATTGGTTATCATATTTTGAACTGCTGATTTTAGAGCATGAAATATATCTTTTGATAAAATTCATGGGAGAATTATTGATAAAATGTTTTCATGTAGAGTTAGTTATGATTGTGGTTGTTAGAGATATATGATTGTTAGAAGACTTTTATGTTGAAGGGATTATGTATGTGATTATTGGAAATTTTATGATCTTTATGAGTATTATTGCAACTTTTAGAGTTTTCAAGCTTATGAAAATATGTTTTGAAGGATGATTTAGAAATTCTGTCATAACATAATTTTAGAGTATGAATCTTTATATGACTCAGGATAGCTGACGACTACATACTCTATAGGCTTTGAAATCACAGTGTCTACAAACGAATGATCCCTTGAACATGATTTCATAGTCATAGTTTTGAACATGCTAAAGTCAAACTTTTAGAGTTACATAGGTTCATAGAGTATTAAAAGATTTTAAGGGTTTTCAGATTTTCTTGAAATAAGAATAGATTAGTTTAGATAGTAGCTATAGAGAAACAACAAGTGAGTTAACGGCTGTAATTCATCGTCAACCTAGGTACCAAGTTATCCTTAAAGGACAATCTCATAGAGTAGAGATGAAATCTAGTTATGTGTCAGATTTAGATCCCAAGGGATCATAGAGTAGAGAAATTATTATACTATGGTTGATATGGATAACTAGAAATTTTTGTTTCTTTATTAGAGTGCTGTTATTGATTTTAGGAAACAATAATTTTTTATTATACATGCATATAAATATGATTTGTTTTAGAGCCTTATTATTATTACCATGATTTTATGTATTCTTCTTTAGTGTCCTATGAAGGGGGGTTATAGATAGGAATTCACTTACTGAGTATTACAATAAAACTCACCCCTTTTCCTTCTTCTCCCATTTACAGATACCACAATTGTTGTACGTTCATCTCAGCCATCTTCTTCTCAACAACAATAGAGTTCAGCTAGTGAGCTTCATTAAGCTGAAGCATTCTTGTATAGTTTAGAGTGCTCCAGTGCACATGCAAGCAGTCTAGACCCTATAGATCATGTTTTGCATTTTGCATAACATAACTATATTATAGATTTGTACTTACGTAACTATATAGTTCATTTTGTACTAGAGAAACTGATTATATGTGTTTTGTACAATGAGTATGGATTTTAGAGTAAATTATGATATTTCAGACGTGATTATATATATTGATTTCAAGAATAGGTGATTTGTCTGGAGAAAGAGATTTATATTTCCAATGGTTTTTCATGCTTAAATATGCATACAAAGTAGTAAAGTTACGAGGCTTATGTGAGATGAGATTTCTCACATGCCTCCAGTGTCCAAATCGGGTCATGACACCTTGCCCTTTACCACTGCTATAGCGGTCTTGGACCGCTATAGTGGTGTTAGAAACACTTGTTCTCCATTTAATGACTTTCAAGCATCTAGTCCTTCAGGGCAACACGGATAGGTCCAGGAGACCCTAAGACTGTACTAGGCTTTTCTAGGGATATATGGACCTAAGGTATTATAATTATTAATTATTTTTTAAAACAATTATCTCCATGTCTCTCTTTCATTATCACATCATGAATATTCTATATTAAATATTGAATTTCAAACTGTTATAAGTCTAAATTTAAATCATAAGACTCATCAATATGCCAATCAAAATTATTTAATATTAAAATATTATAGACAAATGAGTTTTCAACTATAATCAATTTTGGTAGATTATGAGTTTTTTTTTAAGCTAATTTAAAAAATGGCTTTTGGTTATGAAATAACAATGGATTTGAAGAATTCATTGTGAATGAAATTAAAGTTAAAAATTTTGCCATTACACTTTTGGTCACTTTGGGTTTGGGTTTCTTTGTTTTCGTTGTTCATAATAAAGCAAAAGTCTTTTTATGAGAAAATGAAAATGGGATTTTTGATAAATATGCTAATTTATTATACTTTTTAGTTAAAAGTAGATAAATAAATTATATCCATAAAATTAATTAAAACAATCAATCAATTATGATGGACATTTATGCTATATGATCAATAAATTAAAACAATTATTCCAAGGTCATATCAATTTAAATTGATCAATATTCTTTCAAATTTATAACCATCTTCACCCAAGCATAATTTTTGGAAACCATAAGTATGAAACAATGATTTTATATGATATGATTTTTAATATTTATTTAAGAGTTTCCTTTTCAAGAAATAATCTGATCTAATTTACACTATAAAATGTAATTTCTATATATATTATCAAATATCAAATAAATTCTAATTACATAAATATTTGACTATTTTAATGCAAGATATCAATATATTTGGTGAATTATGACTTGGAAATTAATCATTATATATTTATTTTTTTCTCTCTTTTAAGCTTCAAACCCTCATATTATCCTTCACTCTATTTGTTCTTTCTCTCTCTTTTATTGTTTTATTGTTATTTTTTTATTTACAATTTTTATGCTCTCATTCTTTTACTGTTTCATCTTCATTCTTCTCATTCTTCTTCTCTCTTTTGCATTATTCTTCCATCATCTATATTCTCTTTTTGCATCTATATATGTAATATATTTTGTCATTGCAATCATTTTTGTTCAATTTCACTCCTTATTTAATGGATTTTTTTTAGGTGCAATTGAAAAACTTCACATCTCTATATTCCTTTTAGTTTTTGCTTTTATCTTTCTTATTGTGAGAGGTTATTATTTTTAACTGCTATGTTGTGGCTATATATAATGATTTGTAAGAGGACTATCACATTTTTTATATTGTTGTGATTATATTCAGTGATACTATGTAAGCCTTTGCTAATGAGGGCTTTCTATTCTTTTTCTTGCCCATGAAAAGGAGTCATTTGACTAAAAATTTCTCTAGAAGAGAGTGCCTTCAGAGAGGTATAATACATCAAGACAAATAAGGAAACTAATAAGCAAACTAGAATAACCATTGTGTATGAGTTTCTTTTTATATAATTATTAGAATGATAATGCCTATTCTTAAATTTTATTTTATATTTTTTATTATATGAAGTTATTTATTTTAAATTATTTTTTCAAAATATTTCAAACTTTTACTCTCTGTTAATTTCACTTTTAATTTACTTTGAAAGAAAGTATTTAGTTTATCATTTTCATTTCTTTCTTTGTTATATGGTTTATTATTTTCATTTTATTATATTTATTTGAGCTTAATTTTTGTAACTCTCTTCGGTATTTTTTATTCTTTCTATTTTCTTATTTATATTCGTGTATTAATACTATGATATTATTTTTTTTTGTATTTTTGTTATTTTTTATGGCTATTACCTTTTTCTCTTTTTTTTCCCTATTTTTACAAAGTTGTTGATTACCTTTCATGTTAAACTTAATTGTTAGTTTAAATAAAGTGATAGTAAAACTATATACTATATCTTTAACCTTTTTTTTTTTGCAAATATCAATATAAAAATATATGGTAAGGGTAATATCTATAATTTATATTATAATAATATATATATAAGTCCAAAATAAATCCAAATTCTAATCAAATAAAAAAAATATATTGACTAAAACATAAAATGTTGTGATTGATATCTATTTGATTTTACTATTCTTATTTTATATTAATTTTATGATAGTATCCTTAATTGATATTAATTTAATCTGAAAGCAATTTTAATTTATATACCAAAGTTCAAAAATTAATCTAATGTACTTATTTGTCATTACTTTACCCTGATATACCAAAAAAAAAAAAAGCGCCACTAGCCTTAATTGATATCAACTTAATTTGATTCATTTGATTTTAGCAAGTATTCAATCTAATTAATTATGATATGACAATAATTTAAAATTATAATTTATATTACTAATAATTTAGACTCATTTTAAGGACAGTTTTGCTACGTGTGTATTGAGAAATTTATCTCCACCATTTTCTCAAAATTTCTATTTAAAGTAAATTCTTAAAGTTTTATTTGCATTGTAATTATTAATTTTTTTAATTATACTTTCATTTTTCTCTTCTATTAATAGACACTCTACATTGAATATTATACCAATTATAAGTTCCACAATTTTTAACATTCAAAATATTACAAGTCTTAAAATGTCAAAGTTGAAATTTTTTATAACTTATATTTGACATTATAATGAAAGGTGTTATAACATTAAAATGTTATAATATTATTAATAAACAATAAAAATAAATTGAAAAGAATAAAAAATAAATGCATTACTATATTTAAAGAAAAATAGTCACCTTTGCAGAAATATAATTTTTGGAAATAACCATCATAAAAATTAATGAATCAAACCAAAAATTTCAAATTCATTCCTCAAATCAAATATTGAAAAATATACCTTCTATTATATATTGGGATTCATTTAGCATAATTAATTTTTACATATATATTACTTCCCAAATCAATGCATACTTTCTCTTAAATCTATATATTTCCTAAAAAAATATCAACAATTTATTTTCCAATCCTTTTTTTTTTTAAGTTTCTAACTTCAAATCTAGAGCTTTTACTAAAATCATTAAAAAAATATATCTATTTACCCATCTCATTACACAATATTTGATTTTTTCTAACTTAAACATTCCAACTTATCAATTCCATAATTTTTTAAAACTTTGATTTTTCAACATTAAAATATGTTATTAAAATTCAATTCCATAATTTTCACTTTTTTGATAATGATACTAATTATTTATTAAATTTTAAAAAAATTAAATAATTACATTACTTTTATTGAAAAAAATTGTGTAATTGATGCTACTCCAATAAGTGAGATAATTAGGATTATTTATATTTTTTACTAATTATAATACATTAATTATAATATATATTTTAAAATTTATATATTAATTGACTAAAAGGATGTGCAAAGAAAGGAGGTGTAATTGAAATATCATAAATTAAATTTATTCATTATCTTTTATTAATATGAAATTATATTTTTATATTTTTATAAATTAAATATTTTAATTTATTAAAAATATGTAAATGGTTAGGGATGATAAAAAACCTCGTTGAAGGGGTACTTGCGGAAATAACCTATAATGAGAATAGGAATAAGAATAGGTTAAGTCTTTATTGGGACGGGCAGTCCCCATTTGTTAAACATGGTAGGGATGAGATCCCCAACCTATGAAACCCACAAATTCCTTATTTATATAAAAGATTGAAAAATCCACTTTTATATACATATATATAAACCTTAGCACACCATTTTTTTAATTATCTTTATTAAATTTGCACTATATATGTATTTTCATTTTTAACTTGAATTATGTTGCATTAGTATTATATTTATTATTATGGATATTTACATTTTGAACTTCAAAGTATTTTTCAAATTATTCTCTTTTTGATTCAAATCCCCATAGGAATGAGGAATGTAACAGATGATAAGGATGAGGATCGGAATGAGAGGCCAAATTCTAAATTGGGATGGGGACAACGGGGCACATGCCCTCTCATGAATACCTATTATCATCCATATAAATTGTTCATGATATAATAAAATATCTACTTATTCTCTTTTATTATTCAATAATTTCAACTTTTAAAATGTATAAAATTTTCATAAAATAGGCTCTTTATTATTAGTTAAAGGTTATCTATCGAGCTTTTTCAACCTTATAAACATTATATTCAAAATAATATATAAAATAGGATGACACATTCATATTTTGTTCATTTATTTAATTATTTAACTTTATCTTATTTTTAAAATAAATTTATATATTAAATTTTCTATAAGATATATTTAAATAAATTATTATTTATTTTCTATAATGACCAATAAACTATCTTTATTATCATCCCGTGCACATGAGTCAGATGACTAGTAATAGAAATCTATTACATTCTCTATTCACTAATGCCTGTTGCATCAAAAATAAAAAATATGGAACATAAATTTTATGATGAATAAACCTGTACAAATCACAAGCATATTATAGATACAAATTATAAATTATCAACCAGGAAATAGTTCTCAAGAATGATAAAGAAAATGCCAACAAACATAAATCAATATGGAACAACCAAATTAGAACTCTTCTGCACAAGGTAAATACAAAGACTTTAAAAGCAATACTTTTATAAAAAAAATAATGGCATAATTTGTCAACACAAAGAACCTTCAGTTTGGTCTTCAATTTACAATTGGATCTTCCATCTGTGATGTTCTTCTTGCCTAAATGATTTGAAAAGAAAACAGATTACAATTATATTTTCCAATCCCAAAATCATAACATGCATATATATATATATATATTTATATAAGAACAAAATATTTTTTTAGAAAAATAAAGAGAATTAGTGACCTTAATCACACCATTATAGTGTAAGCATCCAAGAGAATCCTAAAGTGAGTTGTTCCAATCTTGAAATTTGAACATGTGAAACCTTCAATATCAAATGAAGAAAATGAAGATTCATAGCAACAAAAATCATAGAGTGATAGATAAGTTTGGAAAAAAAAAGGAAAAATCCAAGTTTGCCACCATTATGGCTGGTCTTTCTTCAAATGTAGAATTTGACCTTTGATCTAAATGATTAATCTTGTCATTGCTATTGTTCACTTTTGTTCTTCTCTAACTTTGATTTCAACAAATAGAACAATAGACAAAAAAATAAATAAAATTTTAGGTTTGGAGAGAATAGAGCACTTGAATCCAAGCTTGGAAAGTTATAGGTTCGAATGAAATATAAGAATGGAGAAAATTTTAGAAAAAAGATATGTAGGGATAATGACAATGAGGAGAATTTGTTTTAATAATAAATAGATGTTCACAATCGATGATTGATATAATTGATATTTAATAATTAATTATGATTTTGATGAATATAATTGATATTGATATCTCATAATAATTAAGAAATCTATATCTATAATCTATAATCTATAATACTAATATTTAAGACTTATTACATAAAAAGCTTTCCATGTGTCATTGATAAAGAGAATTATGGCCCATCATTTTCCTAATTTTAATAAGGTTTAATTACATTGTAGGTCTATATAGTTTCACTCAATTTTTAATTAGGTTCTTATAATTTAAAAGTTTCTAAATAGGTCCTTATAGTGTATGAAATTTTTCAATTAGGTCCTGTTATAAAAAAATAGAATATTCTATGGAATATGGAATATTTCATTTCCATCTCCCTCCTTACATAACGAGGGACCTTTGAAAATTCTCATACGCTATAAGAATTTAATTGAAAATTGAGTGAAACTATAGGGATATGAAGAATAATTAAATCTTCAAAATATGCATTTGTCTTTCAACTAATGCCTCCGTTTCAAGAGAGGTGCAATTTTAGTTTCTTGGTGGAGTATAAGTTTTTTATTATATATTTTATATTACTTTTGGTATTGGATCGGTTTGTCCCTTTAGAATTATGTTTTTTGATTTATTATATTTGTTTAAGTTTAGTAAATATCCAATCTCATTCTAATTATTGCCTTTGCAATTTTGAGGTTACATTATGCTAGTTTCTTACCATGTCACCCAATCTTTTCCTTGTGTGTCTATTGTCTTCCCCTTACTATTAAATTAAAATTAGCTAAGGTTTGTATTGTTAAATTTTAGTCATCTTCATTATTTCCTTACAACCTAGTCCTTCTTTGTAGTGATAAGTTGTGCCATTTATTTATTGTATACATTGTGTAGGATTTCCTCAAGAACTTAATGTATGATAAAGACTATGTTATTTGAAGTTACTATCTTTTCTATTATTAACCCCTTTTGAAATTTAGATTTTGAAGGTACCATCTTTCCTTGAATAACCCCTTGTGGAATTTATCTGTTTTATGGTTAATGAAGGAAAAGGTAATGTAATGATATCACAAACTTAAAGAATGGTACAATAATGATTTTCAAAACTCAATGCATAGAGGGACAAATAGATCCAATACCAAAAGCAATGTGAAATATACAATAAAAAATTTGTACTCCACTAAGAAACTAAAATTGCACCTCTCTTGAAACTGGCATAGTTGAAAGACAAATACATATTTTGAAGGTTTAATTATTTTTCAAGTTCCTATAGTTTCACTTAATTTTCAATTAAGTCCCTATAGTGTATGAGAATTTTCAATCAAGTTCCTACCGTTATGTGAAGAGGAGATGAAAATGGAATATTCCATATTTCATAGAATATTCTTTTTTTTTACCATGGAGGGTTTTGATTGAAAAATTTCATACACTATAGGGATCTACTTAGAAACTTTTAAACTATAGGGACCTAATTGAAAATTAAGTGAAACTATAGGGACCTGTAGTATAATTAAACCTTTTAATAATCAAGTTAAGTTTTTGAATTTAATTTACCTTCTAATTATTGATTAGTTTTTTCCAATCATTTCTTCATATCTCTTTTTCGTTAACACAATAAAAACACTCTACAAAATATCTTATTCAAAATTATTTAATATGAAAATAATAACAAATAATATAAACAAAATGATAATTGAATGTATTATTATATCATTAAAATTGTATATGTATAATTATTATAGTTTTAATTAATGATAATAAAACTATTATAATTATGTTACCACAAAAAAAACTATTATAATTAATGATAATTTTATTGACATGTGTAACTTTTGTATAATTATATAAAGAGCTATTATAATATGTTTTCTAAATTAATAATGAACTAAAACTACAACCCATATGTGATGTTACAAAACTACATAAATTAGGATTACTTATTTTTTTTTACTAATTTATAATCTATAATCTATCTATTATAGTGAAAATTATGCCTCACCATTTTCATAATCTTAATATTTAAAGTAAATTTTTGAATTTAATTTTTCTAATTATTAATTAATTTTTTTCGATCAATCCTTCATATCTCTCTTCCATTATCACAATAAAAATACTCCACAAAATATCTCAATCAAAATTATTTAACATGAAAATAATAACAAATAATATAAACAAAATGATAATTAAACATATTATTATATCATTAAAATTTTATATGCATAATTATTATAGTATTAATTAATGATAACAAAACTATTATAACTACGTTGCCATAAAAAATATTATAATTAACAATAATTTTATTGACCATGTATAACTATTATATAATTATATAAAAACCTATTATAATATGTTTTTAAAGTTGATAATGAACTAAAACTACAACCCATATATAATGTTAAAAGACTACATAAATTATGATTATTTATGACTTTTGTTTTTACTAATTATAACACATTAATTGTAACATATATTTTAAAATTGACTTATTAAAAAGATGTAAATAGCTTGGATGATAAAAAAAATACCACTGAATCGGACCCGTGGAATTGCTCACAATGAGGATGAGAATGAGGATATGTTTAGTCTTCATAGGGACGAGGTGAAGTTCCCATTTGTTTAACTGGATAAGGATGGAGAATGAGGTCCTCGCATCATGGAATCCCACCAATTTACCATTTATATAAATTATTTAAAGATTCACTTCATCATTTTTATTTATTATCTTTATTGGATTTGCATTATGTATATATCTTTATCTTTAATTTGGATTACATTGCATTAGTGATATTTGTTATTAACAACATTTATGTTTCAAATTTCAAAGTATTTTAAAAACTTTTATCTTTTTGGAATTCTTTTAATATTGGCGAATATCCCACATGTGGATTCAAATTCTCGCGAGGAATGGGAAATGGGGACCCATGATGTGGGATGGGGATGGGACGTGAGGGGAGGGAGGAGTATGTCCATTTCTAATGGATACCATTGTCATCCCCATATATGGCTCATGATATAGTAAAATTGTCTATTTATTCTCTTTCATTATTCAACGATTTCAACTTTCAAAACGTGTAAAATTTTCATAAAATAGACTATTTATTATTAATTAAAGGTTATCTATCAAGATATTTCAACCTTATAAATATGATATTGAAAGTGAGATATAAAATAGAATAACATATTTATATTTTTTTATTTATATAATTATTTATTTATTAAATTATTTTCAAAAGAAATTTATATACCCAATTTTCTATAAGATATATTTAAATAAATTATTATTTATTTTTAATAATAATTAATAAATTATTTTTTATTATCACCCTGCATTAAACAAACTAGTTTATTTTATATTTTATAATATATATTGAATGCAGATTCATTCTAGTTGTGACATTTGTCAACTCATCATTATTTAGTCCTTTGAAATATAATTATTATATAAATAGATAACAGATAAAATTTTTAAAAATTAAAAACATAGAAGGGTTTGATGAGATTCAAAATAGATAAACTATTATGTTTATTTTTCAAATACTACAAATATTTAAATATTTAATTAAATCCAGATAAATTTTAAAGATATTTAATTTTTATAGTGCAATTCCACTATTAATACTAATGATTTCCAATGTCCTTTTAATAATATGTAATAATTGTAATTTATTTTTCAAAAAAAATAATTAATAATTAATTTTTTTAAAACTGGGCTCTAAATCATTATCGTTGTGACATCTAAAACACTTTCCCTTATAAAAGTCTTAAATATTAGTATTATAAATAGATTAGAATTGTAAGAAATCTTAGGACTAATTTATTTTTGTTAAGAACCAAACTATTCATAGCTAATATCATTGAGGACTAATTTGGGGGTTTATTTTATTTTACAATTTCTCTCTTTATTTTTCTGTCACTCTATATTTTTTAAAGTTAAAAAAATAATATAGCCCTGACCAAAAAATAAAAAGATAAATAGAGAGAAATTTACCCAACTCATTTATAAATAATGCGACAAAATATTTATTTTAAGTATGGCTAAATATTAAAAAATATAACTAAATACTTGTAAATTTAGTCATATTTACAGAAAAATATGACTAAATTCATTCACTTAACTTTAAATATCGATAATGTGACTAAATACTTGGTGTATGGTGCATTTTATTTTATTCGGTATACCACAGACAGAACCATTCCTTTTCCCACTTCTACCTTGACTGTGCCCCTTCAAACCTCCTTTTCACTCAACCTGCTCTGCAAATCATGTTGCCCATTTTCTCATACTTATACTTCCTACTTTCTTAGCTGGTTGCGTATGATTTGGCACATTTCATTATATCAAAAAGGTTTCAAATTTTTGTCTTGTCTATGCCATGATATAGATTGATCAAGGAATTCTCTAGATAGACGATTCTTATAGTCCATTTATAGGATCTTGTAAGAGTTGCATAATGATATATGTCAAGCCGTCATTGGTTAAATAGACTCCAAATCGAACATCCCCTTCTATTTTGATGTGATTTCTCGTTTTGTGCCTCTCAAGATTATATATCCCAACAATTATAAGGTGCGTATTTAACATTCTATGTAATTCTTAATTCAAATGTTACGACATATGCACACATTTAATTTTTATATGAACATATATTTTTTTTAACTTTTTTCGTAATAAAATATTTAGAATTAGAAAACGTTGTTCCAATTTAGTTTTTGGAAGAGATTATTCATTGTATGGTATTAAAGCCTTAATGATGAAGTGATTTGAGTTTGATATTTGTTATCCTCATTCTGATAAATTATTCATTTTTCAATGTCAAAAGAGATATTTACATGAGAAACATATTAGATATAAAATCATTATTGTATTTTTATCCAATAGTTAAAACTCCCCGGAGAGATAGGAATTAAGACAACTCTGCAAACCACGGCTAACACTCGCGAAGTTTGTAAATAACTCATCGATAAGTGACCTATTGATTCAAAACTACTTCATCTGTTTGTCAATATGAGACTCTCTTGGTAAAATTTTGCATTTATGCTTATTAATGTTTGTTTTCCATATTCTTGTGAGTATATTTCAAGAACCTACAAATTTAAGGAAAGAAACAAACAAAAGTGTAAAACTGCCGCATGGTAACCAATACAATTATTGGGATTGCATATCACCTAACCTTCAAATGAGCTAGCATGTTAGCTCATTTTTGGCAATTTCCTATTCCAATTGGCAATTTCTAAGTAAAAACAGCATATTGCTTGGGTTTTAGCAAGTGCCACCTAAGAATCCACAAGTAGAGATAAATGTTCAATCTGCTTTTGGATGTTTCCTTATCCTCCATGTCTCTTTGTCCAAATAAAAGAAGATAATACCAATTGTATGGTCATTGCTTTTGGAAATAAAACAAAAACCACGGTTTGGAAGCATGCTGGGAGCCTTCTTGCCATTCTCACTCACACTCACACCACTCGGAAACAAAACCAGAGGGCCGTGTTTGTCTTTGTCAAGGCATGTTTGGATTCATGTAACCTTTGGGAATATTAAAATTCTCTTGGCAATGGCTACCCTTGATTCCTACCCACCCAAAGATAAAAGCAAAAAGTTGTTATTTTCATATAAAAAATTTACATCAGATACAATATTTTTCCTATATAAGTATACAATAAATTTTTTTATATATTTATATTTCTATAAAGATTAATTTAAATGCACAAAATGTTTTCTTATTTACTATCATTTAATCATATGTTAATATTATCAATACATGGCTCTTGAGTTTGAGTAAAATGGTACGCAAAGTAGGGGAAGGATTCCTTGGTCCTTCCTTAGTTGTGGACTAACATTAGTTCTCCTATTTTCACTTGTAATATTACTAAAGTAACCCATTTCAACGATTAATTTTACATTATTCCACTCATCCTTCTGTCCTTTTTCCTATTATTTTCCACTGTGTTGCTCACTGCTCAGGCTGCCCACGTCGTCACCTTCATCGCCGGTCACCTCCTCTATCGGCCACCACCTGCTAGTACAAAAAGAATAAGAACAATAATACTACACCTCTCTCACACTCTTCTCTGTTATTTCTTTTAAAATAATCTCACATTACTCTCATGAGTAACTTGCTCATGGAATTGAGAAGGACTCCATTCTGATTTAAGGTTTCAATTTTATCATACAAGCAACAACACATACCTATTACCCAAAAATCCCAAAATTTTTTATTTTCCCTCTTCTCGCTTCACTCTTTTTCTCTTCTTTGCTGCCAACAGCACAACATACATCTGGGTACTATGATTCAAAGTGATCGATCAAACCGGATCACTTTAATTCCACTATGATTCAAAGCAAAAGCTTCAAGCTGCACATGCCATTGTGCTTCCATACACTTTTTAGATTTTAGCACGCACAGATACCTAAAGTAATGCATACTCCATTGTTCCTTGGATGCACAGGTCGTTTTGGAGCCAGATGATGGCGGCATAGAGAAAGGAGGTGACATAGGAGGGGTCAGAGGGGTTGTGGGGGAGGAGTGGATGGGTTGTGGGGGTGGTGGGTGTTGCAGTGATAGTGCATGGCGGTGGTGTGAGAAAATAGTTGAGGTTAGTAAAAGATAGATATGTAACTTTACCAAAAAATTTAAAATTGTAACTTCAGAAACGTGATATCATAAAAATATTTATTTAATTATTTCTATTATTAAATCTGAACCTTTGAAAATCAATCTAACGGTTGAAAATAAGAAAATTAACGTTAGTCCTAAACAAAAAGAGGACTAACGAATCCAGTGCCTGCAAAGTATACTCGGGAAGAGCACTAAGCTTCAAAAGTCTTAAAAACAGAAAAAAAAAAGATGATTTAATATAAAAATCAAACACTTTTGAAAATACAAAATATATAATTAAAGATTTAATATTCATTTTAGCCTTTAAATTTTAAAATAAATTAAATTACTTTCTAACATTGCAAAATTTGAGTTATATTCGTTCTAGTTCCACTTTTATTTAACATTCTATTAAATAAATAATAATGTGTAATGTTAAATAATACCTTAACACACTTTATATCATCTAACATAGAATTAAATTTAAAATAACTTATTTTAAGCCTAAAATTATACAAAATGAGATATTTAAATATTTTTTTAAGTTGTAAAATAACTTTTTTATATAATTTTAGATATCAAAATGAATCATTTTAAACTTTATTATATTTTAGATGACACATGATATGTCAATATATCTTTTGAAATTATACATCATCATTTAATTAACAAGATATTAAGTAAAAGTGAGCTTAGGGATTAATATGATTCATATTTTACAATGTTAGAAAATAATTTGGCTTATTTTATAAATCGAGGACTAAATATTTCATAGGTATAAAGTGAGGGGCTAAAATAAACATTAACTCATGATTAAATAAGTGAATTTGAACTGCCAAAAATAAAAAGAGTGAATTTAAATATATTTCCGTATTGTTTGCCCATATTAATGTATAATATTGAGTTTAATTGTTATATATCTTATGTTAGAAAATAAATTTAATTTTGGCCCACTGCATTATAAAAAAGGTAGATTAGCTGAACTTCTTTAAAGTTTGGTAAAATTTACCATATCTCCCCTTTATTGACACTAACCTTCTTGGATGTACTATTCGATCAATATGCAATGAAAGAGAGGATGACTTAATAATTTTACAAACTCAAGAAGGTCGATGTAATAATTTCACAAACTCATTGATTTTTTAAGTAAATTTTATGAATAGATAGGGGTCGAAATGAATTTCACTAAATCTCAAAAGAAGATGTCAATATAATTTATCCTTATAAAAGGAATTATTATAGAAAATGACATTATAAAAAATGTTTACAATATCATCCAATCATATAGGGTTAATATGATTGATTCTTACCTTTATTACTTAAAAAATCATGGAAATAAAATAATTTAATTTGTCACAACCCAAAAATCGTGAGGGCATATAAGGGATATGGTCCCTTATGGAAGCCTTTTGAAATTAATTTTATGCAATTATGTGTAGTAAATTACTAAATTAATACTCATAACAAATCACAAAAATAAATAAATAATTAAATAAATAACTTCCTTAAAACTTCTTGAAAAATTTATTAATAAAATACATAAAATATTTAACTCTTCCAAATCATTCCAAAATCCATAACTGAAATAGACAATCTTAAATCATGTTCCTGAAAGAAATTATGTAAAATATCATTATGATAAAAATAATATAACCTTAAAATAACCATGCATGCTAAATGATGTCTAAGAACCTTGCGTACACACTCCTTGAACACTCTATTCTAATATTATCTTAATTTAAACTTTACTACAAAGTGAAGCTCACACTAGAATAGCTGCAAAGCTCCAAGTTCTAGTTCTGAATAATAACTGATTCTAAACTAGCCGTAAGGAGAAAAAGGAAGGATAAGTTCATCAAAACTCATTAAGCGAGTCTTCACTCACAATCCACATGGGGCAACAACAAAAAATACATAACATATACATGCAATTGATGTAAAATATTTTATATATAATTACATATAATTGTATTGAAAATAGTCATTTAATTAAATTCAAGGCAATAACTAGTAGAGAAACAAAAGATGTTCTTTACATAAATATCTAAGCTGATAGTGAATCTAAGCCAATAGATAATCTAATGAGCATCTAACTAGGTTTCATAAATGGATACCATACTAGGTTCCTCCTGGGATAAGCTAGTCCTGACCATTTTTATAAGGGTAACGATTAAATCCTTAACCATTAACTTGTTGTTCAGTTTCTCGTTAATTACTAAAAATAATAACTTGCAATTAAATTGAATAAATCTGAAAGCTTTGAATTCATATAATTCCAACAATATGATGTAGCATAACTAAGGTTCTAAAATTATGTCCAATGGATCACCAACTGATAGACATAATGATTTCAAAAGCCAACGAGTTTGTATCTAACAATTGTTATGAATCATACTTTGTTTAACACTTTCAATAAATCATAGCTGATGTGCTAAAATCTTAATAAGAAATCCATAATTTGAAAACATGGTAATCAATATTTTTGCTGTAAATATTAACTGAGGTCTCATAATTTCATAAATTGGGAAAAATATATTCTATGACATGCAAGGTATCAAATATAGTCTTATGAGTTTTCTAAAATAAGGTTTTTATGATAACTGTGAACAACACTAGTTTTTATCAATGGAAACATATTTTTTTAACATATTCATTTAATTCTATATATTTATATTTGTGAAAGTATTTGACTATTTTATATTTTCTTAAAAAAATTATATCTATTATCAATATAAAATACTTTATGCTAGCATCATTATTACAAAAGTAGTATTTGTGAATACTATATATATATATATATATATATCCTAATTGACATTTACACCATAAATATAAATGATAGATATCTAAATAAATCATAATCTTAGAAAGGATATAAAAATTAATTTATAAAGAGCATATGTGATAAAAAATAAAATTTAGTATGCTATATATTTTCTAATTCTAACAATATCTACAATACTAATACAAATATTAATATCAACGATAATTATAAATAATATTGAATCTAATATATTTGATAAGATGATATTTTCAAAGTTTTAAATTAAATAGTACCGATTATTATAAATAATATTGAATATATTTCGATAAGATAATATTTTTAAAATTTAAAATCAAACGTTATAACACAAATTGGATATCATAAAAAGATTAAATATCAACTTCAAATAAAAACTGAATATTGGCATAGAAAAAAATTAATACATAAAATTATTATAAATTTTATATTTTTTCTCCTTCTGGGATTGATATTTTCTTTTATAATTTAGATTTTACATGATTTACTATTTTATATAAATTTAAAATAGAAATATATATCCATTCATTCTTTTGATTTATTTATTTTCAATATGCAATCTCTTTCTTTTTTTTTTTAAGATATTTAAATATCTCATAAGCTTTATCCAACCCCTTTTTAAGCTTAAATATATCTTTTCTAAAGATATCTACTTTTAGGATATTACATAGTTAGAAGATAAGCTAAATTTTTTGCAATATAAACGTATCAAAATAAAAATTAATCTTATAAAAAAAATATTCCAAAGAAAACACGGGAAGCTTTTGCGAGAAAAAAGGAAGGCGGGTTCCACTTTTCTAGAGATAGAAAGTGACAGTTTTTTAGAGAGGGAAAAAATGTGTCAAGAAATTTCCAAAGACTCTTACTACCTCCTCCTCACAAATTCCATACTCCACTAAGGTGTGTGAAGGACAACAAAACAGTAAAGACAAAATGCCCTCAACCTTCACGCATTGTCTGAGCCTGACAACGTTGTAGCCATGACCATGAAATGAATAATAAGTACTCCAAACCAGGAGCTTCAGTACAAATCCAAACATCGAAACTCACTCCCCCAATATACAAAGCCAAAGCAAATTTTAAAAAAAAAAAAAAAAAAAACACATAACGGTTCTGGTTTTTTGTTTCAGTGTGCTCCAAGAGGCAAGTTTTGGACTTCTGTTGGGGCTTCATCTTCATCATTCCTCAATATCAAAACCCACTAAGGGATTAGCTTTTCGTTGTTACTTTGGCTTGTTCTAGTGCTGACACCACCCAACATGGTTTTTGGTACGGTTACCCTGTTTCTTCTTGCAACTGCTTCCATGTTTTTCTCCTTAAATTTGTGCTGAATTGGTGGGTAAAAAAACGTCGTACCCTTCAGTCTCTGAGCTGAAAGGCCTCAGCTTTAAGCTTTTGATCAAGGTTCTGGATTTGGGGTCCTGCAGATTCTTAGAATCAAACCCTTTCTGTGTGTTTTTTTTCACTTCTATTTTTCCGTTGTGCTTGTCCTATTCTGTTTTGCTCATGCTATCTGCACTAGCTAACTGAAAAAAAAAAAAACCATCCTCAATTTTGCTGAATATTGTGCTTAAAAGCGTGTTCTCTTTGTCATAACGTATTCATTGGGTCCTTCAAGCTTGTGCCTTTTTGTTCTTCAAGCCTAAATTCTTGTTATTTAATCAAGCTTATCTGCGACATTGGCAATCATCAACTTCATCAACCTTTCATTGTCTCCAATTTCCTCAGATTGTTGTTGTTACATGGTTCTTATAATGCAAGAAGAAGGGTCATCTTCCGCAACTTCTTCACCCTTGCAGTTCTTCCCCATGATGTCACTTTCACCTAGCTTAGGATCTCCCCATCCCTTGCTTAGGGAACTGAAATCTGAGGAAAGAGGTTTGTGCTTGATCCATTTGTTGGTCACTTGTGCAAACCATGTGGCTTCTGGCAGCCTTGACAATGCAAATGCCTTGCTTGAGCAAATTTCAATGCTTGCCTCACCTGATGGCGATACCATGCAGCGGATCGCAGCATATTTCATCCAAGCACTCGCTGATCGGATACTCAAAACATGGCCTGGGCTCCACAGAGCCCTTAACTCAACTAAAATGGTAATGATTTCTGAAGAAATCCTTGTTCAGAAGCTCTTCTTTGAGCTTTTCCCTTTCTTGAAGGTAGCATTTGTTCTGACAAATCAGGCTATCGTTGAAGCGATGGAGGGGGAGAAGATGATTCATATAATTGATCTCAATGCTGCTGAACCTGCTCAGTGGATTGCCCTCCTCCAAGTTCTGAGTGCGCGTCCTGAGGGTCCTCCTCATGTGAGAATCACTGGGGTTCATCACAGGAAAGAGATTCTTGACCAGGTAGCTCATAGACTCACTGAAGAAGCTGAAAAGTTGGATATCCCATTCCAATTTAATCCTGTAGTTAGCAAATTAGAAAATCTCGATTTTGACAAACTTCGTGTAAAAACTGGGGAGGCACTAGCAATAAGTTCGATTCTTCAACTACATTCCCTTTTGGCCTGGGACGATGAAGCCGTGCAGAGAAGATATCCTCTTTTGACAAGAGCCCCAAATGGAATTCACCTGCAAAGAGCCCTGCCAATGTACCAAAGCACATTGGGCGATTTGCTTGAGAAAGATATGGTCAATGGATATGCCCCTAGTCCTGACTCAGCCTCATCATCTCCAGCATCTTTAACTGCTTCAAATTCGATGAATATGGAGAGCTTCCTCAATGCCTTATGGGGGTTATCACCAAAGGTCATGATTGTAACTGAACAAGACTCTAATCATAACAGTTCGACTCTGATGGAGAGGCTACTGGAAGCTCTATATTCTTATGCAGCATTATTTGATTGCTTGGAAAGCACTCTCTCAAGGACATCATTGGAGAGAATAAGGGTGGAGAAGATGCTTTTCGGTGAGGAGATCAAGAACATTGTTGCGTGTGAGGGATCTGATCGAAAGGAAAGACATGAAAAGCTGGATAAGTGGCTGCATAGATTTGATTTGGCTGGGTTTGGCAATGTGCCTTTAAGCTATTTTGGTATGTTGCAAGCAAGGAGGTTCCTGCAGAGCTATGGTTGTGAGGGATATAAAATGAGGGATGAAAATGGTTGTGTAGTAATTTGCTGGCAGGATCGGCCCTTGTTTTCAATATCAGCTTGGAGATCTAGGAAGTAAGACAGAATTCAAGGAAGGGAAAAATGAAAACAGGGATGAAGTATTGATGAGTACAGTCTTCAGGTTTTTAATTTTTATATTTATTTTCTTTTTTAGTTTGTATGAAATTGTTTTATCCATATAGTAATGAACTGGTAAAACCAATGGACCTTTGAATCAGTTCCTTAACCAGTTTATTGTCCCATGTGTTGGTTTTTAGGCATACTTCTGATATTTCCTAACAAAAGTCATTAAAAGAAACAAAAAAATTGGGAAGACATACAATTTCATTGTTTGCTGCTGATCATTTTTTGATAAACTCATACCCTAGCCTATAATATCCATCTGCTATTTTAACTTACTGACTTGCTTATTGCAAGTTGATTTTCCAAGTTCCTGAATTTATGTTGGCTCTCTTTCAGCAAATAGAGCAAGTTGGCTTTCTAGTGGACTTGGATCAATCCTTAACCATCATTGCTTCAAATAGGAGGCTTTGTTACGTGCTCAAGATATTTGGTGGTTCATTCCTAATAGAAACAATACAATCTGTTTCTGCTTTTGCTATTTAGGTCACAATGACCATATGAAAATTGTCTAATGTCATGTTTTCATTAGTATAATATCAGTTGACATTTTGTCCTATAGTGACTGATAAGCCAATTGGCTTAGCTCAAGTGTTTTTTGACTTTACTTTAGTACGCTGCAAAAGAAAAATCACATCTATTTTGCTTTATTGATGTGGTGGCTGTTGGAAAATTCGGGTGTGTACTTAATTCATAATCAATATATTGATAATTGGATCTGATAAAGGGTTATTGTTGACCAAGTAAGACACCTTTTTGAAGTGCTTTGATTATCAGGATATTATTATAGACATTACTGAAAAATCAATTTATTAGATACTATACTGCTTAAAAAGAGTGAGTATTTTAGCAATTATTTTCTTCCAAATTTCAACTATAATCTTCTCTCCAAGGATGCAATTCGCATGGTTTGATGGTTATTTGATGACATATTTTAGACGCTTAGGTTGTGATCTTGACATTTAGATAGATATTTTTTTATTTTTCCTTGAATGACCATCTATTTAACAACCATTTTTTTAACGGATTATATCTATCAATTGCTTTCCCATAATGACCTCACGGGTAGGAAAATAAAAACTTTAGCGGGGCGTTTATTTTGGGATATCTATAATCTATCTATAATATTAATATTTAAGACTCATTTGGAGGAAATTTTTTCATATGTCACTTTCAAGAGTAATTTAGGGCCACAGTTTTCAAAGTTTTAATAATTAGTAATTAATATTTTTTAAAAAAATTCATAATCATAATTATTATATATCATTATAATATCATTGAAGATTATTGGTATTTAATAGTAAAATTATGTTGCAATGATTAATTTAGGACCCGCAAATTTTAAAACTTTAATAATTAATAATTTTAAAAAATAACTGTAATTATTATATGTCATTAAAATATCATTGAAGATTGTAGTGCAATTTTACTATTATTAACATATAATAGTAGAATTGCACTACAATTATTAAAGAATGAATTTTAAATTTTGAATTCAAAAATTTGTTTTAAACATATGTAAAGGATGATAAAAAAAAAAAGTGTAAAGGATGATAAGAATGAAACATATGTGAAATACATTTTGCTATTATAATGATATAAACATTTTTAGTATATCATTAAAACATGTGTAAAGGACTAGCTAGAATACATTTGATATAAGTATCAAAATGACAAAGATTAACATATGAACGGTCAGGATAATGAAAAGGATAAATGGATTAAGAATCCACTCAAAATAAAATAAAATAAAAAGGATTCAAGATAAAGGATTCAATATGATATCATAATTAATTTACAAAGTGCCACAATCAAAACGAATCTACATTAAATATATATTTAAAAATAAAAAATAAAATAAAATTTCTTAATTTTTATGAGATATCAATTATATTCATCAGACTTAATTAACAAATGCCAATCATAATAGTGTCATAACTAATTATTAGATATCAATTATATAGATCGTCAATCATAAATAAGGATCTTTTTCAAATTTTTTTGTGCATAAATTAGTTTCAATTAGTTTTGGTATGTAATTTAAACTTTTACGTGCAAAAATAAATTTTAGATATATGAGCAAAAAGCATAATTAATTATTAGATATAAATTATATCATCATCAATGATAAATAAGTAAATTTTTAAATTTTTTAAGCATAACAAATTGATTAAATCATATTTAAGAAGAAATGACAATAAATACTGTGTCACATATCATTTTCTTAAAATTTATATTTTTCAAAAGATTATTTTAAAACCTTATTACAAAATATTTAGAAAAACATTACAAAAGTGTAAATTTTCAATTCCAAATCAAATTTTAAATTTTGAATTAAGTGAAATCAATGTTATTTTCATATTTTAAATTTTAATGTAACAGTCACAATTTAGTATCTTCATATCTTATAATCATATCATATAATAATTATAATACAATTAAAAATCTATTCTAGGGAAAACTTTGCCACATAGCAAATTTTCTTTCAACAATAATCTAATATGTGAAAAAATTTTCTGAAAAAAAATCTAAACATTCGTAACCTATATATATATATATTTGTACATATATCATTTATGCACATTTAAGTCAATTTATTATAATATTTAATCAAATCATTTTATTATAACATAATATTATCATAATTAATAAATATAATCAATTTACACATAAAAAGATCAAGCAATCACAATCTAATAAATTAATCATTGTCAAATTAAATTTAAATTATATATATATATATATATGTTGATGAATAGTTACAAGCAATGCCCATTATATATATGGAAACAATAGTATATTTGAAATTCAAATAGTTACCTATTACCACACTACAATTTTATTATTGTTAATTATTATTGATGAGAGAATTATGTTGTTTTAATTGAAATTTGTTTCCTCTCAATTGAAACTTCTCAAAACCCACCTTGAATACGTATTGCTTGAACATCAACTCTTGCTTTTTGAGTACTAAAATATAAAATATGACAATCATAATTAAAAATTGAAAATCAATCACAGATATACCTATGCTATCAAACAATGCTTGTTCAAATTATCAATCGTGAATTTTACACTATCCAAAAATAATAATATTAATTAGAAATCAATATTTGTGTTAGTTTTTCTATTTTTGTCTTTATATTCTAATTTTAAATTATTAATCCTTTTTAATGTCTTAGTTTTATTTGTTTTCAAGTCTTAATGGTTGTTGAAATATACCGGTACCATGTTGCATAGATAAATTTTGTGAAAGAGTCATGGTGTCTTTATGTTAGGATTATTTGGTAGTGACATATTCTTAACTTTGGAAATTCAAAGCTTCCATACTAAAATAGTTTTGATTGATGAATATGTAAGTATTACATTTTTTTTTTGTTCATTTCTATTATATTTATGTACTTATTAATCTATACCACTTTTTTTTTTTTTGAAAGGACGAAAGATTCTTGCCCTAATCAAAGAAGGACATTGATTTTTAAATTTTTCAATAAGCTAGAAGATGAGGCATATCAAATGTCTAATTTTGGTATTGCTTTAAATAATAGTGATATTAAGATTACCAAACATCAATACCAGCTTGATTTTAAGCATCAAACCTACCAGAAAGCTCAAAACATTAAAAAGCTCATATTTAAATATAAAAAATAAAATAAAATATCATAATTATTGTGAGATATCAATTATATTCATTTGATTTAATTGACAAATATCAATCACAATAATCATAATTAATTATTAAATATCAATTATATCAATCATCGATGATAAATTAGTATTTTTTAACCTTTTTTTTTGTCATAAATCAATTTCAATTATTTTTGGTATTTAATTTAATATTTTTTGTACAAAAATAAGTTTTTTTATATATCATCATAATCATAAATCAGTTTTTTTTTCTTCTGCCTAAAAATCGACTAAATAATTTTTAAGAACCAATAAATGCTTTGCATTTTCTGAAACTTATACTTTTAAAGAATTTATTTTTAAAAAATAACTACAAAATTGTCACAAAAAATTACAATATTGTAAATTTTCAATTCAAAATCAAATATTAAAATACTAATTAAGTGCATTCAATTTTATTTTCATATTGTGAATATTTTAAATGCAATATATATTCCTAGATATCATAAATAACATATGCTCCTTTTCAATTCAAATAGTTACATAGTTGAATACAACGGAAGAGGGAGATGAAATTAAATCACTAACTAAAAGGGATAAGAGAAAAATGGGGTTAATTTTGTTCTTCAATTGTTTGATCATTATTTAAAAATAGAAAATAATTGTATTTTATTATTATTTGTAAATATTGATTATCAACTATTTATGAATTATTCATAAATTAACTTTATCAATTTAGATTAAATTTATTTATAATTTAATATTTTTTAGAAAATATTAGTGAACTATACAAGTAAAAAAAATTATTAATAGAATATTATGAATATACTTTACTTTGGTTTATAAATCTAATATTTAATTTTAGTATATTAAAGAACATACAACAAAAGAAAAAGCACATAATTTTTATTTTAATTATTGAATTTCTATTAAATTTTGTAAAAGTATATTATAAATAAATTTTATTTGTACATTTTGTGCAGATTTTCTTCAATTTGAATTTGTTAAACCACTGTTAGGAGGTCAAATTGAGAGGATAGAAAGGGACATACAATTTTTATTTTAATTAGTTAATCCTTAGTTTTTAAAAAATGAAAAATAAATAATAAATAATACTTTTAAGTTTATTCTAATTAACTAAGTTGTGTATAAAGTGATATAATAATATAAAAAAATTTGTTTTAAATTTTTGTTATATGATTCTTATTATTTAAATATAAAATTTTTTAAACATTTATGAAAAAATAGCATTTTCCATTGATTTTAAAATATTTGTATATATTAATTTAATATGAAATAAGTCGTATGCATTGTATGGGTAAAAGATTATACTTTTTTTTTTAAAAAAAAAGACTATGTCTTTTTTCAAGATAGAGCATTGCTCGCTCCTACCCTTGAGGTAGTTGAAATGTTAATGAATTTAATTATTCTTTCTCATATTCTTAGCGAGGAAAATGAGTATTTGAGTTCTAATTCACATTGCATAGTAGATGAAGATTTTGGCAATGAGACAGATTATAACTTGAGTTTTAAAATGAGATAAAGTGTTCTAACATTCCAAATCACAAATTAGTTTTGAAGAAGGAGTCACAATTATGATGTTAAGAAACATTAATCAATTTTCTGGATTCTGTAATGAAACAAGGCTAATAGTTGAAGATTTAGAAAATAATGTCATTTGAGCAATTGTAGTGATGACAGGTAATAAAATTAGAGAAAATGTTTATATATCTCAAATGAATCTAATACAATATGTCTCTCAAGTTTCAAATGAGACAATTCACGATCATCACTCTATGTTTTGCTATAACCATTAGTAAAAGTCAAAGCCAATCTTTGTGATTTGTTAGATTATTTATACCCAAATCTATCTTCACTCATGAACAACTTTATGTGGCTATCTCGAATAAAATCAATAAGTGATTTGAAAATATCAATATTGGATGACAATGGGCAACCTTACAATATAACCAGGAATGTTTATCTAGACGTGTTTCAAAATATTTAAAGCTCAAGTATAAATCTATGTTTTATATTTTTTTGAATTTACTTTAATTTATTATATAACACATTTATTACATTTTATTGCCAAGTCTTTACATACTTTAATACTAATATATATTTATATTGTATAATGTAGGGTGTTATATGAAGATCAAAATTTGAAATAAAGATCCTATATAATTAATCCTTTGTAATATATTACTTTTAATTGTGAACATCATTGTTAATTATTTATTGTTGTTAGTCAATTTAAAAAACTATCATAAATTAATTTTATTTTTTACTAAGTTTTAAACTATTTTTTACTTATCATCCCGTGCATTCACGGGTTAAAGTACTAGTATTTAATTATTCCTGGAATAGGTAATTGAGAATGATGTGTTCCTACGTTTGTTACAAGTTTTACAAAACTTTTTCTAAGTATTAATTATTCCATGGAAAAAGATTTTCCTATAGTTTAATGAAATCTCATTCCCAAATTGAAGGATGGGAAAAAAAATTCCCATGACTTGGGAATCACAATTATTAAGTACAATTACTAAATCATCCCTCAATTATATGACTTTTTCTCTTTTTATGATTGTGTTAAGGGTATTTTGAAAATTATGACATATATTCTCAGGAATATAGATTATAAAACAAACAAGTTTTAAATTATTTTCGGGAATCTTAACAAATAATCCAAAGAATGTTTAATGTTAACCAAACAATTTTTTAAAGATACCTGGAAATCATATTCCCAGGAATATCATTTCCAGAAATGTAATTTCTGGAACTTAATTTCAAATCTTGAAACAAACACCCCTTAGGATAAGTGGCATTTACTGTGGAAACCAACTTTGGCCATAATTTCCATTGTCATAAGGACGACATTTATAGGTATGATTTGAAAATTCTCATTTTAGGCTTTCGTTTTTGGTCAGTCATTAAAGCTTTTGCACGGAATATTGTTTCCAGTTTCATCCAAGAAAAAAAGGGGAGAGGGGAGAGGGGACTTTGGGTAACACATAAGTCCACTCACGAGCGCGACACAAGAAAGAAAGAGATATCACGAGCTATGAAGTATAAGGATAAAATATGATACTATATGATCCGACACCAATATGATGATATAGTGAAATTCTAAAATTTAAGATGTAGGGATACGTGTGTGTATATACATATACACACTAATTATATATTAAATTTAAGGTGATATTATCAATACGTTATTAAATTCACTTGAATCTTTTCATAACTATATTAAGAAAACATAAAAATATATGTCAATGACATTTTATGGACAAACTAATTTGTAAAACCATCCAAAAAATTAATTTTGATACATTTTGAAGTATCAAAGTATTGATATTGAATATCAATGCGATATGCCCTAAATACGGAGCACAGGAGGATGATGAAATATCGGTACAACTTAGATAATGAGTTTTCATTTGGAAATGGAAATTTCTATTGACTTTATTATAATACATTATCAATATATACTCATTTTATGTATACTATTAATTTTATTACGTGGATGCATTCTATTTCAAACATGGTTCTCGGTGTTCTTCCCAACATACCCTTTGCTTTGAAGAGCATTATTGCGAATACAACATGGAAGACACTTTATTCACCAACAACGCAGTCAAGGAAGGTTTTCACTTCATTGCTTTTGGCGGAATTTTAACAGCTAAAATAATGACATCACAAGTTTCACATCAGTTAAAAACGTTCACGCATATATATGCATAGGAGAGAAGTGGGTAAAAAGAATGTGACAAGGCAAGATTAAATTGAGGTGGTTCCTCGTGTATATATTGCATCTAATGTGGATGGTGCCGTTAACATTTAACCGCATTTTAAAAATGTGGTTAAACAAAAAATGTGGCTAAACCCTCTTAAGCACGAAATAGAAGCAAACATGGTTCATCTCTTACATTTAACCACAGTTAAGAAATGTGGCTAAAAATAATGTGGCTAAACCCATAAAAATAGCATAATATTAAGTAGAAGACATGCGTCCCATTGATAATGATTCATCATTCGTGGAGCAGGGTCTTCTTCAGGTTCACCCCTTAGTATATGGTTCTTCCTTTTCTAAGTTTTTTTTGCTTCTCTAAATTGGATCATTGATATTGTAAGAACAATTTGAGTTGACAAATTATCAAAATTCGTCCTTTTTTTAGTTGAATGGAGTTTTAGCTTGTGATTGGACAAGGATAAAAGATGAATCATGTTTGCTTCTATTTCTTATGCTGAAGAGGATTTAGCCCTATTATTTTTTCATTTAGCCACATTTTCAAAATGTGATTAAATGCCAATGGCATCATAGGAATCGAAGAATTAGTAGTGGGTTATCAAAGAATATTAAGATATAAGATTTGGTTTATTTTATGTTGCTTCTTATTTAAACTTATTAATTTCTTCATTATTTATAACATTCTTTACTTAGGCGGTTCAAATATCCCTATTCCGTACATATTAGTTTTTGAGTTTTTTTAGATAAATAAAGCATATAGGGTTTTTGAAACTACAATTGATATCTTTATTATATTAGCTAAAACTCATTTGTTCTTGTTCCTTTCTATCACAACAAGATGGACTTTGCCTAGGCTAAGAATGGACCAACTATTAAATCTTGGATGTAAGTTTCTTTTACCTACTTCTCTCGGTGATCCATTATTTACAACTTCATTTCAGAGTAACCATCTTAAATTAAATGGAAAAAATTGGAGGTGAGAAAGGGCGTTGATAAAAATATAGAGAATATACAAGCATGATTCAACTTAACTTTTTTTTTTCTTTTAGTATAAATTAACTTATTTTTAATTTTTCATAGATGTATGTATGTATAATTTTTTTTGTTTCCCACAATATCATTTCACTAGAGATAATATTGTTTGATCATTTAAGGTCCTCTGAGAGACATAACTCTCTTAATACCGGTTATTTCATACTAAGGACTCAAATTTAAGATCACTGATTATATTTACATATATGATTTAATCTTAGGGTATTGTAACCAAAAAAAAAAAAAGAAAGTAAAGTAACTCTATAATTCACTTAACCAGTTAGAAGCATACATACATTTAGAAACAAGTCACATATATAAAAATTTTAAATAGTGAAAACTTCAAATAATGTCCCATCAGGATCTATCATTTTTATTCTGAAGAACTAAGGGAAAAAACTTCACAAAATAAATTAAATGTTATAACTATTGCAAATAGTTGAGACCTAATTCATATATAATTAAAAGAAAGGGTGCCACAAGGCACGAGCATAGTAATAAAATAACAAATGAAACAATAGGAGAAAATGCTTTGTAACTACTTATCGCAATAGTAGTGAAAATTAAAGTGCGTTTAATTTCATAAAATAATTTTTAATTTTTATTTTCTGTTTTCAATAAATTTTGTGTTTTTTAAGATTTTGTGAAAAACAGTAAAAGCTATAAAATTTAGTTTTTGATTTTTATTTCTGATTTTAATTATTTCTTTCATAAAATCTTGAAATTAGAAACCAGATTAAAAACTGAAAATTATTTTATAAAAATTAACAAGTGGACTCCCCCGAGACCCTAAACTTTTCCAGTGTCACATGAGGTAGGTCTAAGGTAGAAAGATCTTAATTACCTCCACATTGCATTCCGGGTGTTAATTGCAATCCACAATACCGTGCAACAAAGATTACCTTGGGAACACTCACAAGCTTCACAACATCCTTAGTAATAAGGTTGCATGCGCATGTGACATCAAATTTTCTCACCTCAGTACAGCACCCTTGTGATGGTGGAATCGTTGGCCCAGTTTTCTGCACATACGGTGAGCACTGAGATACAAGGGCAGGAACATCTCCCCCGCATTGAGCAGAAACTTGATTTGTGTTGTATATTAAGGAGCACGCGACCACCAATGTTGCCAAGCTCAGGAAAGTGCTAGCATTTGCCATGCTAGTGCTTTGATATGTCAAAAGAAAATTACCAACAAAATGTGTTACCAGAATTAGTACTTAGGAAATGACATATGCCTAGCTGTGCCTTATATAGATGTGGGAAAAGGAGGAGTTGAGCATAAATTGTATAACTTGTTTCAATCTTTTATTTTTGTCTACTTCTGCATTGAGGACGTACCGATTTGATTTTTTAAAATTAGTTGGAATATAGCGAGGAACTATAGCTGTACTTACATGAAGTAAATATAATATTTTTTATAATAAAATGTTTTACACAATTAATCAAATATATATAATACTATGTATGTGGCTTTCAATATAATAATAATGTAAGAGTTCAAATATTTTTTGTGGCAAGTAATATATGATATATGTGAAACATGGACAAACCATTTGTTTTTGTGCTATGATTATATACAAGACACATGTTTGTGTCAGATCTTTTACGGCACACTAATAGTAATATGTGTTCATATATATTTAAATTTAATTTTGAAAAAATTGATATGTGCCTTGATCTCTTATCCATAGATCTTGAGTTCGAATATTGTAATAAAAGAAAAAGTCTTGTTGAGAGACCATTATCCTCTTCAGAGATCTTATCGAGTTAGGATGGATTAATAAGATTTCTAATAATAGAGTTAGAATATCAATAATTTTATTCAAACAAAAAAAAACTTTTTCTATTTTACTCTGACACTAAAAGATACAATAAAGATAAAGTCATTTAAAGTTTAAAAAGAAAATAATATATAAATTTTAAGTTTATTTTAGAATTCTAAATAATTTCTAATATTTAATAAAGAAAATAAGGTAAAGTGAAGCTTATATGAATGATATTTTTTAAATAATGAAACTTTTTCATTTTCAATTATGTATATTGTATTTGTGTCCTATACTTTTAGAGTGTGTTTGCTTTGGTTTTAGTTTTAGTTTTGTGAAGGAAAAATTGAAAAAATTGAAAACTAGGGGTTTGTTTGCTTTGTAGTTTCTAGTTTCCAATTTTCAGTTTCACTTTTCAGATTTTCAGGTTTGTGAAGGAAAACTAAAACTAAATTTTGAGTTTTTAGTTTTCAGCTTTTCCTTCACAAATCCTAAAACTAAAACTAAAACTGGAAGCAAAGCCCTTAAAATTTTGAGTTTTCATTTTTTAGCTTTTCCTTCACAAATCAGAAATGAAAACTAAAAGTGAAAAAAAGCAAAGCTTAAAGTTTTGGTGTGTCCCTCGTATTATTTTATGTCATATATTTATATTTCACAATGATTAAATGGTAATGTAAATTTAGGTATATTGCATCAAAACATTATTAATTCCACGCTAAATAGGTCAATAACTTCCTACTTGGATTACAGCGTATAATTAACTTGTTACATGTCTTTCCAATATTGCCATGCATATGTTCCTTTACACAGTAATGAAACAAATTCATCAAAGGAAGCCTAGAATTGCCGTTTTGATTAAACATAAACCCAGTACAGCAGGACAATAGTAACATTCCAGTTACAAGATGGGACACACAAGTAGATTTTATCTCTTCTGAAAAAATTATGATCTCGTCTCACCAAGCTTGTTCTTATCGCTGTAAGTTTCAATTTGCAAGAGCTTTTGCTTTTGCTTTGTAATGAACGAACAATAATGCAGCCGCATATGCTTTAGGCGGCTGAAAGCAAACAAAAGGATAGAGCCACGCCCCCACATACATTATGCTCCATTCAACATTAAATTTTAACATACTTGCTCTATTTATTTATTTTATATAAATATTGAATTTTATCAATCAAGTCACTGAATTATAATTTTTACTATATAAATAAAATGTAAAAATTTTCAGACACTTTTAAAATAATTTGATATTTCATCATTTTATTTCGTTTCAACGTATAATCTAATTTTAAAAATACGTGCAAACATTGAGTATTAGATTACATATCTATTAATATCCATTTTTTTCATAAAATTTTATATATTTGATCCACAAGATAATATTATACAATTCAATGATTAGATCGATAAAATTCAGTATTTATAATAAGTTATTCAATATATAATATTACAAACATGAGTCATGACATATTTTACTTTTAGTTATATAATTTTTTGTAATTTTTTAAGTTACAGAATGGAGCAAGCAAGTTAATTAAGCAACAAAATTAATTTTAATGTCATTAAAAGTTGGAAATTGCTTTGTAGTGCGAAGTTTATTTTGGAGCTTGCTACTGTACTGGAAGAAAACCATGGGTTGCTTACCCTTTTATACGTGCTGACTTCTAGTTGGTGCACTTGTCAAAGTGGGGCGCGCTCAAACACCATTGGGGCAAATTCTCCTTTTTCAACTTTTACCCCTCCACCATCCCATTTTCGCAACAATTCCCCCGCCCACAAAATTACCTAAACCAATGAAACTAATTGACCTCTCTAATCCCTTTTGAACCTCAAACAAATTTCTCAGTTCCAATCCCATTGCATAAACCTTAGAGTTCACGTGTTGAGATTGAAATTGGGAATTTTGTTTCGAAGAGATTAGAGAGGTTAATTATTTTCACTGGGTTAGGTAAGTTTCAGAGAGTAATGTTGTGGGCTGGGGGAATTATCGTGAAAATGGAATTGGGGAGGGGTCACAGTGGAAAAAGGAGATTTTGCCCTAAAAGAGTGCTTGAGTGAAGTGCACCAACCAGAAGCCACCACATATGAAAGGATAGGCAACCCGTGGTTTTCTTCTGGTATGGTAGCAAGCGTCGTTTATTTTTCGTATCTGCAATACGGAGAGTGTGATTGGTATTCATTCCTTGATTTTTGCTTTTCTAGTGAAGAGTGTTGCTGCATAGCTCAAATTCAGGAAGTGCAAAATTCGGCGAATGACTCGTGAGTAACAGAACCACATTAGATCAGCCTTTGTCGTATAACGTAAAAACTTCCATTTGCAAAATGAACATCGCGTCAGATAGCATTACTCACTCTTAAAAGTTTCTTTTTTGGTTTTTTCGTCTGACTCTTAATTTTATTTATTTATTATTTTGGTCAAAGGCTCTTAAAAGTTTCGGCTGCTAGTTTTTCTTTCTTGGTCGTCCTTTTCATTTCTTTTGTAAAAAAATACGAAATTTTTTTTGGGTCGAATACGTAACACATGTAAAATAAATGTTTGAAAACAAAATAATGGAAAGGCCCAAGCTTGATCTATCTACTACTTTTTGGTGCAATCTCTTGTTAGACACCGACCTCAACAAGATCACTTTTCACAACTTTAAACCCAGTTCACCATATCCTACATTATCCAACCCATCGCCCAAAGGTATAGCACCAAAATCCAAATCAACAACCAAAAAATCGTCAACAGGCTCCAACAAAGTCCAATTTCCAAGAGCAATTCATGAGTGGAATTCAAGATTGCAGATATATTGCCCCAATTGCATCGACCACTTCAGCAATGTTAATCGTAGTTTTTTTGGTCAGATGTTAATCGTAAGTTTGGTTTCGCTTTTTATTCCTATGACCAAAACAAAAAAGTTTGGTATCATGTAACAAGTATGAGATGAGCCTAAGTAGTCCAATTAGGAGAATTATTTTAGCTAATAGTAAGTAGTATAAACAGGGGCTTTAGGTGATGTAGTAGATAACCAATATGTGAAATAAAATATGATTTTTCTCTCTCTAATATTCTATCCCCCTTTTCTGGTATTCTCTCTTTTCTTTATTCTCTCTTTTATTTCATAATTCTTCTATATCCAATTTCTTACTCATTCCATATTGCTTTTAAAAGCACAAAACCATGATTTATACAAGAGTTTGTTTCTCGTAACTTAAGCTTAAGCCGCGCTTTACCTTTATTTTTTCATAGCTTTGACAAAAAAAAAAAAAGAACTTTTCTAAGCATATTAAAAAAAACTTAAGCCTATGTTTAAACTTTAATTTTGGGATTCTAAAAGTTACATACTTAAATCAAACAATTCTTGCTTCAGGAATAGAATAGCTTAAAACCAATGGCGCCCTACTCTCTTAAATGGGCTGTACACAAAGGAATTAGTTATTGTGTCTGGTAGTGGATACTTTGAGAAACCAAAAAAAAAAAAATCAAACATAAGCACACATGAATAGAGATATTTTCTTCTAACCATCTTTTCAATTATTAAAACTGTTAATATATTTGGTTGAAAGGTAAAAATTGGGGTAATCTATCTACTTACTATTGTAAAAGAGAGTTAATAGCAACATCCACAATGCAACACTTGGCATTCATTTTGCACATTTCTTTTTTTAGCAAATGGCACAAATCTATTAGGCGAAGTGTCATGTGGTGTTTTGATTAAGTTCCCCTCACAAGCTTTTTAAGGGACATCCTGGCATTCCTACATGGCATTTGATGTTTCTAGGTGTAGGCAGATGATTCAATTTAGTCCCTAAATAATTTTTGAATGTGTCAATTTAGTCCTCACATCCCAAATCCCTAACCCCTCATTATGTCCCAAATTCTTACGAGGTCCTTTAACCTTAAAGATATATCCCTTTCACCCTTCCCTTTGCTCGGAAGGAAACGGCCTAAGGCGGTCAATGTTCTTGCTCAGAGGATCTTCAATGCAAGAGCATGTCCTCCGGGTTGGTTGCTTGGAATCCCTCATGGATTTCTTGGAGGATGCGTAACACCCCTTAATTACAATGTTCCACTTAGATCTTAACACGGTAACTACGAGTGTGGTCATATTCCTACGCTTTATAATAATCAATTCATTTGTTTTATTTTATAAATTCTTATGTATGTAAAATAATTCTCGTTTATATTCTAGTAGTATAAAGTAGTGGTGTTCGGTAACGGATGTTAAAATTTTCAAATTAGAGAAATAACGTATGATAGAGTATCATCAGATTTTCTACAAGTACGAAAGCATCAATACATTTATATACAAGTAGCACTCCATCAAAGGGGAACTCAGTGTCAAATAGCTAACTAAGAACTTAACTGATGAATAAGCGGTGGAAAAAGATATATACACGCACTTGAGAGTGCGCAAGTGCAAAGAACGAGTCTAACATAGGATCATAATGACATTCTAGGTGTGGCGTCTCAAGGAAAAACACCATTGATGCCATCTATCGGATCTAAAGTAGACATGGAATACAAATAGGGATGAGAATTCTGAAATCCTCAGTAAGGTACTCCCATACACATATAAATGTCATCATTATCTACCCAAGCTACTTCGGTTTGATTATAAAAATATAGCATGCAAGTGGAATCTTAGCCTTTAAAGGTACTTACCCACAATAGACACATTTTATTCAATTATTATCTTTGGAGTTTATTATGTCACCCTAACACATAAGTATCTTGATCTCAATTGAATAATGAACTCATTCATTTAGCACATAACATAGAAAGTAACTTAGAACAATTGCTACTTTAACGTCTTGGCCCTCAACTTATGATGGTTTATTCTATTCTTGGGTAATAGGCTGCTTTAAGACTGAACTCATTCCTATACATAATCACTAGGTTTACTTTATCCGATTCTCACACAGACCTATTCTTAGTCAGGTTTACTTTCCATGACTCAATTCAAGCGTAGCCAGGTTTACTTTTCTCGACTTATCAAATTTACTTCTCCTACCCAAGAAGCATGATCTCTTTTTTTCTTTCATATAGAGGTAATTGTAATAAGCATTCACAATTATATGTGCATAACATCATTAACAAACTTACACAATATAAATGAGATCAAGTCAAAGACATTTCATCATAGTTTTAGCTAGTTTAGCAGGCTGTCTAGAATTTTAGTCTTTAAGAAAATTACGGTTAAATTACTAAAACATCAAAGCATAGGAAAACAAAATTTCAGAGACAATTCAACATGTCTATGAGACCTTGTAAAAATTTTAGAGCAAAATAAGGTTTCTAGCTATATGAACAAAATTATACAATTTCGAAGGTCAAAATCTCCTAATTCCTGTCAACAGTTATAATTCCCATTTTTATTACCATATCAAATGAATAGATTAAATTCTATAAAAATTCAGGGTTAGACTTCAATATGTTCAAAACTTTCTATAATCATTTCAAGTTAAAATTTAATTATTTGATATAGTAACAAAATTATACAAATTTAGTGCTTTAGAATTGACCTACAGAAACCTTTACCAGCTTGGTTTCTGAATTTTTAAAAATAGAAAAAGTTTTCAAATGAACTCAGAAAAATACTAGAGATGCCTGCATATGTTAGCTTCATCATGTAAAAAGATTAGCTCAAAAGCATGTCTCTAACTAAGTAAGAAAATAGTGTATTTTCACCTGTTTGTTTAAAATTAGTTTCTAGCACATAGCTCAAAACCTTTGATAAAAAGGATTTTCTAACAATATCAAATCATTACACCTATATAAACACATCAATATCTATATATGAGCAGCCAATAAAACAAAAAATTTTAAGTCCAATCATTCAAATAATTTTAGAACCTTTTTTGCAAAGAAAAAGGTTAAAGAAACCCTACTTGGTTCTTGCAAGCTCTTGCTCTTGTCTTGGCTTTCTTCAAGAGCTTTTACACCTAATTTTTTATCTAAACCAATCAAATTCTCCTTCAAAATAGTAAGAACAATAGCTATGATTCATGGTTAGGTGAGGTGAGGATTCTTTATAGAGAGTTTATTTGGCGATTACAAGAGGTAATATGTAGTTTGTGCTTTTGATTATGGAGTTTTGGAGTGTAACTTAGAGTTTTTCAAGCTAGGGTTTGGAGTTTAAGGAAGAAGAAAATGAAAATGGCTGAGAAAGGGGAGCTTGGCTGAAGCTTGAAGATGTAACATCTGCCATATCTGAGCATTACGTATTGCGTTCCAATGTGAGTGTAACACCCAACATGCAGATATTGTTCGCTTTGGAGCTTAACTTGGTGCCCTTACGGATTTGCTCTTCCCTCTCAAGGGAAAACACGTCTGCATCGGGGAGGTATCCACACCCTTATAAGATATTCTTCATCCCCCATTGGTTAGGGGTGGAACTAGTCCTACATTAGTTAGGGAGGGGAACGAAGCATGCCTTATAGGGCGTCGATACCTACTCCATGCAGCATGTTTTCCCTTAAGAGGTGAGAAGACAAAATCCATGAGGGGTGCCTAGTTAGGCCCCAAAGCAAACAATATCTGCATACCGGGTGTTATAGTCACATTGGAGATAACAATACGTAATGCCCAGATATGATTTATATTACAGATGGTATTAAGCTGGTCCTAGGATTAGTGTGCCAATAAGGACGCCGGGCTCATAGAAAGGGGTGGAACTAGTCCTACATTGGTAGAGAAAGGAACGAAGCATACCTTATAAGGGTGTGAATACCTCCCCCATGCAAACGCGCTTTCCCTTGAGAGGGGAAGAGCAAGCCGTGAGGGGTGCCTAGTTAGGCCCCAAAGCGGAAAATATCTATATGCTGAGTGTTACAGTCACATTGGGGATGATGATACGTAACGTAGATATGACAGATGTTACAGAAGAAAGGAAATGAATAAGTTGTGATTTTCTTTCTTTTATACAACATGTGTAATTGTTATCTACCATAAATAATATTTACTTTATAATGAAATTTAAAATTTTTATTTGGTTGTTATTTAGTCTTAGCTAAGACAATGGTGTGGTTAATCCTTAGCCACACACTTGTCAAATAAGGTGGTAAACTTGTACTGGAAGTTTCATTTGGTATAGGAAACTGTAATCGATATTTTACTTAATGGGTAAAATAACGTACTTGACAAAACGATATTGCTTGAAATTTAATTTTGGGTTTGAAAATTCCATTTGCAATCATTTCTAACCTTGACCTCCATCTTTCCTTAGTCCCAGACATCTCTCTGTTCTGGTTTAGGGTTTCAGTGGTCTTGACTAGCCTATAGGGCCCGCAAAGTTACTATTCATATTTTTTTCTCGCCAATTCATCCTTATTACAACTAATTCTATTATTATTGTAAAATTATAATTAATAAAGTTCAAATAAAAGTTTTTGGAATAACTTCGGGTGTTATATTACTCCACCTTAAAAGAAAAATTTTGCCTTCAAAATTTTGTTCCTGAAATAATTCTGATAATTCTTTCTTATATCTAATAATTCCCAAGTGTATTCTTCATTCCCTGGCCTTCCCCAAGCCACCTTGAATAATGGCATAGAATTATTCCTAAGTTGCTTAACTTCTCTTTCAATGATTTGAATCGGAAATGTATGAAATGTGAGGTCATTCCTTATCTGTGGATTAGGTTCTAGTATGTGACTAGATCTGAATAATATTTTCTGATATAGGATATTTGAAATACATCATGGAGATTTGACAAATGAGGGGGGTAAAGCTATCTAATATGCAACTGGACCAATTAGTTGAAGAATTTGGAAATGACCTATGAATTAGGGTGACAACTTAAGTTTTAGGGTTCTACCAATACCTATGGTGGGGGTGACCTTCAAGAATACACATTCTCCTTCTTGGAATTCTAGAGGCTTCCTCTAGGTATCAGCATAATCTTTTGCCAGCTTTGAGTAGTCAAAATCTTGCTTTGAATCTTCTATATTTGTTCAATGGTTTGATTGGCGAGATTAGGCCTAACAATTTTGCTTCTCCCAAGTCATACCAACATAAGGGAGATTGGCATTTTCTTCCATACAAAGCTTCATATGGAGCCATGCCAATACTAGCATGATAGCTGTTGTTATAGGCAAATTCAACTAGTGGTAACAACTTATCCCAACTCCTTTTTGTTAAATCACACATGCTCTTAGTATATCCTCCAATGTTTGTATGGTTTGCTCTGCCCATCGATTTGAGGATGATAAGTAGTACTTAAGCAAAGCTTAGTTCCAAATGACTTTTGGAGGGCTCCCCAAAATCTTGGAGTAAACCTTGGATCTTCAGAAATTATAGTAGAAGGGACATCGTGCAATCGTACTATCTCCTAAATGCATAGGTGAGCTAGCTTTTCCAAGGGATAGTTAGCCCCAATAGGTAAAAAGTATGCAAACTTAGTTAACTTGTCCACTAGAACCCATATGGCGTCATATTTGATGATTTTCTAGGTAATCCCGTATGAAATCCATCATGGTGCTCTTCCATTTCCACTTAGGGATTTCTAGAGGTTGAAGCATTCTTGCTGGCTTTTGATGCTCTATCTTAACTTTTTGGCATATCAACCATTTCCTGACAAAATTTTTTATGTCTATTTCATCTTTGGCCACCAAAACATCTTCTTGAGATCCGCATACATCTTGCTTGTTTTGAGGTGCATAGGAAATTACTCTCATGAGTTTCCTCCAAAATTCTTTCCCTAAGGTTATCACTTGGCACACATATCTTACCTTTGTAGCTCTATATCCCTTGCTTATCTTGAGTAAATCCTCAATTTTCCAGCTTGAACCAAGTTTAGAGTCCTTTCGAACTCTTGGTCATTGCATTGTGCCATCAAAATCAGATCTTTGAATTCACTTGTCATTCTTATCTGATTAAAGGAAATGCTGGGAGTTATAGAAATCCTAGATTGTGATTCCTAAAGCTCTCTACTAGCACTTTGATACCAAATTGTAACACCACCTTAATTACAAGTGTTCAACTTAGGTCTTAACACAATAACTAAGAGTGTGGTACTATGTATCATATACCTATGCTTGATAATAATCGATTCATTTATTTTATTTTATAAATTCTCATGTAAGTAAAATAATTCTCATTTATATTCAAGTAGTATAAAGCAGTGGTGTTTAGTGACAAATGTTAAAATTTTTGAATTAGAGAAAATAACATATGATAGAGTATCATAAGATTTCTACAAGTACGAAAGCATCAGTACATTTATTTATATATAAGTGGGCATACATGCCATTCTAATACATATGTACAATATAGAGTTATCCAGGCTACAATACATAGATCACAAGAGAGTCTACGCAAGGACCTCCAAAATACATCAAAACACCAAAAACATAAAAAAAAAACCCATCAAAAGAATGTTTACAAAAGGGTTTTATGCACATCAAGTCTCCTGGTTAGCAGGTCTCAGTGATACTACTCTAACATAGTAAGGACAATTGGCAGCTCCTGAAGGTATAAGAAACTTTCTAGTGAAATCCATTTGCCATCGGGATGATAGCACCTCCTGGTAGGGAGTCAAGACCAGTGGCTGGGTCTTTATGGAGGAGGATAGTGGTGCTGGCATAGGAGTTAGGTCAGGTGGAGGGACCATATCTACATTAGGTGTAGGTGGTGTTGATGGATGCTGTATAATCATTGGGTGCACCAAGTGAAATGGAACTCCATCAAAGCGAAACTTAGGGTCAAATAGCTGACTAAGAGTTGAATTGAAGAACAAGCGGTGGAAAAGATATATACATGCACTTGAGAGTGCACAAGTGCAAAGAAAGAGTCTAACATAGGATCATAATGCCATTTTAGGTGTCATATTTTAAGGAAAAACATCATTGATGTCATTTGTAAAATCTGAGGTAGACATCGAATATAAATAGGGACGAGAATTCTAAAATCCTCAGTAGAATACTCCTATAAATATATAAATGTCATCATTACCTACATCAGCTTGGTTTGATTATAAAAATATTGCATGTAAGTAGAATAACTAATAACGGTTATCTTAGGCTTTAAAAGTCTTTACCTGAATCAGGCTCATTTTAGTCAATCATTATCTTTGGAGTTTATTATGTCAACCTAACACATAAGTATCTTGATCTCAGTTGAATAATAAACTCATTCATTTAGCACATAATATAGAAAGTAACTTAGAACAATTGCTACTTTAGCTATCTTGGCCCTCGACTTATGGTGGCTTATTCCACTCCTAGGTAGTAGACCTTATTAAGGACTGTGTTCATTCCTATATATGATCATTGGATTTACTTTCTTTAATTCTCACATAGACCTATTTCTAGTCAGGTTTATTTTCCCGACTCAATTTGAAGGTAGCCAGCTTTACTTTCTCCAAGCCTAAGAAATATAATCTCATTTTTTCTTTTATATAGAGACAATTGTAATAAACATTCACAATTATATGTGCATAACATCACTAACAAACTCACATAGTATACATGAGATCAAGTCAAAGACATTTCATCATAGTTTCAGCTAGTTTAGCATGTTGTCCAGAATTTCAGTCTCTAAGAAAATTATGGTTAAATTACTAAACTTCATCAAAAAGAGCAAAATTTTTTTTTAGAGATAATTCAACATGTTTATGAGACTCTATAAAAATTTCAAAGTCAAATAAGGTCTCTAGCTATATTAACAAACTTATACAATTTCAGAGCACAAAAATCTCCAAATTCCAATCAATAGTCAAAATTTCCAATTTAATTACTATATCCAATGAACAAATTAAATTCTATAAATATTCACGGTTGAACTTCAAGATGTCCACAATATCCTATAAAAATTTCAAGTCAAAATTCAATCACTTGATATTGTGAAAAAATTATACAAATTCAGTGCTTTAGAATTGATTTTTAGGAGAAACCCTGACTAGCTTGGTTTCTGAATTTTTAAAAATAGCAAAAGTGCTCAAATAAACTCAAGAAAAATACTGGAGATGCCTCATATGTAAATTCACCAAATAAACATTGTAGCTCAAAATCATGTCTCTAACTAAGTAATAAAAATTGTGTAGTTTCACTTGCTTGCTTAAAATTAGTTTCCAGCACATAACTCAAAATTTGTTTTGACAAAAAGGATTTTCTAGCAACATCAAATCATTCCACCTATATAAACAAATCGATATCTATATATGAAAAGCCAATAAAATGAAAAATTTCAAGTCCAATCATTCAAATAATATTAGAACCAGTTTTGGCAAAGAAAAAGGTTAAGGAAACCCTACTTGGCTCTTGTAAGCTCTTGCTCTTGTCTTGGCTTTCTTCAAGAGCTTTTACACCCTAATTTTTAATCTAAACCAATCAATTTCTCCTTCAAAATAGAAAAAATGATAGCTACAATTGATGGTAAGGTGAGGTGAGGATTCTTTGTAGAGAGTTGATTTGGGGATTATAAGAGATAGTATGTAGTTTGTGCTTTTGATTATGGAGTTTCGTAGTGTTACTTAGAGTTTTTCAATCTAGGATTTGGAGTTTGAGAAAGAAGAAAATGAAGATGGCTGAAAAAGTGGAGCTTGGCCAAAACTTGAGGAAAGGAAATGAATAACTTGTGATTTTCTTTCTTTTATACAACATGTTCAATTGTTATCTACCACAAATAATATTCACTTTATAATGAAAATTAAAATTTTTATATGGTTTTTATTTAGTCTTAGCTAAGACAATGGTGTGACTAATCCCTAGCCACACACTTGTCAAATGAGGTGGCAAACTTGTACTGTAAGTTTCATTCAGTGTAAAAAATCGCACATCGATATTTTATCGAACGGGTAAAATACGTACTTGGAAAAAAAATATTGTCCAAAATTTAATTATGGGCTTGAAAATTCCATTTCTAATTATCGCTAACTTCGATCCTATCTTTCCTCAGTCCAAAGCATCTCTTGGTCCCGATTCTAGGGTTTCGGTGGTCTTGACAAGCCCATGAAGCCCATAAAGTTACAATTCATATTTTTTTTCTCGCTAAGCCATCCTTATCATGATAAATTCTATTAGAATTGTAAAACTTTGATTAATAAAGTTCAAAGAATTTTTTTTGGAATAATTTCGGGTGTTACAAGATGTAGCCTGCTTGTTGCCTATCTAAGTACTTCAATAGTGGCTGGGAGAGGCCTTTCTTGTACAACTAGCCATTGATGATGGCGTAGTATGAGGCTTGATGAACAAACTTTCTCGCTTCCCTAAGCTCACTAGGCACGGTTTTGAGTTTGAGGTACTCAAGGATTCTAAAGCCCAACTCTAAGACCAGGTGATGATTCTGATTTCTTTTCCTTCTGTGACACTTGGTTGCCTGAGAATTCCTAAAATAAGGCTCTTGTTATTTCATCCTGGCTTAGTGTTGGCTAGCTTGGATAGGATGTCAGGTCAGATGTTTTCTTCATGTGGTATATGCTTTATTTCGACCTTGATGAAATCGAAGAATAATTCCTTGACCTTTTCCAAGTAGCGATGCAACATCGATCCCAGGCGAGGTATGTTCCTTCAATTTAGGAAGTTACAATCTATGAATTGTAACGCCTCGATTTCTGCTATTTGAGTACAAATGACCCAAAATGCCCTGAGGTCATTTTTACCAGAATTAAAGGGACAGTCGACTAGGCAATCCTCAAATGGGTCAACTCAATGTTTGAAGGGGTTATAACTGTTACGTTTGATATCAGAGGTTAAAAATCTCATTTTCTAAACTTTCAGCTCAAAATGACCAAAATACCCTCCTGTGTTCTACGGGTAAAAGGTGCCGTTTGAGGGAATTTTTCAGGAAATTTAGAATGATGTTTTTAAGTGATGTTTGATGTTTAGTTGAGCCAAAGGTCCGGAGGTTTAGTGCAAAATTACCATTTTGCTCCTAGACAATGCACAGTGAGCCTAATGACGCAATTAAACAAACTTAAGCAATATTAGGCTCTAATCGAAGATTAATTTATTTTATAATTAATCTAGAGTCAAAATAATTTATTAAGATTAATTAGAACCTAAGATTGCTTAGATAAACTCTAATTGCATTCTTTAATTCAAGATTCCTAGTCATAGAATCTTGAATAGTATTTCTCTCTCCACTTCCTTAATTTAAGAAAACTTGTCTATGACTCAATTAGACTTAATGAGAGTTTTAATTCTCTAATCTAGTATGACCACTCCCTAAAGCAAGTCTTGACAACCTTAATTAACCAATTATCTTACCTAAACACCTTCTTACAAACCCCTAACCAAAACCTTTATCAAAGAAACACCTAAACACATAACTAACCCACAATTAGATGAAATAATTTTCTCTCTTTCTTGGCCTTAAGTGGCCGGCCACTCCACCCCTCCATAGCCCATCATGTGTTGTTTCAATTACACTCAAGAGCCATACTTCAGGCCATGCTTTGCCCATACCTCACCATGCCTTCAACCATACTTACAACCATACCTTTGTAAGAGATATTTCTTCTCTCCTTCCTCCCTCAAGAGTGGCCGGTCCCTCCTCCCATGGAAGCCTCATTGTTGAAAATTTCTATAAATACCAAGCCTTGATGAACCTTGTCACACTTTGGTTCATTTGTTAAGTTTACACTTCTTGTAAAATTCTCTCATTTCCTCTCAAACTCCCCACTTTGGCCGAGTTCTTCCTCAAGACTTCACGAGGATTTCCTTATCATTTCATCAAGAAAACAAAGCTTCCTTACATCTCTCTTCAAGACTTCTTTAGGTAGGGGTGTATTTTTTCTAAGTTTTGTGTGCTTCCTTTAAGGAAGAGTTCTAGTGTTTCTCTTGGTTTTTCCAAGTTCTCCCTCTCTCTTTTTATTTTCGGCCTAGAGGCTTTGATTGAGAAAAACTTTGGCTTGATGATGAGGTTTCAAGATAATGACTTGTTGTTGTCATGTGAGAAACCTCTAAAGCTTGAAACAACTTGGTCTTGGACCATATATGCTTGTGTTCTTTTCTTTTTCTTGGTTTATTTTTCGGTTTCCTTTTTCATTTGCTTGAACAAGGTTTGCTAAAATATTGAGTAGATCACAAAAGCTTTGGTAAAGAAAAATTAATCACATGTTTTCTAAGAGCTCTAAGCTTACCCTTGCCAATCTTAAAGTTGGTCGGCTGTCAAAGAGTTTTACTTTAGATTGAAGCCTATGACCAATAAAATAAAGAATATGAGTAGTTCTATTCGTGTTTGTTTTGTTAAAATGTTGGTATTCTTGTTTTGATCTACTTTCTTGAGCTTGATGATGAAGTTCAAAACCAAAGACTTCTTTGAGGACTTGGTGTTAAGAACTCTAAAGCTCATCTTCCATTGTTAAGATACATGTTGGGTTAAGGCTATTGATGTTCCTCTAAAGTCTTGTAAGAGCTCTAGTTAAGATAAAATAAGTTGCATTCATGTTTAAGTTTATGTCTTGCATCTCATGTTTATTTTGATGCCATCACTAATCTCACAAGAATAAATGAATGAACTTACATTACCATATTTAAATTCCCAAGCTTGCATTTCATGTTTATATTTCAAGTCATCACTTAATCCTTAAAGATAATAATGAGGTTGCATCTCATATTTATTTTATTCTCTCACTTTACTTTGTAATGAGGAGTAAAATGAAGTGCATAGTATGTTTAAGATTATGTTATCACCTAAATACTCTAGAGCTCAAAGACTTGCCCTAAGTATCTTCAAAAGGAAATTTTAACCATGATAAGTGAATGTGTTTAGTATGATACAATGATGGTTTGATTTTGTAAAATGTAAGGATGATTTCAGAAAAATGTTGGAAAAATGTTTTATGAGGTCTCAAGGTGTTTAAATGGTTTGAAATGTGTCAAAAATCATGTTTTCCCAAATTCAGGTTCTGGTAATCGATTAACACTTATGTAATCGATTACCAAGTGGTTTTGAAGGGTTTTTGGTTCTGGTAATCGATTACCAAGACAATGTAATCAATTATCAAGGCTATTTTTCATGCCCAGAACCAGTCCTTAAAACCTTGTAATCGATTACCTGTTAGTGCAATTGATTACTCAAATGTTCTTTATTTTCAAAACTTTAACCCTAAGTAATCGATTACCATTCCATGTAATCGATTACCCGTTGTTTGAACCCAGAATAAATTTAGCTCCTGGTAATCGATTACGAGGCACATGTAATCGATTACCAGAACACCTTTTCCTGAAATTGTCCCAAGAGAAAAACTAGCAACTCGTGTGCACTTATAACATGAGTTTATGTGATTATGTGTGGTGAACATTTTTGGTTTCTGTCTTATCCTTTGTGGCCACTGGATGAATTTTGTTTGAGGAGTTAGAATGCGTAATATTATGCTTGAGCGAAGTAAGGAACGTTTTCGAAGGATTGGTGAGACTAAACAAATAGGGAGAATTTAGAACTAGGATCTTAAAGTGCTTAGACACAGGAATAATACCTTCTGTTCTAGCATAATTGAGCTTAAGGAAGATGGTTCATAACTAGTGATTATGCCTAGGAGTTGAATATAAAATCTTAGGCAAAGATAGAACTTAGAAAAGAGTTTAAAGCATAGATTCTAGAATCCCTGTAGTTGAATAAATGATCTTGATGAGTAATCTATATAATGCTGGATGAATTTGTGAGCATAATGTTAGAAGGATTATAAAGAACAATCCCCCTAGATATGATAAAGACTTGTAATGGGTGATAAGATTACTAGAAAAAGAATTCAAGACCCATAAGGGCCAAAGCATAAGATACCATGAGATAGGAGGTGTGATGTGAGTATGAGACTGAGAGAGTATATTCTTAATGATGTGAATATGATTATATTTCAAGTATGAAACCTTATGTGTATAATTGATATGTTGATATGATGAAGTGTTGTGCCATGTATTTGAGATGCATGAGGTTTCGAAATATGAATGAGATTGAGGAATATGCTCATGTGAACTAGAAAGTTATTGATTTGAGAAAGTTCCATAAGAATGATGCATGTGATTGAGATTATGTGGCATAATTCAAATTTGAGGAAATTCGAAGAGTAACTGTTAGGTTGCCGAATTTCCGTCAAATTTGAGAGACTCAAGAAAGTTTTTGAGAAATATGATGTTTAAGGTGACACACAGACGTACTTCTCCTGCTCCGAGAGAGAAGGTAAAACCGTGAGGACATAGACATTAGCCTGCCAAAGCGGACAAAGTCGCTGGTCTTAACCAAGTCGATGCGTTTCGAAGAAGGAGAAAGTCCCATGATGGGTGATCCTTAGGCCCCTACTCGTACTCTGGGAGTCGGGATTATGATGATTATGATTATGATTATGATTATGTTTATGATTCGCTTATCAAGAGGATAAGTAAGAACTAGTGACGATTAGTTATGGTATGAGCTCATAGCCTAGTTTAAGGGGTGCGGTTACTATTACATTTGGTGTCACAGATTAAGATGAAGGAATGATATTCAAAGAGAAGTTACATGCCACTTATATGTTGACTGATTATTACTTGGTTTGCCTAAGATGTTGCCATGCATTCATGTTTCGCATTGCTGCATACATGCATCTAGATTCATGATAAAAGACACGGACCTTGGATAATTAACTCTGTGAAAACTTCATAATGAACCTATGCATATTTAACCTTTTCATAATAAACCCAAGGTTCTTGGGACGTAAACGATGACATTAGGATAGAGGATTTCCCTCCTGAGATTCTTTAGCAAGATTCTCACCCCTCTCTCCCTGTTTTCTTTCCGTTACGTCTCCAACATCGATAGCGTTGTTTGTGATCTTCATTGACCCGCCCACTTGGGAGGTGCACTATGACCCCGAGCATCAGTTCTACCACTTCAAGGGTCATTGTGAGGTGCGTGTTTTTGTGTACATGGGACGCTCGTTTGCTTTCCCTCTCTCCAGCTATCATTTCGATCCTACTTCACCTTTTGGAGACGACCTGATCTTTGAGAGGATGCGACCCGAGACGGTAGACCCGTCGTGCCCGTCCTTCCTCATCGGCGGCATGCGGATACCCAGAGTATGTTCCCCGTTCTTGGTCGGAGGCCGATCCTTCGAGGGCTCTTCCCTTCGTTTCCTATGGATCTCGGTGGAGGTAGTGAGGACACTGTCACCAGCTGAGGCATGCGAGGCGTGTTCAATAGCCCGAGAGGCGACCACGTCATAGAGGCCACGCCGTCCCTCGATTCCCATGCCTAGATCTCCGCTTCGTTGGGCTACATCGAGGAGCTCCGTCAGTTTGGGCTACATTTCCCCATCTGAGGATCAGCGTCATCAGTAGGCATGGAGGGTGAAAGTAGTGATAGTTGTGAGTCTTATCTTTTGGGGATTTAACATGTACTTGCCTTTATTTTCCTTTCCATTGATGTATTTTCAGTTTCTATGTACTGGGCTCTCCCTCTTATATGGGTAAGACTTTATGTTTTCCTTTGTCATTCAGTGGTTATGTATTAAACTATTATGATTAATATTATGATGATTGTTCTCATGATTGAGGTGTCCTTAAATGCTTATATTTTGTATGATTGATTTATTCTTCCTTCACGTTTCATTTATGTTATACGCAAAGGCTTGCACTTTGTTTTACGTGTTTCATTTAAAAAAAAAATTTACCTGATTTTGCGCTAAGTATTTTGTAAATGAATTTAAAGGGAAGTAATAACTAATAATTAATCTTGATACGTCCTAGGCGTATTGGGTTAAATATTAGGGTGTTACATGAATCACTACACACTACCAATTCTTTTGTCCCTATATCTTTTGCCAAATTCAATCAAACTATGATTGCCTCATACTTAGCCTGGCTGTGGAGGTTGAGAAGTCATGTTTACCGACATCTCTACTCAAGACTTCATCATTCCTTTCTAACATCAGACCACTCCGCTTTCTTGGAAGTTAGAGGATTCGTCCACGTATAAAGTCTAAGCCTATGAACCTTACTTCTCATTATCCAAAAATCCTCTAATGAAATCTGATAATACTTGTACTTTGATTGGTGTTCCTGGCTCGAATTAGATATTAAATTCCAAGAGCTCAACAGACAGGGTGATCATCTGTCTAGTTGGGCTTTTGCAAAATTTTCTAGATTGGCCGTCGTTATGACTAGGATGGTGTGAGCCTAAAAATATTGTCTTAGTTTCCAAGCTACATGTAACGCCCCAATTTTTCCTATGTAGAAATGACTAAAATGCCCTGAGGTCATTTTACCCAAAAACGAGGATCACTAGTCTTGGTCATCCTCAAGGGACGTTTTGATGATGATAGGGGATTATATGTGTCATGTGTGTTAATAGAGCAAAAGAATCTCATTTTGAGTTCCGATGTGCAAAATGACCAAAACGCCCTGTGGCTATCTACGAACAAAGTGCCAATTGAACCCGATTTCACCCAAAGGTTTTAAATGATGTTTTTAAGCAATTTTTAACAACTAGTTAAGCCCAGGTAGCCCCAGTAGGTTTTTGTAAAAAATTACCGTTTTGCCCCTAGCTACATATATTTTGGGCCTATTGATACAATTAGCAAAACCTAGGCAATATTAGGGTCTAATTAAATATTAGTAAATTCTAATTACTAATCTAGAGTCAAAATAATTTATTAAGATTAATTAGAATCTAAGATTGCTTAGATACACTTTAATCTTTGTCTTAAAAATCAAGATTTCATGTCATGGAATCTTGAATAGTATTTTCTCTCTCCAATTCCTTAAATTAAGGAATTGTGTTTGTGAATGATTTTTATATAAAATGAGTTTTATTTCACTAATGAAGCAAGACTAACTCCTTAATAATGTCTTGATACCCTTAATTATCCATTACCTTGCCTAAACACTTATTTACAAACTCCTAATCAAAAGCCTAATCAACGATACACCCAAACACACCTCTAAACCACAATTAGATGACAAAATTTTCTCCCCATTGGCTGCACATGGTCAAAGCCACTCCTCCCCATGATCATCACATGTTAATTTATTTTTGTACACAAAGAACCATGCTTTAGGCCATGCTTCACCATGCTTTGAGTCATACTTCACCATGCTTTGAACCATGCCCAAGACCATACCTTGCAAGAGATATTTTTCTCTCTTTTCCTTCCACAAGGCCGACGGCCTCCTCCACCATTTGCACCTCCATGTGTTGTGTTGCAAGTCTTCTATAAATAGACACCAAGAAAAGCTTGTAATGTTTTTGGCTCACTTGTGCAAAGCTTCAAGGTTTTCTTTCTTTGAGTTCTAAGAGTTCTTCTTCTACTTCTACTTCATTCTTCCAAAGAAACTCCATCCTCTACCATTTCCTAAACACAAACCACCACTTAAACACCATAAGCCTTCCTTTAAACACATAACCATTCAATTCCCAAGTTCAAGAACCAAAGAACAAACCTTTCTTTCCTTTTCCTCCCTTTGGCCGAATCCATTCTCAAGTATCAAGAAGAATTTGTTCTCTTTATCTCATCTCAAGACAAAGCTTTTTTCTTTGAAAAAGAAATTATCCTTGGTAGGGAGTTGTATTGAAAGTTATTTTTCTTGCTTTGATAAGCTTTGTTCTTAGTTTAAAATGAAGATTTGATGGATTCCCTATGCTATATCATTTTGGTTTTCTCTTTCTTGTCTTATGCATTTTAGCCTTCAAGGTCTTGTTGGTTTCCTATGATAGCTTGATGATGAGAGTTTCTAGATGATGACCATGAGTTCATCACAATGAAACCTCTAGAGCTTGAGTTTTACTTTTACAAAGTATGAAGAAACATGCATTATCACTTAAATAATTAATCTTAAAGCCTACCTATCTCACCTTAAAGTTGAGATGTGATTTAGAGTAAATACTCTAAGAGGCCTAGAGCACTAAAATAAAGAAATCAAATTGTATTCATATTTATATTTCCTTGCCTAGCATATTTACTTTCCAAGTTATCACTTAATAATTAATCTCAAAGCCTACCTATCTCAACCTTAAAGTTGAGATGTGATTTAGAGTAAATACTCTAAGAGGCCTAAAGCGCTAAAATAAAGAATTGAACTTGCATTCATGGTTATGTTTTCTTGTCTACATATTTATTATATCTCTTAACTTAGAAGTTGGTTTCAAGTATGAACTTAGTTACTAGAAATGCCTTAATTTATGCTTATGGAACTTGTTACTTTTTGGTTTTGTCTTTAATTTTCCAACACCTTTAATTATGTTTTAGATGCTTTAAATGTGTTAAATACCTTGCTACTTGATATGATAATTGTTCTTGGCACTTTGGGCAAGTCTAGTAGCTAAAAAGAATCAAAAACAAGATTTCTAGAACTCCTAAGAAAAAGAATTTTGCATTCTATTCCAGCACCCTTTAAAGTTTGTAAAATCAGGTTGTACCATGTTTACATAAGTAAGAATGACCTATAAATGGTTTAGGAATTAACTTCAGCATCATAGGAAAAGCCAGTAATGAGAAAGGGTGTAAAACGCAACTTCTAGCACATCGTAACTCATTGAATTCTTTTTACTATCTATGCTGTCCAACTTTGATTAATGATGTTCTTGAGCTAAATAATTAGTGTTAATAATGATAATAAATCCCTTAGATGCATAAGAAAATAATTTGACAATTAGAGTTACCCGATTTAGGGGTTTGGCTAATTAAGGGAATAATTATGTGTTGATGATTTGAGATGATGAATTCATGTGATATTTGATACTATGTGAGTACTTGATCTCTAAAGTTAGAATCCATCATCTTGCATGTTATTGTTTGTTTGGAAACATGGGAAATGCTTGTGTTCGAAATATATGAAGAAACTATGATATTTATGCATTATGTATTGCATCTTGATATAACATGCTCAGACTTAAGGTGACTTGAAACATGAGAAAATGATCCTTTGGACTCATCAAACTATAGGTGATAAAAAGGTGATTCTTGCCCCCTAACCCGTACTTTTAAGTTGGACTTTAACTTATCAAAAAGGATAAGTATACACTAGTAACGACTAGCAAGGTATGAACTCATAACCTAGAAGTACTCTCAAAAGGGAAGAGTTATAAGGTGGCCTTAAGAGTGAAAGTGAACTAAATTTAAGTCACCTAATGAACCAAAGAATGTCATACATGAATCACGTTCTATGCATATTATGTTTGCTATGAAGTTAGATGTATGCTATAAGGTTACGTGTTGCACGCATAATAAAGTATGATCATTACAAGACTCATGATAAAATAAATGGGCCTCGGTAATTGATGCTTTAAAACTTAGTAAATGAATCTTTGCATGCTCACCATTTCACAATAAAACTCGAGGTTGTCCCTGAAAACGTTAATGATATCACTTAGATAGGAGGATACCCTACGAGATTCTTTAGCAAGATTCTCACTCCCTCTTCTCTTTCCATCATGTCTTTAGATTCCGATAGCAAGTTTGTCCTCTTCATTGACACCCCCACTTGGGAGGTTCATTTTGACGAGCATTTGTCTTACCATTTTGAGGGATGTGCTCTGTCCGAGTCTTTATGTTCGTGGGATGCCCATTTGCACACCTTATTCCTATCTACCATTTCTCTACCTCCCCGTACGTGACGACATGTTTTTGAGCATGCGCGTACGTACAATGAAAGGATCCTTCGTTCGCACACCACCACGTCTCCGTTCGTGATTTCCCAGATTATGTTCCTCGCTCGAGGCATTCGAGACTGACCCATCGAAGGACTCGCCTACCCACATATACTTCGAGAGCTCTCTCCTCTCCCCCACTGATGAAGGAGGGTAGTGAGGAGACGGTCACTCATCTGAGGTTAGCACGAAGGCCATCCATGCACCCCGGCATGGAGCCCATGTTTAGCTATCCCATGTGCCTTCTCTCGACGAGTTTCGCTCATGGATCGGTTATTTCCGCCCTTCAGGGCCAGCGCAATAGATCTCTTGGAGAGTTTTTAGTGCACACACTACTACTAGCTTAGGATAATCTTCTTTTGTTATAGAGGTTATCTATCTTAGGTGCACTAGGTAGGCATGTTTTCCTTTGTATTTTCCTTTCCTATGTATTTGCTTTCTATGATGTACTAAACTTAACTCACCTTCCATGGGTGGGTAGATTATGATATGTTTAATTATGGTGTGCTAATGGATAATCTTTATTAGAGCCTATCTAATGTTTCTATTTATGTGATTCTCTTACATGTTACGCTTTACGTTGACAATCGCTTATGTTATGTGCGGCTCACATTTTGTTTATGTCTATGTTTTCAAAAAAAAATTTGGCTCATATTTTCATTAAGTATTTTCAAGTATGATCTAGGAAACTGAAACAAAGATTAATATCTAAATAATCAACTGGAATACGTCCTATGCATGTTGAGTTAATTATTATGGCGTTACACTACAAGTACAAGGCAGATGGCAACCTTTTCAAGCTTCTAAAACTTTAGCTGGACCCATGTAATGCCTTGGGTGAAATAAACTAGCATTTGCTTTCCAGCTTTTTTGATCAATGTTGCTCCCAGCGGCATCTCCCACTAATAAGTAAAGTACTAGTACTTTACCCGTTTTCCAGTTTTATCATGGTCAATGGTGCAGGTAGTAAAACCATCAAAAGCTTGCTCACATTACTCTGTCCACTAACATTTTTTCCCCTTTTTCAACAAATCAAATAGTGGCAAGGACTTCGGGCTAAAAACAACAAGAACCATGAGAGCGAGGCCAATCTCCCTTGAGCTTATGCATTTCCTTAACATAGGCAGGGCTCTTTATTTCTAGCATTGCCTGACATTTTTCGGGTTAGCCTCGATTCCTCTATGGGTGAGCATGAACCTGAGGAATTTTCCCATATTAACCACGAAGGCACACTTTGGTGGATTCAAGCTCATTAAGTGAGCTCGGGTACTCTTGAATATTTCACTAAGGTCTGTGATTAGGTCTTCAGCCTTTGTCTTTACAAGCATGTCATCAAATATATACCTTCATCTTGCTTCTGAGGTTTGACCCAAATACCTTGTTCATTAATCACGGTAGATAGATCCTCATTCTTCAACCTAAAGAGCATAACCTTGTAGCCTTGTAGCAGTAATTGGCCATGGGTGTGATAACGCGCTTTCTCTTTGTCTTTCGAGTTCATTGGGATCTGATTGTATCTTGAGTAAGTGTCCATGAAGCTCAAGAATCGAAAATCAGAGGCCGTATAAACAAGGCTATCGATGCTTGGTAATGGGTATGGGTCTTTTGGGTAGGTCTTGTTCAAGTCGGTGTAGTCCATGCACATTCAGAGTTTCCCATTGGCTTTTGGGACTAGCATGACATTCGAAAGCCAAGTCGAGTAGAAAATTTCTCTTATAAATCTTGCTTTAAGCAACTCGGAGGTTTGCTCCATCACTACCTTCACCTTTTCCTCCAACATCCGCCATCTTTCTGTGCTACATGCTTGGAAGTAGGGTAGACTAAGAGGTGATGGCTCATGGTTTCGAGTTTATACCTGGCATATCAACGGAACCATGCAAAGGAATCCATATTTGCTTGCAAGAATTATGTCAATGCTTGCTTTTCTGAGGTTGGAAGGTTCTTATTTATCTTTATCATTCTTTAGATCATTTTCGACTTGGATTTCTTCGAATTTGCCTTCTGGTTTCAGCTTGTTGTGTGTTTTTTGGCCCTACATATCCAAATCCACCATCATTACATTTTGGGCCCCTCCATTTTCTCTTTTTGCCTTCTTGTTTCTGACCTCAAGGCTAGCGTTGTAACATACTTAGCCACCACTTGACTACCTTTCACCATGATCACTTTACCATCCTTGAAGGGGAACTTCATCACCAAGTATGACGTTGAAACCATAACTCTGAGCTTGTTGATTGTAGGGTGTCTGATAATTGCATTGTAGCTGAGGGATAATCCATGACGAAGAAGTCTACAACCACTGCTCTTGCCTCATGCTTTGCACCTATAGTGGTGCAAGCGTGATAAACCCTTTCAACTTGGTTGTGGCTCCCGAAATCCAACCAACTCATCTGGGTAAGCTCGAGGTCGCTTTCCTTCAATCCTAGTTTCTCGAATGCAGTCTTGAACATGAGACTCTGAGCTTCCTTGGTCATCCATGATTCTTTTAACCTCCGCGTTCATCATTATCGCTGAGATTACCAGGAGGTCATCATGGCCTGGGATAATTCCTAGGTTATCACTTTCCAAGAACACTAGGTCGAGAGATTTTTATTTTTTGCTTCCCCTCCTCGGAGCTAGTGTCTACTCACATGACTTCCTTTAGTGCCTTCTTCCAGGCTGATTTTGAGTATCCTTCTTCGGCGAAGCCATCAGCTATCGTGTGTATCATCTTCATTACCACATCCTCCAGTTGGTTTTTATCTTTAGGCTCATTTGCCTCATTCCTTCAAGATCGGCTTCGATACTTTTCCTCCTTATTTGGGAACTGTCTCTCTCGGACTTCTTTTTGTGGCCAAATACTTGGCCAATTTTCCCGCTTTTATTAGTTCCTCAACTACATCTTCTAAGGTCTTTGCAATCTTCTGTATTTTGACCAAAGCTTCCATGGAAGTCGCAATATTCTGACTTGTTGGCGTTGACTCTTAGTCTGATGCATCTTGGCCTTTTGAGTCAATCTGTGTTCTGTATTTCCTTGTATATTTCGCTCAAGAACACGTTAGGGGTGTAATCAATGAACCACCCCTCCCCTGTGTGAGCTTTTTTCCTTAGAGGTCTTTCTTCCCTTCTAGGACTTCTTATTTTCTTCTGTTATTTTTCACTTTCCATCTTGGCCTACATTGCCACTTCCTTATTGATGTATTTTTTCAGTCTCTTTTGTAGCTCTTCTATGCTTCTATGTTCCGTCTTTGACAACGAATGCATAAAGGCTTCCAATGTGAGTCCCTGGATGAATACCACCAAGGCTGTTTGTGGCTCCAAGTTGACTATCTCTAGTGTGGCTTTATTAAATTGGTCCACATAATCCTGGAGACTCTTACTTTCTCTTTGCTTGACCCCATGAGGTTGGTTAACTTTGGCCTACAATGGTAGAAAATTGAACTTGTTGGCCAGGTCGAAGAATTTGTTGATGGACTATGGAGGAGTCAGTTGAACCACTTTTGGGCTTGCTTTATCCAAAGTAACAGGGAATGTTCTCATCTTACGAGATTAGGGGGCTCGTCCAAGTATATCCAAGACCGAAAGATATCTAGGTGATTCTGCGAGTCTGGAGTCCCGCCATAAAGTTGGATGTCACTTGGGGCTTAAACCCGATGGTCTGATGTACCTCATTATTTCTTTCGAGACAGAGATCTCATGTCCTCTTAGCTTGCTTCCGCCTTTCAACCTCATGTGCGAGCCTTCATGGCTTTCCTCATTATTATAATAGTCTATGGAGCTTCCCTCATGGCTTCAGATTCTTCTACGTGAGTCCCAATGTTGGTGATGAGATTGATGCCTCTTAGCCCTTTCTCCTTCCAGGCCATGGCCCCAATGGTGCCTTCCCAAAGTGATGGGGTGCCATGGGTGACCCACCCCTGAGAAAGCTTGTAGGGTTGCTGCTTCTTTTATGGCCTTAAGGTGTTTGTTTCGTCTTCTCACATGTTCTTCCTCATGCCGGAGCCTAATTTCGGCTTATCGTGCTAGCTTGCTCTTGTGCAAGCCGTTCATCGTCTTATTTTCTCATTTCGAGTTTGTTCTCAAGGCTTGTACTTAGATCGCATGATCACATATCATGTGGAAAATATCAGTCATCAGGGATCAGGGGGTGGCCTCTTGCCCTTTACGCCTTCTCAATTCCAGATTATACTTGAATGTCTTCCTGGGCCTTTGACTGCAAAGATGGCTAAGGTGGCTACTCCTACATTGAATTGTCGGCCTTTGAACGATGGAGCGTAAGTTGTTGCTAGTTTCCGAGCCACATCTATTCATTTGAAAGGCCGATTCCAATGATGTGATTCTACCATCCTATGGAGCATTGGGGTTCAAGCTGGACCACCTTAGCGGATAGGTCTCCCCATGGTCTTAGTTCTGGCCATAATTTTCCTGTGCAAAAACGAGAAAAAGAGTGAAAAGCTATCGTGTCCCCTGAATGGCGCCAATGTAATGAGGTAGTATGGTTTGAGGTTACCTGGGGACTTGATGATGACATAATGTAGCATTCTCGTCTCTCTATCTCTGCTACAATTTTAATAGGGGTGGGTACCTGAAGCGCTCTACCAAGGGTATCAGTTGTTGCTAGAGGTTCTGTTCTGTGTATATGAATAAAAGTTTACCTTGTTCCATGTTGAGTTACCCTTTAAATAGGTAGTCAAGCCTCTCGTTACTACCATCCTACAATTTTAGAATGCAAAAGAGGGTTGAACGACATCGTGGAGATCATAGGCACTTGCATCTTAATGTAGGCTCTAGGCTCGAAACTGGGGAGCATATCTATCGTGCTAGACAAGCAGGGAGGGATTCCAACCTTGGGCCAACATTTTGGGCCTAATTTGCAATATTGGGCCTTGGCTTGGGTTCATATTATTGGGTCATAACACTTCTATTTGTATGAATTTTAAGATAGTGAGTAATTTAGTTAAACATTTTGCTGATTTGACAATATATTATTGAATGTCTATATGAAAATTTTAGGCTATGTTTGGGAGATTTAAAATGAAGGGAAGGGAGTGCAACTAAATATGATATTATTGCTTTGCATAGATTTGATTTACTACATTTCAGTTTTAAACTAATTAGTAATTTTAAATTATAAGTCTTTAACATAATGATGTTTTAATCATTTGAATTATTTATCGTCCCTTAAATTATTTAGTTTCAGTATAGATAGATACTTGAAACGAAACTGACATACATAAAGATACCGTTATATAATAAATATAAAATCAATTAATTTGACTATTTTCCCTTAGAATTCTAATTCAAGCACAAACTGATTGGTTTCAACAAAGTTAATGTAAATTACTAATCTCTACAAAATTTGATAAGATGCATGACGGGTTCTCCATAACATTCTCTCATTAATATAAGACTCCGGTTACGTTGATCATTACATTTTTGCGTGTTTCGTTGTCCTATTGATGGCTTATAAAAGTTTTTTTTTTATAAATAATTGATTAATAAAAATCATAAAATTGATAAATTGATTTAGTTGAAATAAAATGATGACCTCTTAGTAGCAGCAAAAAAAGAACTGATGACCTCTTAGACCTATCATCATTATCATAATTAATTAGTATCGTTCATTTGTTAATCATTTTGAATTCATTCAATCGAATAAATGCAGCAGCTTAAACACAATTATGTTATTGATTTTTTTTTTATAATTTTGATTAATTATAAAATGTTTATTATTAAAGTTATTTATGAAACAATACATAATTAAATTTAGTAATTTTTCATTAAAATTCTGTGCTCAATTATGATTTTGTTAACTCATCAACGTTATTTTTAAGCTTTAGAGGTCTCTATAGTTTAACTCAATTTTCAATTATATCCTTATAGTTTAAAAAATTGCAATAAAACCCTTATATACAAAATTTTTTAATCAGATCCCCATCGTTTAATAATTTGTAATCAAGTCTCTATACTTTATAAAAATTTAATTAAGCCCCTAAATTGTGCAAAAATTTCAATCAAGTCCCTAAAAGTTATGTACGTTTAGTAGCATTTGGTTAGTGATACATGGACATAAATAAGATACTAAGACACAAATCTATTTGGTGGTGGAGATAGGCACAGGAGAAGAAAAACACAAAATTTCTATACCTCAAAATATGAGGAGTGGGAAAAGGATACAAGACAGAATTTTTTCTTCCAATAATACTTCTATACATATTTATTATTTATGTTTAGTTCTACTTTCTATTCATGTCTTTTTGTCTCTCTCCCTAATAAACACTACCTTAGGGGCTTAATTGAAAATTTATGTACAATATAGGAACTTAATTGAAAACTTCTATACAATATAGAGACTTGATTGAAAGATTTAAATTATAGGAATTTGATTGAAATTTTTTTTATAATAATGGGATTTATTATAAATTTTTAAATTATAAAAACCTAATTGAAAATTAAATGAAATTATAGGACCTTCAAGAGTAATTAAACCAAAAATTAACCATTCACTTTTTACTGTATCACTTCAGTTTAACATGGTAAAGAGATCCCATGAATTGATACCCACCTGGGCTTTTTATAACAAGCAGTGTATATTCTGATGTTCATAGCAAATAACAAAAACTCACGAATTTAAAACTAGTTTTTTTTTTGGTTTAATATGTTTAGTCATAGATAATTAAGCATTTATTGGAAACATCGTCAAGTGGCACAATTCACATTATTGGCATATAAAACCATAGGCACAGGGCACTCTTATTCTAAGTGGCATTTTATTGAGCTTATGATCATTAATTCACCCTGTCTTAGAAGCTTAGTTGGTACTTAGGTGATTTGTCAGGCCTGAAGATACCAAAATGTTTCTCAATTTCTGGACCTTGCTTCTGGTTTTCATCAAACATAGCAAACAGGTAAGTCTCAATGGGTCCATTAGGCCTCTTTGGTGTCCCACCCTTAGCGTGGTTAATCAAATTCTTGTAATAAGTTTCTGCATTTTGAACACTGGCTCCAGCTCCACCTTCAGATGGCCATCCACTCTCAGACACAACAATCTTCACATTGGATGCCCCAACTTTCTCTAGAGCAGCATAGTGTGCATCCAACAATGCATCAAAGAGGTTTTGGTACCCAGCATCATTGTTTCCTTTTTGAGTAAACAAGGCATATTCAAGCTTAATCTGTTGTTGGTTGTTGGCATAAGCAAAATATGGATACACATTCACAAGAAGTGGTGCTCCATTGCTTTGTAGGAAGCTGATAATAGGCCTTATATACTGACTAGCACTATCAGTGAAAACCCCATTGTTTGGTGGGTAAGAATTGCCTACAAGGGTGGTGTCTATTGCAGTGGAGACCTTGATTTGGCCTTGCAAATTGGCTGAAGAAATTGCTCTCTGAATGTTCTGAAGTGCTGGGAGAACAGAACTTGCTGCACCATCGCCAGGGTGAACTTCATTACCAACTGCAATGTACTTGAATTTGACATCAGGGTAGGTTTTGACATACTTGTTGACCCAATCTGTGGCACCTCCAGCATTTGTGACTGAATTGAGTTGTTCGTTGGAGACACCAAGGATCACTTCTATGTTTGAACCTCTGAGGGCTTGAAGGGCTCCTTCATCTGGATAGTATATGCGGATTTTGCTAATCCTGTTTGATTTGTACAAGTTCACTACATCTTGCTTACTTGGTAAATTGTTTCCATTTGAACCATAACATACTCCCACGGATTGTGCACCTGCATGATATATATTGATGTTGAACCATAAGTAAGTGATATTGAACACCTTATTACATGTATACAGCAATTAAAAATTGCCTGAGATTGAAATTGATAATCTAAATTAACCCCTTCTACATATTTATATTTAGTATTCTAAGGGTAGTGGTAAAGATAGCAAAAGAGAAAATATTTATCTTGAAAAGATATTTTTTTATGTTTCAAACACATGGAACCCATCACAAAGTTTAAAAACTTAATTATCATTTTAAATATCCTTAGTCAAAGCGTGCGGTCAGCAATACTCTTATATTTACATCAATAAACCGAAAAACATTCATATGGTGCTAAGTTGAAGCGAAGAGAAAATAAAAAATATTAGATGTGTTAAGTAATACTCGATCTTAAAAAAGATAGATCAGTCTTTATAGTCTTGTCTGAATTCTTCCTATAAATTGTATTACGGTGGAAGATAGTACTCCAAGAAGCAGCAATATGGCAGACATGGCAGTGTTGCTTTCTGAAAACATATGCATTGATGATATGAAAATAGAAACCAATTCAACAGTCTGTAACACTATGAACTGGGTTGTATGTTTTGTCCACAATTACTACCTATATATAGGCATAGTGTGGCAAATAGTTCGCATGACTCTAGATCACAAAATGCCAAAGACTTTTCGCACCCCGTCAATCACTCCATGGAACCACATGATAATTTATTGTTCACTTTGAACTCATCCAAATTTGCTCAAGATATGTACATCATCATAGTACCGATGGCTTTGAATTAAGGAACATCGCCTGTGAGTAGTCCATTATGTCATTCAGCCTAACTTGAAGGAAACGTTCTTCTCTTCTGAAAATAGCCAAGAATAATCAACATCAAACGTCACTCACTCATTTTTTGTTCACTTACATGCAAACAATTTATTAATCAGAACGACTTGCTTTGCATTCATCCTAGCTATATGTACTAGGTCGAATAGTCGCATGCGTATGTAGCAAGGTGTTGCAGCCTCCATATTGTGCGGAGGGTCTGCTTATTTTGAAAGTTCAACACTAAGGTGGCATTGTAGCCGCCTCAATTTTTCTTTTTCCCAAATCGATAATTAATGGTGTTTCCACTCTTTTTCGGTTAGGTGAACCTAGTATATCAAATACAGTAAACAATGATTAATTTCCTCGAAATATAAAGGTCACAAGCATGGATTTTTGTCTTAAACTATGAGACTTTCTCCATTCACACATAAAATGATGAATATAAATTGCTAAATAAAATTTTGGCACCATAACAAGCCTAATAATTTATTGAAAAGTAACGGATCTTTATCATTTTATTGCATCAAAATTAATCTCAAGTTATATTACGTTAACTTTTTATATTACCATTTGTATGACAAATAATATCTGTTTGAATTATTTTGTTATTTATAAAATAGTTAAAATACTCAACGGTGAGCTTTTTTTTTATTAATGTTCCAATAAATGTAAGCTAATTTAAAGATAAAATTTCTACCTAAAAAATAACATACATATCCATATGTAAGAAAATAGAAGTATAGAACAATGAAAATTGAAATAATAACAAAAATAGACTTACAATTTGATGTACAAGTAACATTATTAAAACTTTACCAAAAGAATACACAAAATTGTGCCGTGTTTCGCATGCACCAAATATTTCGTTCGACTTCAACTTCATTGAACGGGTTCCTCTATAGTTCCTTAAAAGGACAGATTACAATTACAATTCCATTGTTTTGAAATTCATTAGAGAATAATGAAAACCCATTCAAAGACAAAGGGGGCGGCACTTAAAAATCTAATTGAAATTAATCTATCACAATTCCATCGTTTTGAACCTTGAATCCACTAGTGTCTATTATTTTCTCCTTAAATTAATCTGCAAGTAATGATTTTACTTTTTCCTTCCCACTTACGCACAAAACATTATGGCCATAAATTTTCAACGATTTTTTTTTTAATTTTTGGGGTCGAAGTCCATAGGCAGCAATGTTTCTCGATCGTTGTAAATTGGGCTACAAATGCAGTTTACTTTTTGTGAGCCAACACTACAAAAAATTTACCCTTGTGGCCACACTTTTACTTGCTACACTTAACCCTTGTACTATAATAAGAAACACTTTTAAAGTGTTGCCTTTGAAGGGGATATTTGGCAATAGATTATTTAGCATCACTTGAAAAGTGTGCTTTTAAAGTTAAAAGAGCACATTTAACAAATGTTGCTATATAGTGGCTAAAGGCACACTTGTTTTAATATAAGGCAACACTTTTTAAGTGTTGTTTATGGTATGAGGTATCTATTTTAGAAAATTTCAAAAACCCATTTATAATATTTATAACTTTAAATTATAATTTAAATGATTAATATATTATCATGAAGTAAACAATTTTTTTTTGTCCTAATATTTTCAATTTGATATCAATTTGGTCTAACAAAATTCAATTACTAAATTGATGTTAAAGAAACAAAATTTTAGGACTACATTAATGTAATTTTTTTTATTATAATCAAATTAAAAATCTTATGACAAAAAAATTTCTAGTCTATAATATCATTGTTATTTTCCAAATGCAATTAGAACCTAAAACTTGAAAAGTACCTCATTTACGAACAAAATTGAAGTAAGAGCTCCACTTGTCATTTATAAAACTTTTTTTTCTCTTATAATAAAACAAAGAAAATGGCAATAATCACAAGTTCTGGGATTCAATGACTAATTGCACATATAGTGTGATAATAAACGATTGACAATTTCAATGTTGAAATCAAGGATGCACAGGATAGGCTAATTTAAATCCTCCCATTTTCTTGTCAACGTGTTGGGTGTCATTTGATCTCATTTCTTTCTTTCTTTTTTTTTTTTTTGAAATAATAAAAACATATATAAGTGAACATTTTTAGCTATTGTAATGTCTTCATAGGAGTTTCCATATACGTAGGAACATCTTCACTAGAAGAAGGGTTATAAGTGTACATCAATGTTGCACATTTCGTGGCACCTAGTTATAATTTGCGCATCTAATCCCGTTCTAATAAAACAGAGAAAAAGAGCACAGTGGACTGATTTTGATCTGGGCCTTTAAAAAAGAAAAACCGAAACAATAAAAAAACAAAAAACCAAAGAAAAACACAAGTTTCAGTTCTCTTCTTTTCCGCCACTCTTCGTTATCCTCCACCGCTCTTTGTTCGGAATTTCTTCTTCCATCAGGTTTCCTTGTCATTCCTTCTTCATTTCCTTCTCGAGCCTTCGAACCTCCACCGCTCTCTGATCCACTTTCCGGCGCGTGACCCCGACTCCGCGATCGTAACGGAAGATCGATTTTCCGGCGTGGTTTGGTTCTTGTCATTTCAGATTTCACGTAGGTGAGGATCCTCTGCTGCGCTCCACCTCTGCGCCTAAACTTGATTTGCTAGTTTGTGATTAAATTTATGAGGTTAGGTCACAATTTCATTTGCCTAAACTAAATTCTGATTTCAATTTCATTTGTTCGATCTCTTTGCGATTTGCAGTTGATTTCATCAGAGGGATTGCTCCTACGGTTTGCTTCGTGAGAAGAGATAGTATTCTCTTCAGCCTGTGCAGAATTTGCAGTTGATTTCTGATTTTGAATATTGCAAATATGAGGTCATGAAGTCACGTCATTCTCTTCTTCTCTTTCTTCTACGCTCTCTCTGTGTCTTTGTGTGTGTGTGTGTGTGATTTCAGCTGACTTATATCTTGTTCTATAATTTGTAAGAGAATCATGACACTATTTTAGAGCTTGAAATAGAAGAACTTCAGTGACTATCAGTTATTCAGTTCATTCCTACCATGATCACTAGATAAATACTTTCTTGATGAATATACCTTGTATAGTCATAGATATTTGGATTTCCAAAAAGGACATATCGTTTTTTGTTTTTGGTGTTTTTTGTTATTTTTGTTTTTGTTTTGCTGCGTTAGGTTGGGGGAACTGGGGAAGGGGGTTGGCCTTTGGCCTTCATTGTATTGTTGGAGTAGATTTCTATCAGTTGTGTTTTACTACCGGCTTTGAAATGTAAAACCTTGAGGGCATTTCAGACATACTATTTTTAAAATATTAAAGATGCTCTCTGCCATCTTTGACTGTCATTAATGTTATTTCCGTTTGGACAGCTCGTGTTTTGATATGCATAAATCGTTGATTGACTTCCCATTGTATTATTCATGCTTTTCTATCGCCTGTTACTGTCAATTAAGGCTGTGTCTAGTGTTATCCTTCTCTTGTATTTCTTGGTTTAATTGTGTAATTTCTACTATTGAGGTTGCAGTCATTATATATTTTGTGCTATATAAACCCTTTTGTTCATATTGGTTCATATGCGGCATCTTTCGCATGTTAAAGTATCTGAAATTGAGTTCATAGGCATTCAAACAATATAGAGCTTTAGTCTTATCATGTGGTGGCGGAAATACTCCTAGGGCTATGCGTTACGCCATCTGATTTGGTGAAAACCTTTTTATTCATGATCGTACTGACAGAAACCTCTCTGATTTCAAGCACCACCTGTGATAACTCTTTAGCCTGTGCAGGATTTGCAGTTGATTTCTGATTTTGAATATTGCAAATATGAGTTCATCTCTTTCTTCTATAATTTAAAGTTTACTTTAACTTAAATTAGTACGGCTTCAAAATTAAATTAATGTTGTGCTTGATTCTTACTTTTGCTGCAAAATTAAATTAGTACGGCTACAAAATACGTCTCCTATAACTGAATTCTTCTATCTAAATTTTTGTTTGTCCATAATGTATATTTGTAGTCCAAATATCAAAATTTACTTTAGGCAAACCATAAGCTTAATGCTCTCCACATGATGCTAACAGGACACCAGGTGTGGCAGGCAACTATAATCCACATTCCTCTGGATCAATTCATGTTTGAGATTAAGAAATGGTAAGTTTTTAGATACTGCTGACTTTGATTTATTTTGTGCATGCTACCAGTTACTTTGATAATGTTGGCAGATGGGTAGTATGAAATTGCTATGTATTAGTTGGCTGGAAAGTTTCATTTGCTATATGCAAATTATAGAAAAGCATATTCTCAAAATGTTTAACCATAGAAGAACCACATCTTATGCATGTTCATTGTTCAACATTATATTAAAATCATTCTTGTGGACTTCATGTTCTAATGTAATGTCTCTTTCAATTTCTATGTACAGGTGCCAGTACATCAAGAATCATAGCCTTTGTGCATACACCTGTTTGCATTGTGTTCCTTAGTGTGTGGGTAGTTGTTGAAGGATTCAGTCATGGTTCTTTTAATTGTTTGTCTTTTTTTCTTCCCCTCACTTTGTAGAATGTTTCCTTTATTTGATACTGGATGTCAGAATTGGTTGGGATCATTGAATCTATATATCATGACATTTTTCATGAAAGATTGTTTGTTAGACATAAAAACAAAAATAGAGATTGGAAAATAGAAATTTGTTGGCTTAATTTATCGTATTTTCTCTATGCAGAAAGCTAGACTCCTCTGATAGTCTTATTAAGGATTTCCATTAATTGTCATTTTCCATTTCTACTTATGGTACCTGTTACAAATTATTATTAGTTTAAATTTATATAAATTCATTTAACATTTTATTTTATAAAATAAAATAATGAATTATTACTTGTTATAATTTTTTCAAATAAACATTGATTAATTAATACATAATAAAAATGAATAAATAGCTATTTCATTAAAGAAATTTTAATATTACATTTTTAAATTTAAAAAGGAGGGTAGATTTATCCTAGGATCATAATATAGCAACGCTTATAAGATGTTGCTTTAGGATAAAATAAGTGTTGCTTATTCTTTTGAAATATTATTGGGTTTTGGACTCAAAGGCAACACTTGATAGGTGTGGCTATAATATTTGCCATAAGTGTTGCTTTATGATACAAAAGTGTTGCTTTTGATAATTGGCCACACTTATTAGGCAACACACCTAAAAGTGTTGCCATAGCTTAAAAAGTGTAGCCTTTGCCAAAGGCAACATTTTATAATGTTTCAAGGCACACTTTGAAGGTGTTGTTATAGACTATTTTTCTTGTAGTGCAAGCAGTAAGTATTAAGCTATAGTACACTTCGACCGAAAAAAAAAGGGTGGTGGTTCAATATTCAGATATCTTCTATTAGTGTTGGTGTTTATTGCAGAATTGGACACTTATATATCAACAATAAATAATTGATAATCTCTTTGTACAGAGGTAAACCTCCTAAACCAGGCGTTTCGATAAATTGAAGAGTTTGGATGGCAACATTTGCTTTTCAAGATTTCGATTCCTGAAGCGAAAACTACTCTTCTTGAGTTTTAAAAGAATCGAGTGTCAAACGTTTTTAATGTAATGAGGATGGAATGAAGTGTAATGTGAAGTGATTTGTGTGTTGTGATTATGTGAATGTAATGTTTGACATATTAAAGAAGATGAATTTACAGTAAGTAGAGAGTAGAATGCTTAGTTGACAGATAGTAAATAAAGTATATGAAATGTAAAGAATTTGAAAGAAATCTATCCTAAGAAAGCAAGGAAACGGGTTAAGATCACAATTACTCAGTTAACTTAGGGTTCTGCTTTGTCATTGGAGACATTTAAGAGAAAGTGTGTGAATAAAGATTCCAACCCTTTACAATTTGTACAGAATTAGTAGACAACCTAGGATTCTAGGATCTTAACACTTGTCCCTGATTGCCTTTAGATGTTGTTCACGTGGCTTTAAGGTTCTTGATTTGTCATTCGCTCTTGTCATTGAGAAGTTACCACTTTGTCATGCCTCCACTAAGCATCTGTCAATAGTTGCTAATAACCGTTAGTAACCATCAATTGATGAATGTGTCTTCTTTTAGTCATCATGTCAATCTGGCCACAATCTTTAGAATTTTTCTAAGTCTTCAAATGACAAACTCCAACTTCGACATGACGAACTCCAACTTTGAGTGATGAACTCCACTCCGAACTTGTCGAACATTAATCTCAGCATTTTGTCATTATTTGCTTGTAATTCAGGCCTCGCTCTAACTACTACAAGTTTCAACATGTTGACGACAAACATAGAACTTTGTCATTTTGTAAGCTTGGCCAGCCTTAACATGCCAAACCCTTATTTGGTTCTAAACCAAGGTCAAACACCAGTTCACAATCTGTCACTTGATAAAATTTGGTGCCAAAAGTTGGTAATACGACCATAAAACAAAAAAATTAATGTTGGAAATCTTTATTCACTGTTGAAAAAAAAAAGGCATTCACTTATTTGTAAACATAGGTAATTTTGAACTATATATGGTTTAACAACTGCATATAGTCATCGGACCACCGTCAATAGGTATTATTTTGTCACGATTATTATTGGAAAAATATACTATATATATTCTCATGAACACAACTAGGAACTTAGTTTGCATATCACATATGTCTCTAAAATGCATTCTCAGTTTTCCGAGAAATAATTTTATCATGAATAAATAATCATTTTGCGAACTATACGTGTCCTTTGAACATGGTACGAATTATTGATAGAGGAGTGATACATATCCACCACCACACTTACACCATACAGTTACACCAAGTTAAAAGTTATAAACCAATATGTAAAAAGTTGTAAACCATATGCAAAAAGTTATAAACTAATATGCAAAAAATTATAAAAAAGTATGCAAAAACTTTTTGCATATTGTTTACAACTTTTTGTATCTTGGTTTATAACTTTTTGTATGCTGGTTTATAACTTTTAACTTAGTGTAAAAATATAGTATAAGTGTGGTGGTGGTCATTTATCATTTCTCTTATTGATAAAATCGCAAGTTTCCTCATTTTTCGCTCTTTGTTAGTCTTTTGTTTTTTCTTGGTGCTTGGGACTTTTAAGGCAACGACATTTGAACCTATGATCGCTTGTTAACTATTTAGTCCCTTATCAGGAGCTCGAACTTATTGACTAACTTGCTTTTTAAAACTTAAGTTTCGTAAGAGGAATTAGTCTTTCTCTCCTTATACTTGATATATAGTAAAAACAAAGAAACATTGTGTTGACACCAAATTTTACTAAGTGTTAGATTGCCAACGGCGTTTGACTTCAACAGCTCAAGAATCAGAGTAGGGTTTGACATATTAGAATTGATAAAGTCATATGAAATTGACAAAGCCTTTGATTTGTTAGACAATATGCCGAAACCCAAGGAAGGTCATTTGTGACAAAGCTTGAATATCCAATTTGGCAAGTCATCATTGACAAAGTTTTTATTTGACAATTGACAATTCAAAGCTGAAGTTTGTCATTTGAGACTTGGAAAAATTTAGGATCAAAGGGAGATTAGCTGGATAACTAGAAGCTAATTACAACTAATTCTCATATTTAGATTCGACAAGTCGAAGTGGGAGTTTGTCACTTGAAGACTAAGAAAATTTTTGAAGGTCTTAAGGATACTGTGATAACGACCCCAAAATAGGCGATCGTTAATTAATGGTTATTGACGGTTTTCAGCAATTATTGATAGAAGCTTGACAAAGATATGACAAAGTGGTGACAAAGAGCAAATAACAAACTAGAAAACTTCAAAGCCACGTGGACAGCATCCAAAGGCAACCAGGGACAAGTGTCAAGATCCTAGAGTCTTAGATTGTCTATAAATACTAGTTCTGGACAAAATGTAAATGGTTGGAATTTTTACTCAAACACTCACTCTTAAAACGTCTCCAATGACTAAACAGAGCATTGAATTCATTGAGTAATTATTCTTAACCCATTTCCTTGCTTTCTTAGGACTAATCTGTCTTTAATTCCTTTACATTTTTTGTACTTGTTCACATTTATATTTGTCAATCAATTTACATTCTGAAGTTTTTCTTTTTCTTTAATCTGTCAAACATTACATTCACAGAATCACAACACAAATCACTTTACATCGCATCTCATTCCATCCTCATTACACTAAAAACAGCTTGACACTTGATTCTTTTTTGTGGAGAAACTAAGATAAGTAGATTTTCGTTCCCGAATTGATATATTGAAAAGCAAATGCCGTCATTCAAACTCTTAAGTTTGTCGATCAACACTTGGTTTAGAGCAATTTGATCTCCTGCACAAGAAGATTGTCAATTACTTGTTGTTGACATATAAGTGTCAAGTTCCGCTATAAACACATTATCGTGCTTTTTTATTTAAAAATTATCATTGATTTTTTTTTCTTAAATATGTTTTTATCCTTATAAATATATGTCATTTTGATTTTAGTCTCTTTAAAAGTAGTTTTTGGTTTTTTGTCCCTTTGTTTATAATATTATATTTTTTATCCATGCACTCCATATTTAGATCCCTAAAAATGATTTAAAATATTAATTTAATCTTTAGGAATATTGAAATTTTTTTTATTATTATAAATATCTTCAAAATCTTCTTTTAATCCTTATGAACGTCACTACTTAATCATACAAACTAATGGTAAAGCCCTAAAACTTAATATTAGTAAAATGAAGACTTAAAACTAACAAAAAATTTTAGATTGACTAAAACCAAAACAATCTATATTTATAGGAATAAAAAACGTATTTAATTTTTTTTAAAGAAAAATTAATACCTTGTAGATAAGTATTTATTGGAAGTATCAAGAGTATAGTACATTAGGGTAAAATCAAGCTAGTGGGCACAAATACCCTTATTCTATGGCAATACAATCACAGTTTCAATTGAAACTGAGTTGATATTTTGGTGATTTGTCAGGTCTAAATAGGCCAAAGTGTTTCTAGCTTCTGCATTCGTTCTTCTGATCTTCGTCAAACATAGCAAACAGGTAAGTCTCTATGGGTCCATTTGGCCTCTATAGTCCCACCCTTGACATGATTAATCAAGTTTCTATAATAAGTACGTGCATTTTCAACAGTGGCTCCAATACCCCCTTCAGATGGCCAACCACTCTCAGATACAACAATATTCACATCTGATGCCCCTTCTTTCTCAAGGGCAGCATAGACAGAATCCAATATTGCATCAAAGAGGTTTTGGTATCCTGCATCATTTGTTCCTGTTGAGTAAACAAGGCATATTCAAGACTAATATGTTGTTGGTCACCAGTATAGGAAAAATATGGGTACACATTTGCAAGAAGTGGCGCTCCATTGCTTTTTAGGAAACTGACAATAGGCCTTATGTATTGAATTGCAGCACCATCAGCGAAAACCCCATCGTTGGGTGGGTAAGAGTTGGCTACTAGATTGGTTTTTATTGCCGTGGAGACCTTGATCTGGCCTTGCAAATTGGCTGAAGAAATTGCATTCTGAATGTTTTGCATTGCTGGAAGAACATATTGTGATCTAGTGTCACTACTAGGGTCAACTTCATTACCAACTGCAATGTACCTAAATTTGACATCTGATGAGTAGGCCTTAACATTTGTATTGACCCAATCTGTGGCAGCTCCAGCATCGGTGAGGTCTTGAAGTTTGTCATTAGGGACGCCAAGGATCAATTCTATGTTTGAACCTCTGAGGGCTTGAAGGGTTCCTCCATCTGGATCGTATATGCGCATTCTTCCAATCCCATTTGATTTGTATAAGTTCACAACTTCTTCTTGAGATGGTAGGTTGCTTCCATCTCGTCCATAACACACACCTACGCTTTGTGCAGCTGCATCATATAAAACCAAATGCATGTGATTCTTAGAACATAAAATCTTTGTCGCTAGATATGTGTAATAGCTGATTATTGTTCAAGATCTTACAAGTTTTAATAAAGATTTGGCAATGATGCATCAATGGTTGTTTGAAATTGACTTATGTAAAATTATATATAACTGAAAGAAAGAATGACAAATTAAATACTACATATATATGATAGCTGAACTTAAATAGAAGATATATGTATTAAGGAGTATTATAACTAATTAGTTAGAGGTTCATTTCTGAATAGAGTTTATAACTTAACACAGAGAGATAATTTGAATGCTTTTACAGTTATTTAACCCACTATAATAGAATAATATAATATAATTTGGTTGCTCAAGATAGCATATCCATGTCTATTTTTTTTTCCTTTCAAAACCTTAAATTATGATTAATTCATGCAAAATTTATTTGAGAAATTTTTGCCTAAACCATAATTAAGAGTTTCCAACTAAACATATATATATTAACTACTGTTAAAGTAAACTAGAAGAGAAAGGGATACAGAGCCATGATAGCACAGTGTCTATCTCCGTACTATTATTGAGACAGAGAGAGAGAGAGAGTAATATACCCGTAAATTCAACTTGAGTGAACGATAAGATTCCAATAATCAGCAATATGGCAACCATGGCGGTGTTCCTTCTCGAGAGGAATATATCCATATCAGACTATATCTCTATGTGCAAAATATATAAACCAATTCTTAATACTCTGAATTGATACCCTCAGCTGTTTATATGCATAACAGTGGGAAAGAGTCCGCAGAACGCCCTACATGGCAAAGACTTTTTTGGCTCCGTCAATCACTCTCTAGGGTCCATGAAAATTTATGATGCATTTGAAATTCCACACAATTTTTCCTCCAAGCTACGTGTACAATTCTACACATATGAAGAAGTCTATTCTTTCGAACAACGTGACCCAAAAGAGAAGTTAAGCTTATTTATTTATATATATAATATAGCCACAAAACAACATCAAGCGTGACGCATTTTGTCTCTCCACCTGAAGTCAATTAATTAACTAGAAGGGAAAAAAAAAAAATACTCCATTGAACTTTATTTCGTTTGATGACACCTTCAAGAGGTCGTTCAACTTTCTAAAGATTAAACAATCCACCAAACTAAATAGAAAAGCTTCTCATTTGCCATTTTAATTTAAGACTTCTAAATATGTTTTCTCCTTTATAACTATGATTTCTCCTGTTAAAGCTCTTTTTTATTTCAAAAAATAAAAATAATAAGCTACATTGATAGAAAAAATCATTAGACCCTAATAAATTGCATTAAATAGAACAAAGTAATACAACTTACATTGTCATTCCAACGCACATACCATATTATTCTGACAAAAAAATTTAAATAAATATTTGAACATTCCACAAAATTAATTTTTATTGTATCTTGAACTAGTCTTGATTTATTAAGATATGTTTGTGAGTTTGTGAAAATTTAAAATTTTACATCACAAACTTCTTCTATTCTCTTCCCTCTTTTTTCTCAAAAATCAAATTTATAAACACACCCTAATAAATTGAACATCCACTTAGAATTTCTTAAATACTCTGCTAACGTAGAAGTTGATATATATATATATATATATATATATATATATATATATATATATATATATATATATATTTCTAAAAGCTGAATAAATATAATGAGGTGTTCTGTACGACTCTTCCATGCTTAAAATTATTTGCTACTGAGTCACGACCACGAGCTCGGATAATCGCATGGTATGTGAATCGAGTAATGGTGTTGCAGCATCCACGTGTTCGAGGTCTCTCTGTTGAACATTATTCTCAATCCTTGGTGCCCATATATTTAGCGGCCGGGATCTTCTATATGTAAAAACTTCTGATGCTAGTTGCATGCCAAAATTTATTATATTATTTTCTTTTACAGTTTAATTATATAGTGTAAAATTGTTTTTTATTTTCATTTAATTACGTATTGTCAAGGGTTGAGGGTAGTATATTTCAAGGAGGCTGTGGCCCCCTAAAGCTATCAGTTTCTTTAAAAAATTGCTCATCTTTCTTAACTTGGCCCCCTAAAAAATATTTTATTTAACTAAGTTTTATTAAATATTTTATTTACTAGATATTTAAATATTATAATACATAATATGCTATGTAAATATGTATATTTTTTATTTTTTATTGTAAAATATTTATTCTTTTAGATATAGTATTTTTATTTAATTTTTAAATAAAATTAAAATTACAAACATATATTTTGTATGTATAATTAATTGTTAAGTGTTGGTCTCCCCTAACTAAACAGTCTACTCTGCCTGTGTGTAATTAAATCTCATATTTATTATTTAAAAATTTATACAAATAGAATAATTTAATTGAATAATAATGTAAAATTTTTTTTATACTATTATTATATTAAAATTAAATTGTTCATTTCTTACCATTTTTTTTCAAGGAGACTTTATGGTTCAGTATGATCGAAGATCGTAAAACACAAGTTTCTCGAGGAGAAATTTAATTATTAAACTATCAGAAGTTACCATCACAAGGATATATCTTAATTTATTTTGTTTATATGGGATTACAAGTTTATATCATGGAATTAATTTTCATGTATCAGTGCAAAAATATTTTATATGATAACTTGTGTGATTTGTTTTGGCTATCCCATATGAGTCGTGGTGATTATCTACTTATTGAGTTTGATGAATCATCCTCTCCCTTTTCCCTTTCCAGATACAGCTATTGGCACAAACACCACTCCATATCAGTAGTTTATGATAGTTTGCGGTGCTAAGTTTCACTTCATATAGTGAGGTCAATTAGTTTCCAAGAAGTCCTTTACTACTTTTTAGAGTGCTTCAATAAGTGTGTAGGTAGAATTATTGGACATGCCTTATGTTTTATTTAGACTAGCAATTATTTTTTTATTCTACAAATTATGTATTACAGATTTTTAGTGATTCTTTAGTTTAATTGATAGTTTAGAATTATGAGATTTTATCAATAAAGTTTATCAGATTTATATATTTATGGAATCATTTATTTAGTTCACAATATATTTTAGCATTTAACTATGAAAGGAAGCATGCTTTTCTTGGTTAGCGCTTGCATGAGGGTCAAAGTCCCTCAACCGCTAGTAATAGCTTAGGTAGGTTGTTACATGCTTATAGGGCCTCTTCCTGGAATCCTCAACCTTCCTTGCAGCCACAACCAGAACCTCCACCACTTGCAACCATCATTGCTGCTCTCAGTAAGTCGTCGTTGTTGCCGTCATCGTGTGAATTGTCATCGCATTAAGCCACCTCATCTTCCACAACTTCGCCTGAACCTCTTCCTCGTTCGCCATAGAATCCTTGCCAACGGTGATAAGGGACATTTATGCCACTTATCTTGCTATCAAACTTTAGCTTTTTGCATAAGTTTTATTGTGTTATTAATGAGATTAATTAGGATTGTGACTAGTTCCTCATTGTGCGATTTTGATAGAATCATTGACTATTGCACTGATTTTGGAATAAATTATGATTACATCCTGTCGTGTTTAACTTGTCTCTTTGAGTATGGTTTTGTGCACAAGAGCTTTGGATCAAGTACAAATGTCAAGAATAAGACTGGAACTCTTGGAAAGAGCTTGAAGCTGAAAAGGAGTGAAACTAGGAAGAGCCACTCTCGGTAAGCAATGTAGTGCTCGGCAAAAGTTTCAAGGAATATGTTCAAGCAATGCTCTTTGGAGGCGCTGTAGCACTTGAGTGACACGGATTCCAGATCATTAATTTATTTTTGAGCCCCACTTTGGGCCATCTTAGAGAGGATTTATAGGAATGATTCAGACTTTTACCCTGGCTTTTTACTTAGTTTAGATCATGAATTGAGTTTGTTCTTCGGATTTTAACAAGGATTATTGCTATTATTTCCAGGTATTCTTTTTAATTCATTGTTGTAATCCTCCAGGGATAGAAGGATAGATTATCTTACTAGTGTAGGGATTTTCGATAGATTGGGATGATGTTTGAAACCCTTTGTTTATATTGAATGCATTAGTTTTCTCAATGTTCTGAATTTCTATTCTTATAATTATTGTTACAATTTTTATTGGAATAACTAAATTGGCAATTGTCGTTTAGGAAAACCCTTTAGGCATAAATTGATGGATCTATTTGTTTATATTTGAGGGAGAACATTAGAATTAACCTTCCAATTGGCAGTTAGGCTATAGCAATTGGTTCATTAAATTAATGTGATTTCTAAATAAATTGAGATCTCATTCATTAGTTATTTGCATTGGTCAAATTCTAGAGGTTGATCGATCATTATTAGAATTGCCAGTAATTTATTACTAATAGCCACTAATGGGTTCAATATTTGGTCAATAATAATTAATTTCAATCCTAGGAATACTTTACACTAGTGCCTCTTTATTATTGCTATTACCATTTAACTTTAACTGTTTCAATCTTAATTATTTAACCCTCACTTTTCCCAACTAAGTGATAAAGTCTCCTTGAGAGATGACCTATATTGTGCTCTTTACTATAGTTTTGGTGTAACTTAGCATTAAAATAATTTCTAATTTGAAGAGGTAGATGACAACCTCGCTTCAAGCGGTCCGACACCAGGCTTCCACCAAATGCACCTTTACTTCAATATGTTGGAGTTGTCGTTGCGAAACTAAGCTTTGCTATAGCCCTTCCCTTACTAACCTTTGTTTGCCACCACCTCACCATGAACTTTGCTTTGTTTGTTTTCTCTTAGGAGCTACCTATTAGAGGTGTAGTGGGATTAAGTTTTCAACCTTCCTTTATCATAATCAGACTCCTAGACTCAAATCTATTCTGAAAGACTAGTTTTTCAAAATCACAAGGTTTTTCAAGAATAAAATTTGTGGCGACTTCATATTTAAATTCATTTCTTTTGGGAATAAATTTTTTATTATCATTTCGTTGCGGTGCTCTCTTGGCATAATATGACAAGCGCAAAGCTTCAAATAAAGTTGTTTTACACCACACATTGTTGTAACGTTTCTACCAAGCTAGCTAAAGACCAAAACTAATAGCTAAAAGCTCTACCAATAGATTTTCAGCAAAACCAATGGAACTTGTTGATTTATGTATCCTAATGTAATGACAAAACACTTTTTGTATGATTTCATTTTCTTAATATGATTATCTCTTGGTGAACTTTTTAATGTGTGTATTAAGTGTTTTAGCTTTATTTTTTAAAAGATTATGTTAATGGTTTTGCTTTTGAGCAAACTAGTACATCAAGTTAGCACATTAGCATAATAATGCTAAAGGCAGAACACGAAAGGCAAGTACTGAAAAAGTTTTGCCAAAAATGGAAAATGTTGAAGTTGACAAAGTAGTGCATGTTGCTATGAACAAGCTATGTGTGCTGATGTCTTATCCCAGTGAAAAGGGATGGAAAAAGAAAGTGGTCAAAGGACCCATCTCAGTTGTCTGTGGACATTTCCTTTGATTGTGATATCCTAGACTACACAACAGTAAAGGAGAAAAGCTGAAGCACCCTTTTCATCAAAAGTGTTGTCCTAAACATTCCAAGTCTCAATGTTCAAAAAACTCCCATCCTTGAATAAAAGCAAGTCTTGGAGTAGCATTCAAATCAAGAGGGAAAAGAGAAAAAGAAAGCCAATACTCCTATCAATTCAAATTTCCAGCTAAAATACCTTACTCTTCTCTCAGTTCTTGTAATAGATTCAATCCTATTTTATCTTAGAGTTTTCAATACTATTGTGTCATTGTTATATTTTCTTCTTGAGAGAAAATAACAGAGTTGATTCAAAAGAAAAGATTTATTTTGAGGCTTTGTCTTGTGAAAGAAAAGCTAATTGTTTGAGATTGAAAGGGCTCAGTTAAAATACTACTTGGGTTTAAGCTTGAACTTGGAGAGGATCATTGAAAAAACTACATAGGTTAAGCTTGGAGAGGCTCAATGAAAAAACTACTTAGGTTGAGCTTGGAAATGTTTGGTAAAGACTACTCAATGTTGTCCTGGTTGTACAAGTTCATAGTGGATACATTCACCAGGAGAGTAAGGATTAGATGTAGGCTCTAGATTAGTAAACCGAACTAGTATAAAATATTTGTCTTCAACTCTTCTATCTTTTTCTCTTCACATTACATATCTACTAGATTTCTCAGCATTTGTTTTAAAAACATGAAATCTGATATTCAACTAAATGCTCTTATAAAATCGTTTATCAAAACAACTTGTATTAAGTTTCTGCCCTAACTATATTTGGTTATAAAATGCAAGTTTTATTAAGCTTTCTCAAGCTCTATTGAATTTGTTTCGTGATTAATCTCATTATAATCTTTTGATAAAACTATTTCTAGTATAAGCTTCATAAGTTTGTGTAATACTTAGTGTCCTTAGACAAGTCATGTATAGCCTTTGGGTTTCCTGGACCCACCCGTATTGCTGGGAAGGCCCCAGATGCATTCAAAACCTAAAAGAGCACAATCTGGTGTTGTTATCACTGCTATAGTGGTCCAGCGTCATAGGTATGGAAATTGGGATTTTTGGAACTTTACCAATCGCTCCAGTAGTCCACGACCGCTATAGTGGTCATGTGTTGTTCTGGAGAGGTGCCTAGGGTACCTTGATCGCTATAGCAATAGTGGCCTGTGCGTAAACAGTTGAAAATTATTGTTTTATTTATTGAAACCTCATCCTTATTTAAACCCCTAACTCGATTTCCTCCCTATTTTCCCAAAAACCCTCATCCCAAACACCCTTCCCACACTTCTTTTCAATCCCACTTAATTCCTTCTCCTCCCAAGGCTCAAAGGTAAGAGATCTTGTTGGTTTATGTTAGATTCTTTCGTCTTCTTCTTCCCCTATGTTATGGGTATCATCGCTTCTCATTGTTGTCAAGTGAGGGTGTTCCCCCAAAGTTATTGGAGCTAGATTAGAGTTAACTAGAGATTGTTCGAGGTTAATCTAGAGTTTTGTAGTTGTTATAGCAGACTTTTGTGCCATCCTCTCTCCATGGATCCTAGTTGGTGTTGATACCATTCGTTCTTTCCCTCCACGTGAGTGAGTTCAATTTTGTGATCTCTATTTTAATCATTAGAGATATTTTCTTCATATTGTGGCATAAATGCATGATTTTAGAGGCATTTCAAAGAGATTAGAGATTATTGTTGATTTTGTCAAGTTATGAAACTATGATTTTCAAGAGCATGAAATATATTTTGTTTTAAGAAACTCATGGGACCATTATTGCTAAAATGATTTTATGAAGAGCTTGCTTTTGAATGTGATTATCTTTAGAGAATTATGACTACCATGATGGTTTTAAGAGCAACATATTTATATGATAAAGCCCAGTTAGAGTGTTAGAGAAAGAATCAGATTTTATTATTTCGAACTAGATGATAGCTATAAAGAAAGGAGGTGAGTTAACGGCTACGAGCGATCATTAACCTTGGTACCAGGTTATCCCTTGGGACAATCTCATCCAGAGTAGAGATGGAACCTAGTTAGGTATTCAATTTGGGTCCTTGAGGAACTCCAAAGATCAAAGAATTTGTTATGCTATGGTTGACATACATAACTAGAGAATTTGTTATGTCATATTTATTATGTATAACCAAAGAAGTTGTTATGTCACATCTTTGTGTATAATCAGAGATCCTTATTTTTCTATTAGAGTATTGGTATTTATGATTTAGAGAAAGTTATGGTTTGAATTAAACTGTATGTAAATATGAAAATGTTTTAAAGCTTATTTTATGATTATTATTATTATGATTTCATGCATCCTATTGTTGTTGTCCCATGAAGAGAGTTACGGTAAAATTCACTCATTGAGTTTTAGATGAAACTCATCCTCTCCTTTTCCCCATTTATAGATACAACAACTGTTGTGGGTCCTTCCTAGCCTTCTCCCCCAGCGACATCAAAGTTCTCAGTTGGTAAGTTTTACTTGGAGTGAAGTATATGTTTTGTATCTTGATATAGAGTGCTCCATTGACAGTGTAGGTAGGGTCCCAACCATGGAGATAGTTTAACATTTTATTGCCATGATTAAGATTATTTTGTATTTACATGATTATAGTTTTCATGGTTTATTTTATATAGAAAGCAACTAAACATAATTTGTATTGTAGAGGCAAAGTTAGATTTTGGTTATGGAACTATTATTTATTTTGATGATTTCATTTTAGAGAAAAAGAAACTTATTTTAGAGATAAAATAATGCTTTAGAAATTATTTTCATTGTTAAAATATGCATATAGAGAGACTCAGCGATCATGAGACTTACGTAGGGATAGGATTCCTCAAGTGCCGGTCATGTCCCCAAGTCGGGTCGTGACAAAATTGTATCAGGGCCATAGGTTTCCTATGTCACTTGCAAATGTCCACAACTAGTATGGTGTTTATGTAAATGGAAGCACGCCTATTTGCATTAATGAAGCGTTACTTGAGGATTTTAGGAATAGTTAGTCATGACTAGGTTTAGAGATAGAGTCTTATCTTCCTTTCATGATCAGGATTCCTTATCCTTTGTATTCATGTTCTTCAAGATTTAGTATGCCTCCCAAACTTCCTTCCTTTTCAAGCTCCACTGTAGTAGTGGTTCTTCCAGCTTCGACACCTCTTTAGAGTCCTGAGTAGGCTTTGGACATATTCTTCAGAGTACTAGCTAGACAAGCTGAGGCCAGATTGCAACTATCCCGGTAGAGCTGGTTCAAACCCAGACGATTCAGCCTTAGAGCATTTTCAGAGGATGGATCCACCCACCATCAGGGACGACTCTCAAAGAATGATCCTTAGGTGTTCTTCCAAGAGATGAAGAAGATCACTATGGACATACATTGCTCGTCCCGAAAAGTAGTAGAGTTGGCTAGCTTCCAGCTAGGAGGCCATATGAGGATCTGGTACGATGAGTTCCTACAAGGGCGTGGTGACTCAGAGTCATCCTTTTGGGAAGAGTTCAAGGAAGCATTTTTTAGGAGATTTTGGTTAGAGAGTAGACGAGCTTAGATAGTAGAGTAGTTCCTGAGGCTTGACTAACTCCAAGCATGTTAGTTGCAAAGTATGATGAGAGGTTTACATACTTGGCTCAGGCGACTTCAGCATGCTGCACCTGAGACTAATAGAGTGAGGTGGGTTGTCTGGGGGCTACCTAAGGATATGTTTCTTAGCCTTCAACTGCATGTTGGTACGATGGACTATGCTCAGGTGGTAGACACTACTATTGGGTTAGAGGCTAGGTTGGCGAGAGGAGAGCTGCTTCTAATTCTGGAAAGAAGGCTAGGGCACATGGTCACTTTCTGGGAGAGTTGGCACAAGAGAGGATTAGGCTAGGTTCCCATCGTGTAAAGTAACCTTTTCAGAGCCGCTCCGACACGCTTGCTGTTTCTTAGAGTTAGAGTAAAGGAGGTGGCCAACATTCTAGTCACAAATCAATTCAAAGCTTTTCCATGTACCAAGCTTGCAAGAAGATACATGCCAGGCAATGCATGATTGGCACTTTTGCATGTTATGGCTATGGCCACGTGCCACAAGCCGGAGAGTGTCCATTCAGGCAGGGAACATCTAATTAGGGGTCAGCGAACTCCACCGCTTTAGCTCAATCTTTCTAGTCATTAACCGAGCGTGGCTCGCCTCTAGCTGGTAGAGGTGTTGGGGTAGGGCCTTGGGGTGGAGGTTCAAGAGGTAGAGGTCAGGGTATTGAGGGACAACCCCACCTATTCGTGCTTTCATGGTAGGATGTAGCAGTGTAACACCCTAATAATTAACTTAACATGCCTAGGACGTATGACAGTTAATTATTAGATATTACTCTTTGTTTCAGTTCTTTAATCATACTTAAAATATACTTAAGGAAAATATGAGCCATTTTTTGAAACATAAACAAAACGTGAGCCGCACCCATATAAACAATCGTTAACATAAAGCGGAAGAACATAAACAAAAACATCATATAGGCTCCATAAAGATCATCCATAAGCACACCATCCTGAAAATATATAATAGGGTACCTACCCGTGAAAGGTGAGTTAAGTTCGTACATCATCATAAAGCAAATACATAAAAAGAAATACAATGGAAAACATACCCACCTAGTGCACCTATGATACGTAACATCAACACAAAAGAAGGCTATCCTAACCTAGTGGTGTGTGTACACTAAAAAGGGCTCCAAGAACTCTATGGATGCTGGCCCTGGAAAGGTGGAACATAACCAATCCATGAGCGAACTCCCTCGAGGTGGGGGTAAGCGTGATGCTCCATACCTGTGAACGCATGGATGGTCTCCGTGTCAACCTCGGCTGAACAACCGTGTCCTCACTACCTTTCCTCATCCGTGGGGTGTGGGGTAGACCTTTCAGTAGATGTGGGTAGGCGAGTCCTCCGATGGGTTCATCTCGAAATGCCTCAAACGAGGAACATAGTCGGGAAGTCACGACGGAGATGCGGAGGGGTACGTGCATAGAATCCTCTCATTGTGCATGCGTGCCCGCTCAAAGACCATGTCGTCACCGTAGGGGATGTCGGAGAGAATCGGTAGCTAGGGACAGGGTGTGCGAATGGACATCCAACAAACATGAACACTTTGACAGGCAACGTCCCTCAAAATAATACGATTAGTGCTCGGATCAAAATGCACCTCCCAGGTGGGGGTGTCAATGAACACTAAGAAGGTCGCCATTGGAATCTGAAGACATGACGGAAAGAAAACGGGAGTGAGAATCTTACTAAAGAATCTCAGTAGGGCATTCTCCTAACTAAGTGACATCATCAACGTCCCAGGAACCTCGGGTTTATTATGAAATGGTAAGCATACAATGGTTCATTTATTTAAGTTTTAAAACATTAATTACCGCGGCCCATCGTTTTATCATGCGTCTTGTAATGCATTATGCTTTAACATGTTGTGCAAAACTTAGCTTTCTACCATACGTCTCCACATCATAACAACACATTATGCACAAAATATGATTCATGAATGGCATATCTTAGTTCTTTAGGTGACTTAAGTTAGTTCATCATTATTTCTTGGGGCCACCCTATACTCTACCATTTTGAGAGTACTTCTAGGTTATGAGCTCATACCTCACTAGTCGTCACTAGCATATACTTATCCCTTTTGATAAGTTAAAGTCCGACTTTAAAAGTACGGGCTAGGGGCCGATTCACCACCTATAGTTTGATGGGTCCAAAGGATCATCTTTTTATGTTTCTTAGTCACCTTAAATCTTAGCATGTTATATCATGATGCAATTCACCATTCATAATCATCATAACATTTGCCCATATCTCATGCATAAGCATGTTCAGTGCTTCTAAATGAACTATAACATCAAGTCATGGAATTACTAATTAAAGGTCAAGTACTTATTTAACGTTGCACATCACATGAATTTATAATTCCAAAGTATCAAGAACCATTATCTCAATCATCACATAAATGTTCCCTTAATTAACCAATACTCTAAAATTGGGTAACTCTAATTGTCAACTTATCTTCTTATGCATCTAAGGGATCTATTATCAACATTATCACTAATTACATGGCTCGAGAACATTATTTAACAATGTTGGACAGTATAGGTAGAAAAACAATTTCAAGGATTTTTGGTGTGCTAGAAGTTGTATTTTTCATCTTTTCTCATTACCGGCTTTTCCTATGATGCTAAAATTAATTATTAAACCATTTATGAGTCATTCTTACCTAAATAAACATGGTAAAATATGATTTTCATAAATTTAAAGGTGCTGGACAAAATGCATATTTCTTGTTCTCAAGAGTTCTAGAATTCTCATTTTCAATCCTTTTTAGCTACTAAGTTTGCCCCAAAGCATCAAGAATAATTATCACATCAAATAACAAGTCATCCAACACATATACATCATCTAAAATAGAATTTAAAAGTGCTGTAAACTTGTAGACAAGGCTGAAACATAAGGAACCCCATAGGCATAAAATAAGGCTTTTCTAGTAACTAAACTTCATAAGAAACCTCTTATTATGTGAATCAAAATGGCGAGTCTTGAGCACTAGATCCATTCCTTTTTAGTGATGACATAATTGTAAACATGTTATGCAAGCCTCATTCTTAGTCTTTTTAGGTTGATAGCAAGAAAGATAAATATGCTATGCAAAGAAATATAAACATGAATGCAAAGACTTGAAAGTAAATATGAGTGCAAGTTCATTTCTTTATTTTAGTGCTCTAGGCCTCTTAGAGTATTTACTCTAAATCACATATTAACTTTAAGGTTGAGATAGGTAGGCTTTGAGATTAGTTGTTAAGTGATAATTTGAAAATAAATATGCTAGACAAGGAAATATAAACATGAATGCAAGGACTTGAAAGTAAACATGAATACAAGTCCATTTCTTTATTTTAGTGCTCTAGGCCTCTTAGAGTATTTACTCTAAATCACATATCAACTTTAAGGTTGAGATAGGTAGGCTTTGAGATTAGTTGTTAAGTGATAACTTGAAAATAAATATGCTAGACAAGGAAATATAAACATGAATGCAAGTCCATTTCTTTATTTTAGCGCTCTAGGCTCAAGATTACCACTTTAACAACATAACAATACCATTTAGTAAAACTTGCTTAAGCAAACTACTTAGCATAATCATCATACTTTTAGGAAAGCAACTCAAGCTCTAGAGGTTTCATTGTGATGAACTCATAGTAATCATCTAGAAACTCTCATCATCAAGCTATCATGGGAGACCATTAAAGGCCTTGAGACCGAAATGAAAAGGAAAGAAAAGAGAAAACCAAAATAATCTAGTAAGGGAAAATCTTCAACACATCATTTTTAAACCAAGAACCAAGTCTTGTCAAAGCAATGAAAAATTAATATAAATGCATTAAGTCCTAAGTTCAAGATTTTCATTTTTATAGCATAACAACATCATTTCTTCAAGACTTGCAAACAAGTGAAACCTTCAAGCTTTAGAGGTCAAACATGTGATGGTTTTGCAACCAACACCCAAGATCCTCATCATCAAGCCATGGTTTCATCCTCATCTACGCATAAGGCCGAAACATCAAGAGAAGAAAGGAAAAGGAAAAACTGAAATGAGGAGACAAGAAGAGATCATCCAACATCATTTTAAACCAAGAACAACACTTAACAAAGCAAGGAAATAATTTTAAAGACAACTCCCTACCAAGTTTTGTTTGAAGGAAAGAAAGAAAGCTTGGTTTCTTAAGATGAAATGAGAGGAAAATCTTCTTGGAACCTTGAGGGGAATTCGGCCAAGGAGGAAGGAAAAAGGGAATTCTTTGAGCTTAGGGAAGAAAACTTGAAGTGTGCAAATGTGTGTAAAGGTTTCAATGAGTCTTCAAACATGCCTATTTATAGAGAAAATGAAACTCATGGATGGCCTTTTGGGAGGAGGCCGACGGTCAAAAGGAAGGAAAGAGAGAAGAAATATCTCTTGATTGGTATGGGTTTGGGTATGGTCAAGGCATGGTGAAGTATGGCTCAAAGCATGGTCCAAGGTATGGCCTAAAGTATGGTTCTTTGTGTGTAAAATAAATCAACATGTGATGAATAATGGGGGAGGATGGCTTCGGTCATGACAACCCATGGAGGATGAAATTGTGTCTTCTAATTGTGTTTTAAAGATGTGTTTAGGTGTATCTTTGATTAGGCTTTTGATTAGGAATTTGTAGGTAAGTGTTTAGGTAAAGTAATGGGTAATTAAGGCTATCAAAACATGATTAAGGAGTTGTTCTTGCTTCATTGGTGAAATAAAACTCAATTTATACATAAAACCTTTCACAAATACAATTCCTTAATTTAAGGAATTGGAGAGAAAAATATTATTCAAGATTCCATGACATGTCATCTTGATTCTTAAGACAAGATTAAGGTGTATCTAAGCAATCTTAGGTTCTAATCATCGTAATAAATTATTTTGACTTTAGATTAGTAATTAGAATTTACTAATCTTTAATTAGAGCCTAATATTGCTTAGGTTTTGCTAATCGCGTCATTAAGTCTAAAATGCACAAAGCTAGGGGCAAAACGGTAATTTTTCTCAAAAACTGCGGGACCACCCGGGCTTAAGCAGTGGATAAACATAGCTTATAAACATCATTTAAAACCTTTTGGTGAAGTTTGGTTCAGTCGGCACATAAATCGGGTTGAAAAAGCCACATGGGCGTTTTGGTAATTTCGCGCGTCGAACTCAAAAATGAGATTCTTCTGTATTACCTCACATAACATAGGCAATCCCCCATCATCATCAAAAGGTCCCCTTGAGGACAAGCGGGCCAGTGATCCTTATTTCCCAGGTAAAATGACCTCGGGGCATTTTGGTCATTTGTACACTAGAAAATTCGGGCGTACACAGAGCATCGGCTAATGTTATAGCGGGTATTATCAAAGTTATCTCATTTGATGTTTTTGCTTTGATCGACCTGGGGCCCATACATTCTTATGTGTCCATATACTTTGCCACATGGTTTAAGAGGCTTGTTTTTAGCTTAGGGACGTCTTTTCTAGTAGGGATACCTATGGGAGAACCCTTCCTCGTCCAAATAGTTTATAGAGAATGCGAAGTGAAGGTTGGAGACATAGAGACACTTGCAAATCTCCATGTATTGGACATGTTCATTTTGATATCATCTTGGGCATCGATTGGCTAGCTTCGTGCCATGCCATGGTAGACCTATAGTAAGTTAGTGCAGTTGGTGTACCTAGAGGCGAGCTTCAAGAGTTCAAGGGTACCAGTTGTTCAGTCTTAACCAGCTTGATCTCAGCCATGAGTGCCTTATGGCTCATGGACAAAGGGAGTTATAGATAAGTAGTGTCGGTGAGAAATATAGATGTAGAGGTATCGAGCATAGAGTTAGTTCGAGTGATTTGTGAGTTCCTGGATATGTTTTCGAAGGAACTATCGAGGATGCCACCGCGAGAAAATAAAGTTCTGGATAAAACTTGAGCCTAGAGTAAGGCCCATCTCTATACTCCCATATCAGATGGCTCAAGCTAAGTTAAAAAAGTTAAAGAGGTTACAAAAGTTGCTTGACAAGGGGTTCATCCGGCAAGTACCTTGCCTTGGGGTGCTTTGGTCTTGTTTGTAAAGAAGAGTGATGGGTCTATGAGGATGTACATAGATTACCAATAGCTAAATAAGGTTATAGTTAAGAATCGGTACCTATTGCCACGTAATAGACTGTTTGATCAGCTCCAAGGGGCTCACTATTTCTCTTAGAGTGATCTTCGGTGAGCTATCATGACTAAAGATTAAGGGCGATGATGTGCTCAAGATGGCATTTAGGACATGCTATGGACACAATGAGTTACTAGTGATGTCCTTTATGCTAACCAACGCCCCTACAGCTTTCATGGATCTGATGAATAGGGTATTCAAATCGTTCCTAGATTACTTTGTGGCTATCTTAGTTGATGACATCTTGGTGTACTCTAGAAACAAAGAAAAGCATGAACACCACCTTAGGATCATCTTGCATATGCTTAGAGAGAATATTTGTATGCTAAATTCTCTAAGTGTGAGTTTTGGCTTGATTAAGTGGTGTTCCTTGGACATATAATGTCTAAGGATGGTATCTTAGTTGACTAGAAGAAAGTTAAAGTGGTTTAGCTTAACGCTCGATTTTCCCGTGTGCAAATGACCGAAATGCCCTGAAGTCATTTTACCCGGAAAATGAGAATCGTCGGTCCTGGCCATCCTCAAGGGATGTTTTGATGTTAATAGGGGATTATGTGTTATGTGTGGTAATAGAGAGAAGAATCTCATTTTTTAGTTTGACGCGCGAAATTACCAAAATGCTCATGTGGCTTTTAACCCGTTTTATGTGCCGTTGAGCCGAACTTTACCAAATGATTTTAAATGATGTTTATAAGTGGTTCTCGATGTTTAGTTGAGCCGGAAGGTCCCGGGCAGTTTTATTGTGAAATTACCATTTTGCCCCTAGAACAGTGTACAGTGAGCCTAATGATGCAATTAAGCAAACCTAAGCAATATTAGGCTCTAATCGAAGATTAATTTATTTCGATAATTAATCTAGAGTCAAAATAATTTATTAAGGTTAATTAGGACCTAGATTGCTTAGATAAACTCTAAATTGTATTCTTTAATTCAAGATTCCTAGTCATGGAATCTTGAATAGTGTTTTTCTCTCCAATTCCTTAAATTAAGGAATTATGCCATACCTCATTTGACCAAAAGAATTATTTTAAATTACTAACCTAGTAAGATTGCCCTCCTAATCAAGTCTTGACACTCCTAATTACCCAATTACCTTACCTAAACACTTTCTTACAACTCCTAATCAAAAGCTTAATCAAAGAAACACCTAAACACATCCTTAAATCACAATTACATGAGCAAATCATCCTTTCCCCCTTGGCTGAAATGTTGGCCGAATTCATGCTCTCCATTTGTGTCACATGTTGATTTTGTTTCACTCAAAGAACCATGCCTTAGGCCATACCTTGCCCATGCCTTCAACCATGCTTGCCATGACTAAACCCATGCCTTTGTAAGAGATATTTCCTCCCTCTTCCTCCTCCAAAAAGGGCGCTGATTTCTCCTCCCAAATCAGCCACAAAGTTTCATTTTTCTATAAATACCAAGCTTGGAAGAACTTGGCTACACTTTAGATCATTTGCCAAGTTTAGTTTTCTTGCACTTTCTTGCATTTTCTCTCAAATTTCTCTTCATCTTGCTTGTCTATTTCCTTCCCTCAAAGAATCCTTCTACCACCACAAACAACATTGAACCACCACTCCCACACCTCAAACCACCTCTCAAACACTTAATCTTACCATTTCCAAGCTTACTTTCTCAAGGAAAAATCATCTTCCTTGGTTTTCCTTCTTGGCTGAATCATCACTTCCATCAAGAAGGAGATTTTGTCTTCTCATTCCATCAAGAATCCAAGTTTCTTCTCATTTCTTCAAAGACTTCCTTAGGTAGGGGTTTGTGTTCAAGTTTTTACTTGTTTTTCTTAAAGAAAGTTCTAGTTTTCTCTTGGTTCAAACTCCTTTCTCCCTTTTCTTTTCATTTTCGGCCAAGAGGCCATTTTATGAAAATAATATGAGCTTGATGATGAGGTTTCAAGATAATGACTTGTTGATGTCATATGAGAAACCTCTAAAGCTTGAAATAACTTGGTCTTGGACCATACATGCTTGTATTTCTTTCTTTTCTTTAGTTTCATTTTTGGTTCCTTTCCTTTTCTTTCTCAAATGATTTCGGTTTCCTTTGCCTTGGTTTGAACAAAGTTTGCTAAAAATGTAAAGTAGATCACAAAAGTTTTGTTAAGAAAAATTAATCACATGATTTCAAAGAGCTCTAAGCTTACCCTTGCCAACCTTAAAGTTGGTCGGCCGTTCTAAGAGTTTTACTCTAGATTGAAGCCCATGAGCAATAAAATAAAGAATATGACTTAGTCCTTGTAGTTTTGTTTAGACAAAGAGTTGAACTTTGTATCCATTTTCTTAAGCTTGATGATGAAGTTCAAACCTTAAGACTTTTTGAAGTCTAGGTGCTAAGAACTCTAAAGCTTGCCTTATGATACATAATGGGTTGAGGTTTATGTTCCTTTAAAAGTCTTGTAAGAGCTCTAGTTAAGATAAAAATAAGTTGCATCCATGTTTAAATTTATGTCTTGCATCTCATGTTTATTTTGATGACATCACTAATTTCACAAGAATAAATGAATGAACTTGCATTACCATATTTAAATTCCCAAGCTTACATTTCATGTTTATACTTCAAGTCATCACTTAATCCTTAAAGATAATAATGAAGTTGCATCTCATGTTTATTTTATGCTCTCACTTTACTTTGTAATGAAGAGTAAAATGAAGTGCGTAGCATGTTTAAGATTATGTTATCACCTAAATACCCTAGAGCTCAAAGACTTTCCCTAAGTATCCTAAAAAGGGAACTCTGGTAAAAAAGAAATGGATGAGTTTTAGTATGATTCAATAATGGTTTGATTTTGTGAAAAGCATGAATGATTTCAGGAAAATGTTGGAAAATGTTTTATGAGGTCTCAAGGTGTTTAAATAGTTTGGAATGTGTCAAAAATCATGTTTTCTCAAATTCCAGGTTCTGGTAATCGATTAGCCATGTAATTGATTACCAGAAGGGTTTTTTGAAGGACTTTTGGTTCTGGTAATCAATTACCAGAGGTAATGTAATCGATTACCATGGCTGTTCTTCATGCCCAGAACCTGCTTGAAACCCTGAATCGATTCCTGATAGTGTAATCGATTACCCCTATGTTCTTTATTTTTCGGAAACGGACTTAACCCTAGGTAATCGATTACCATCCTATGTAATCGATTACCCGGTTGTTTGAACCCAGAATGAATTTAGCTCCTGGTAATCGATTACTAGGAACATGTAATCGATTACCAGAACACCTTTTTGTTCCTGAAAATGTCCTAAGAGAAAACTAGCAACTTATATGCATTTCAACTCAAGAGATTATGAGATTTTATGGGCTCACGATTTCGGATCTATGTTTGGCTACTGTATAAATGCTGTTCTAAGGTGTTAAAATGTGTAAAATTATGTTTGAGTGAAGCAAGGATCGATTTAGAAAAGTTAGAAAGGAATAAGTAACTTGAAAGGATAAAAAATGAGAATTCTAGAACACTTAAATGCACAAGATATGCATTATGTTCCAGCATGCTTAAAACTAAGGAAAGTGGTTTATAATTAGTGAAAATGTGTAGGAAATCCCTCATAATTTGTTTAGGAGTTAATTATAAAGCCGTAGGCGAAGACGGATCTTAAAAAGGGTCTAAAACGGAAATTCTAGAAACTCGTAATCATAAGATAATTTTTTGCCCAAAATGCATAATCCTATGGAATTTTAGTAAGCCTAAATCTTAGTGAGAAATATAAGTAATGATTTCTTAGGTGTAGTAAAGATGTAATATGGGTATTAGGATAGTTGGAACATAAGTTTAAGACCCGTAAGGGCTGAAGCATAAGACACCATAAGATAGGAGGTGTGATGTGAGTATAAGGGCGAGTGAGCATATTCTTAATGATGTGACTATGTTAATATCTTAAGTATGAAATGTTATGTGGCATGATGATGTGATGATGTGGTATGTCACGTTTAAAATGCATGAGAATATGAAATGTGAATGAAGGATATGTTATATGAAGTTCTAAGGTTGTATGCTCATGTTGCATCCATAAAAGATATGATAATGTGGAGATGATCCCATTATGAATTCCCGAGTTAAGGGTTGTACGGGTGATCCAAGAAAGAAATATGATTCCCTCTCTTTTACCCCGTATAAATCTAACGACGGCTAGTTAGGATGAGCTCATTCCTAGGCGATAGGTGATTAGGAGTTTTGGTGACCATGATAAATCGGGGCGGCATGTTGGGCGGATTTTGGTGACCATGATGAGGGTGGAAAAATGGAAAAAGTTATGAAAGGAACTCACGGAGTTCAAGTATGAAAAAGTAAAAGACGTACATGCATATGTTTCATTGATGCTTTGATTAAGTGATATGTGTTATCTACGTGTACTATCATGCTCAAGTATTACCATGCATACATAAAATATCTGTTGCATTCATACCATCAAGACTCATGCTAAAAGAAACCCACTTCGGTAATAAGCTTTGAGAAATTAAAACTGAACCTATGCATGAATACCTCTTTCATAATGAAACCCGAAGTGGCTGGGCGACGGCGATGACACTTGTGTTAAAGTCGGGGAGCCCTCGAGAATCTTGTATAAGTATTCTCACCCCTTTTGTCTTTCCTTCTCGTGTCGTCTCCAGACGGATTGATGCGGGTGTTCGTGATTTTCTTTGAAGCGCGAGCGTAGGAGTTATGCACATCGGATCAGAGGGCGCAACGGAAGCTTAAAGACTAGTCTAGCCTGTTTATGATTATGTTTAGCGTTAGTTAAACCTTGCTTGATGTATCTAGTATCTTGAGGTGTCCTTATATTTATAAGGGCATCATTGTTTTGTATGATTATAATATAATACTACAAGTTATGTCGTGTTTATTCTATGGTTTATTTATGATTGTTATGGTAATGTATACCTGGTTGTTATGTTTCTTGTTTAGAAGTTGGTCCCTATGTGCATGCGTGGCTCGCATTTTAAGTCTTAAGTCCAAAAAGAAAAATTTAGTCATATTTTTAGTACTCGTATTTTAAAGAAAAGACAAGTCAAGTTCTGAAACGAAGACGAAACCGCTAATAACTAGCCGAATGCGACTGGAGCGTCCTGGGTGAAAGTTAGGGTGTTACATTAGCAGTGGCCGAGGCCTTCTACGATGTCAAAAATCCGTAGTTTCCTAAGATTACCGGGTTATTATTGGAGGTTTGTCAAAGATTTCTCAAGAATAGCGACGTCATTGACTAAGTTGACATAGAAGAATGTTAGGTTTCAGTGGTCAAATACATGTGAAGAGAATTTCCAGAGGCTTAAAACCTACTTGGCCATGGCTCTAATGCTAGTGTTGTCTTTAGGCATTGGTGGCTTTTCGATGTTCTGTGATGACTCGAGGGTCGAACTTGGCTATGTCCTTATGCAGCATGGCCAAGTTTTGACATATGTATCTAGGCAGCTTAAAGGCATGAACAAAACTACCCTACACATAATCTAGCGATAACAATTGTGGTCTTTTCCTTAAAGATTTGGAGGCATTCTCTGTATGGAGAGACATGTGAGATTTTCACATATCATAAGAGTTTGAAATATATCTTCCAGTGGAAAGACTAGAATCTTAGGCAGTGTTAATGACTAGAATTGTTAAAAGACTACGACTACGTGATTTCTTATCATCCAGGCAAGGCAAATATTATAGTTGATGCTCTAAGTAGAAAGTCTATGGGCAATTTGGCCCACATTGCACTCTTAAGGCAACCGTTGGTTAAGGACATATACAAGTTAGAGGCAAAGGGAGTCCAGGTTAGGCTAATGATTCAGGAGTCTTTCTTGCTCACATTACGGCTTAGTTAACCTTAGTAGAGACGGATTAAGACACGGTAAGGGAAGACCCCAAGTTAGCCAAGCTTATGGAGGATATGCACAAAGGAGAAAACTTTAAGTTTTCAATTGATGTGGAGGGTGTGTTACGCTTTGGTAACCATTTGTGCGTACCCGATGTGGATGAGTTGAATAGAAGAGCAATGGAAGAGTCTTGTAGTGCAGCATACTCTTTCCACCCTGGTTCAACCAAGATGTATCATGATCTCGGATAGCTATATTAGTGGAAAGGTATGAAGAGAGACATCAGTGACTTCATGCCACAGTGCTTAGTGTGTTAGTAAGTCAAGGCTAACATCAAAGGCCTACGGGTTTGCTTCAACAGATAGAGATCTCAGAGTGGAAGTTGAAGAGGAAAACTATGGACTTTATAGTCTGGTTACCTTGGACCACTAAGGGCTTTAAGTCCATATGGGTAATAGTGGATTCAATGGCTAAGTCAACTCACTTTCTACCAGTGAAAACAACCTTTAGTGCAGCTAGTATGCCTAACACTACATAGATGAGATTATCAGACTTCATGGTGTGCCATGTCGATCATGTTAGATAGAGGGTCCCAATTCACTTCGTGGTTCTGGAGAGTATTCTAAGAGGATCTCGGACTCATGTGGACTTAACCACAACTTTCCATCCAGACAAATGGCCAGTCAAAGAGTACAATTCAAACATTAGAGTATATGCTTAGAGCTTGCGTGTTAGATTTTGATGGGAGTTAGTATGACCATTTGTCACTAATAGAGTTATCATATAATAATAGCTACCAAGCAAGTATCTAGAAGGCACCATTCAAGGCTTTGTATGGAGGCGTTGTAGATATCCTATTGGATAGTTTGAGCTTGGGGAAGCTAAGACCCAAGGCCCAAATTTGGTCCAGGAGACTTTAGAAGGTCCGGCTCAGAGAACCGTTATGGGCAGCTTAGTCTAGACGAAAATCTTATTCTTTAACCAGCATAGAGACTTAGGGTTCACTATGGGTGACCATGTGTTTCTGAGGGTGTCTCCCATGAAAGGAGTAGTGAGGTTCGGTAATGGGAAAAGCTAAGTTCTCGCTATATCGACCTATTTGAGATTCTAGAGAGAGTTGGAGTAGTGGCCTAAAGATTAGCACCGTCTCCTAATTTATGAGCTATACACCCAGTTTTCATGTCAGCATGCTCAGAAAGTATATATCGATTCAGTCTCACGTGCTCACACTATAAGCCCTTCAAGTTGATGAGAGCTTGTCATATGAAGAAGAATTGTTTGCCATCATGGATAAGCAGATCAAGAAGCTTTGCTCGAAGGAAGTGGCCTTAGTGAAAGTTATCGGAGGAATCACTCCGACAAGGAAGCCACTTGGAAGCCAAAAAGCCATAAGAATCAAGTATCCGTATCTTTTTCCTTCTCAAGGTATGTTTTAGATTTTGGGACCAAATCTCTTTAAAGGGGAGTATATAATACATCAAGTACATGTGTCCTTAGACAAGTTTCGTACGGCCTTAAGGTATCCGGACCCACCCGTGTTGCTAGGAAGGCCCAGAATGCATGCAAAACCTAAAAGATCAAAATCTGAACGTTATAGTGGTTACATGTATAAAAATGGGGGAGTTTTTTGCACTCTACCAAGGACTGCTATAGCGGTCTATGGCAGCTGTAGTGGTGTTCCTGGTGTGTGAACAATGCAGAAACGACATCGTTTTGTTTAATGAAACCCCACCCCTATTTAAACCCTTAACTCGGTTTCCTCCCTCATTTTCCAGAAACCTCATCCCACACTTTTCTTTCAATCCCACTCAATTCCTTCTTTTCCCAAGGCTCAAAAGTAAGAGATCATGTTGATCTATGTTAGATTCGTTCATATTCTTCATCCCCTATGTTATGGGTATCATTGGTTCTCATTGTTGTCAAGTGAGGATACTCTCCCAATGTTATTAGAGCTAGATTAGAGTTAACTAGAGATTGTTAGAGGTTAATCTAGACTTTTGTTGTTGTTATTATAGATATTGGTGCCATCCTCACTCCATGGAACCCAGTTAATGTTGATACCATTTGTTCCTCCCTTCCAGGTGAGTAGGTTTAATCATGTGATCTCTATTTTGATCATTAGAGATATTTTCTTCAAATTATGGCATAAATGCATGATTTTAGAGGCATTTCAAAGATATTAAAGATTATTGTTGATTTTGTTAAGTTATGAAACTATGATTTTCAAGAGCATGAAATATATTGTGTTTTAAGAAACTCATGGGACCATTATTGCTAAAATGATTTTACAAAGCCTGATTTTGAATATGATTATCTTTAGAGATTTATAACTACCATGATGGTTTCAAGAGTAGCATATTTATACGACAGAGCCCAATTATAGAGTTTTAAAGAAAATAATTAGATTTTATGATTTCAAACTAAATAGCAGTTATAAAGAAACAGATAATGAGTTATTGGCTATGAGTGATCGTTAACCTTAGTACCATGTTGTCCCTAAGGGACAATCTCACCCCAGATCAGAAATGGAATCTAGTTAGGTGTCCTATTTAGGTCCTTGAGGAACCTCAAAGATTAGAGAATTTGTTATGCCATGGTTAACAAGCATAATTAGATATCCATGTTTCTCTATTAAAATACTGGTATTTATTATTCAGAGAAAGTTATGGTTTAAATTAATATGTATGTAACTATGAAAATATTTTAGAGCTTGTTTTATGATTATTATTATTATTTTATGCACCTTGTTATTGTTGTTCAATGAAGGGGGTTATGGGTGAGATTCACTCACTAGTTTTAGATAAAACTTACCCCTCTCTTTTCCCATTAGTAACAACAACTGCTATGGGTCCTTCCTAGCCTCCTCCTCCCCGCAGCATTAAAGTTCTTAGTTAACGAGCTTTACTTAGAGTGAAGTATATGTTTTGTATTTTGATATAGAGTACTCCATTGAAGTAGGTAGGGTCAGAACCATAGATATAGTTTTCCATTTTGTTGCTATGATCTAGATTATTTTGTATTTACATTATTATAGTTCATGGTTTATTTTGTATAGAGAACAAATTAACATAATTTGTATTACAAACAGAATTAGAGTTAGGTTATGAAACTATTATTTCTTTTGATGATTTTGATTTTAGAGAAAAGAGATTTATATTAGAGATAAAATAATACTTTAGAAATGGTTTGCATGATTAAAATATGCATATAAAGATACTCAACGATCACCAGGCTTACATGGGGAGTGAGATTCCTCATGTACCGATCATGTTTCTATGTTGGGTAGTGACAGTTTGCATTCAAATCAGTCTCAAATCACTTGGCTCTGAAAGCTTTATTATACCTATTATCAAAAAATCTCCTGAGTGGACAAGAGACTTTTCCCTGAATGTTTTAATCTGTGTGCTAAGTGTGAGGATAATTTTTAAGAACACTTAATTCAACCCTCCTTCTTAAGTGTTTTTATACCATCAATTGGGATTAGAGCTAAGGCCCTTAAGGGTCAAGCTTAACAGCTTGGACGAAAGACTCAAAGGACCTATGATAGCTAACTCTTTACCTTACACAGTCACTAAAGGAGAGTCCACAACATGTCCTCCTTTGTTCAATAGAGTTAACTACTCTTATTGGAAGGAAATGATGAGAATATTTATCCAATCCACTGACTATGATCTCCAAAAAATCATCATCAAAGGAACTGAAGTTCCTATGACAACAAATCAAGATGGACAAAGGGTTCCTAAGATGGATGAAGATCAGAGTGGACACCTAAAGAGAAAAAGAAAGTTGCAATGAGTGCTAAAGTTATCAATCTTTTGCATTGTGCAATAAGTTTTGAAGAGTATAGAAAAGTGTCAAGATGTAGAAGTGCTAAAGAAATATGGGAGAAATTGTAAGTAACACATGAAGGAACAAAACAAATTAAGCAAACCAAGACTGACATGCTAATGAGAGATTATGAACTCTTTAGCATCAAAGATAAAGAAAATATTGATGAAATGTTTGAAAGGTTCTCTGTCATTATCAACGGACTTGATGTGATGGGAAAATGCTTTGAGGATAAAGAACTTGTAAATAAAATATTGAGGAGCCTTACCCCTCCATGGCTTTTGAAAATTACAGACATTAAAAAAGGTAGAGATATTAGCACCTTAACTTATGATGAACTTAGAGGCAACTTCATTGCTTTGGAAACCACTGACCTTGAAGGAGAAGAAGAAAAAAGGGCTGGTTTTAAAGTCAAAAATCAAAGAAGAATCTGATCTTGATGAAGAAGTATATGAAGATGATGAGTTTAGGTTCTTTGCCAAAAGAACGATAAAGCTCTGGAAGAAGAGAGGCACATGTAAGAAAATTTTCACTAAGAAAAATATAGCCAAGTTAAGCAAAAAGGATGGCAACTATCATCATTGTAAGTAGCCTGGACATTTCAAAAATGAATGTCATTTACTTCACAAGAAAGATAACACAAAGAAATAAAAAGAAAAGGATTGTTGACCACATGGGAGGACTCTTATAGCAACTCCAGTAGTGATGATGAGGATGATCTTTAAGCCAACATGTGTCTCATGGTAGATGATGATGACAATGAGGTAGAATTTTTTTATTTGACAAATGATAAGTTGCATGCTATTATTGATGATCTTTTGATTAACTCCAAAAAAATTCTCTCAAAGTATTCTAGCATAAAGAAGGAAAAAGAGCTTATTAAAGTAGAAAAATCTTTTTTAAAAGCTAAAATTGAAGCTCTAAAGAAGTGCTATGAGCGATCATGTGATAGCAATGTTAAATCTGAAAATGATTTATGAAAACAAAAAGTTGAATCATTGACTTCTAACCTAAGTAAATTTGTCCAAGGTACTAAGAACGTGGAAAGTTTACTAGGACAGCAAAGATGTGCTATCAACAAAGCTGGATTAGGTTATTATGAATATGATCAAAACCGATTTAAAAAAATTTGTTTGAGAAGCAAAGTAGTGCATCCACTAGTCATGCTTCTCCCAAAAGGAAGACATACACGAAGTACTTTGTTAGAGTTTCAAAGAAAGAAAGGAAGTCTCTTTGCCTAAAATGTGCTATAGTTGCAACCAAAAAAGGCATTATGCAAATGAATGCTTTATTTGGTGAAGTGATGGAAAAAGATTAGGGCTTGTGCTTGTGGATAGAAATTGTAACGCCAATTTTCTGTTAGAGTACAAATGACCAAAATACCCCTAAGGTCATTTTTACCAGAATTCCAGGATAGGAACAGGCACTCCGAATGGGTCAACTCAATGTTTGAAGGGGGTTATAACTGTTATGTTTGATATCCAAGGTGAAAATCTCATTTTTTGAACTTTCGATTCAAAATGACCAAAATATCCCTGCTGTGTTCTACACGGGTAAAAGTGCCGTTTGAGCCAGGAACTTTTCCAAGAAGTTTGGAATGATGTTTATGAGTGATATTTGATGTCTAGTTGAGCCTGGAGGTCCGCAGTTTTAGTGCAAAATTACCATTTTGCCCCTAGAATAGTGTACAGTAAGCCTAATAACGTAATTAAGCAAACCTAAGCAATATTAGGCTCTAATCAAAGATTAATTTATTTTGATAATTAATCTAGAGTCAAAATAATTTATTAAGGTTAATTAGGACCTAAGATTGCTTAGTTAAACTCTAATTACATTCTTTATTCAAGATTCCTGTCATGGAATCTTGAATAGTATTTTCTATCTCAAATTCCTTAAATTAAGGAATTGTGTCATACCTCATTTGACTAAAAGAATGATTTTAAATTGTTAATCTAGCAAGATTACCCTCCTAATCAAGTCTTGACAACCTTAATTAGTCATTACCTCACCTAAACACTTTCTTACAAACTCCTAATCAAAACCTTAATCAAAGAAACACCTAAACACATCATTAAAATCACAATTACATGAACAAATCTCCTCCCCCATGGCTGTAAAATCTAGTTGAAACCTTTCCCCCAAATTCCATCACATGTTGATTTTGTTTCACTCAAAGAACCATGCCTTAGGCCATACCTTGACCATGCTTTCAACCATGCTTGCCATGCCTAATCCCATACCCATGTAAAGAGATATTTTTCCTCTCTTTTCTCCCTCTTTGGTTGTCGGCCTTCTCCCCTTTGGCAGCCTCCATGTTGCCAAATTTCTATAAATACCAAGCTTGGAAGAACTTGGTTACACTTTAGAAGCTTTGCCAAGTTTAGTTCTCTTGCTTTTTCTTGCATTTTCTCTCAAAGTTCTCTTCATCTTGATCATCTTCTTCTTCCTCTTAAAAAATCCTTCCACCACCACAAACCCCCAAAAAGAACCTTAAACCACCACTCCCTCACCTTAAACCATCTCTTAAACACTCAAACTTTCCATTTCCAAGCTTACAAACTCAAGGAAAAATCATCTTCCTTGGCTTTCCTCTTTGGCCGAATCCATATCCACCTTCAAAGGAAGATTTTGTCTTCTCAACTCTTCAAGAATCAAGCTTTCTTTCATCCTTTTCAAAGACTTCCTTAGGTAGGGGTTTTGTTTCAAAGTTTTTACTTGTTTTCTTCAAGAAATTCTAGTTTTCTCTTAGTTCAAAACTCTTTTTCTCTTCTTCTTCCTTTTCGGCCAAGTGGCCTTTTTCATGAAAAAAAACTTTGGCTTGATGATGAGGTTCTAAGACAATGACTTGTTGATGTCTTGTGAGAAACCTCTAAAGCTTGAAAAACTTGGTCTTGGACCATACATGCTTGTGTTTTCCTTCCTTGTTCTTATTTATATTTTCATTTTTCCTTCCTTTTTCCTTCACAAGTTTTCGGTTTCCTCTTCCTTTCCCTTTCATGATTTCGGTTTCCTTTTCCTTTGTTTGAACAAAGTTTGCTAAAAATGTTAAGTAGATCACAAAAGTTTTGTTAAAGAAAATTAATCCTATGTTTTCAAAGAGCTCTAAGCTTACCCTTGCCAACCTTAAAGTTGGTCGGCCGTTCTAAGAGTTTTACTCTAGATTGAAGCCCATGAGCAATAAAATAAAGAATATGACTTAGTTTTTTGTATTTTGTTTAGACAAAGTGTTGAGCTTTGTGTCTATTTTCTTGAGCTTGATGATGAAGTTCAAAAACCAAAGGCTTCTTTGAAGACTTGGTGCTAAGAACTAAAGCTCACTTTATGTTGTTAAGATGCATATTGGGTTAAGGTTGTGATGTTCCTTTAAAGTTTTGTAAGAGCTCTAGCTAAGATAAAATGAGTTGCACACATATTTATGTTTATGCCTTGCATAGCATGTTTATTTTGATGTCATCACTAAACTCTCAAGAATAACTAAATGGACTTGCATTATCATGTTTAAATTCCAAGCTTGCATTTCATGTTTATATTTCAAGTCATCACTTAATCTTTAAAGATAATAATAAAATTGCATTTCATATTTATTTTATGCTCTCACTTTACTTTCTAATGAAAAATATAAGTGCATATCATGTTTAAGTTTATGCCATCACTTAAATATCCTCTAGCTCAAAGACTTGCCCAAGTATCTTGCATAAAGTTTTAGAAAATGGAGGCATTTCAAGAATGCCATTTCGGCCTTGTGATGATGATGATGGACTTGGATGAGTTCATTTAATCACAAGTGCCCATAGTCTAAGTCTTGGAATTTTTCTAAGCTTAGGTGTACCCAAGGAACTATATGAACAAGGTTTTATGTTTTAAATATATTCCTTGAGATAAATAATTTAGCTACTGACCTAGCACATATTTATGTGATTTTCAATGAGATTAATTGGTTTCTAAAAGAGTTTTGAGGTCCTAAAATGATTCCAAGAGAAACTAACTTATATGCTTTCAAATCATGAGATTATGTGATTATTTGATGCTTATGTTTTTCTCCTTGTGCACTTAGCCACTGGAAAATGTGAATTTTAGAACACTTAGATGTACAAATTTGTAATTCTGTTCCAGCATAATTGGACTTAAGAAAAATGGTTTATAATTAGTGGATATGTGTAGGAATCCCTCATAGTTGGTTTAGGAGTTAATTATAGAGCCTTAGGTGAAGACGGAACTTAGAAAGGGTCAAAGGAGATTCTAGGACCTGGAATCATAAGGCAAAATTCTGCAAAATAACTAGTGTTGTTTGGTTATGTTATAAATCATAAACATTATAAGAAATCATAGGTAATGATCCCTTAGGCGTTATAAAAATCCATAATAAAGGTTAGGATAATTGGAACACAAGATTAAGACCTAAGGGCCAGAGCATAAGACACCATGAGATAAGATGTGTGATGTGAGCATGAGATCGAGTGAGTGTACTCATAATGATGTGAATACGTTAATAAGCACCAGACTATATGTATATTTGTGGCATGTCGTTGTGATGATGTGGTATGTTATGCTTGAGATGCATGAGAATGCGGAATATGAATGAGTTAGGAGAGTATGCTCCTGTGAATTAGAGATTTATTGTAATTGAGAAAGTTCCATGAGAATGATATGTGTGATTGAGATATGTGACATGAGTCAAATTTGAGGAAATTAGTATAGTTGTTATGCCAAATTTCCATCAAATTTGAGGGACTTGAGAAAGTTTTGAAAAGAAAGACTTTATATGTGACATGCCGAAACGCATTTCTTCTGCTACGATGAGGAGAAAGGAAACTCGTGGGGGTATAGTCATGGGGGCCATACCGAAGTGGACAATGTCATTGGTCTTAACAGATGATGCATTTCGCTAGACACACTTCTCCTGCTGAGGAGAAGGTAAAACTGAGGGCATCGACATCAGCCTCCAAAAGCAGACAAAGTCACTGGTCTTAACCAGTTGATGCATTTAAGAAGGAAGAAAGTCCCATGATGGGTGATTCCTTAGGTCCCCTGCACTCTGGAGTCGGGTTATTATTTTTATGATTATGATTCGCTTATCAAGAAGATAAGTAAGAACTAGTGACGACTAATTAAAGTATGAGCTCATAGCCTAGTATCAGGGTTGGTCACTATTGTTTTAAAGATCATGATGTCACAAGTTTGATAAATGAGAAAAGATGAGAAGTATCTTGCTTATTAAAGCGAAAGGTTGATCATGAGAAGTTACATGCCACACATATGTGATTTAATTGTTGATGATATGTTTGTTGTTGCTAAGTATTGTCATGCATTCATGTTCTGTTATGCTGCATACATGCATTAAGATTTATTATAAAAGACACGGACCTTGGATAATTACCTTTATGAAAATCTCATAATGAACCTTTGCATGTTTAACCTTTTCATAATAAACCCAAGGTTCCTGGAACGTAAACGATGACACTAGAATAGGAGGTTTCCCTATGAGATTCTTTAGCAAGATTCTCACCCCCTTTCTCTTTGTTTCTCTTTCCGTTATGTAACACCCTAATAATTAACCCAATACACCTAGGTCTGATTAATTACTAGACTTTACTCTTTGCTTCAGTTCCTAATCATGCTTTGAAAATACTTAGTGAAATTACGAGCCATTTTTTTTTAAACATAATTGAAAACGTGAGCCGCGCTTAACGTGAATGATTTAGCAAAATTTAAAAGACACATAGGAATTTACAAACATCACATCATAATATATTGGCTCCATCATACAGCATCCATAATTACATATCATATAGATATTTTGCCTACCAACAGAATAAGACTAAGTGTAGGCAATCTAACAAAACATAAATAATATATGGATGGAAGGACATCCATTAATGGCACCTAGTAATAACACTCCAGGGATAGGGATAGATATCTGAAATATATGAGTGAAACTAGCAGGATCAAGTTCAGCTACCTTAAAGCCTCAATGTGATTCACGAACGCTTCCTTTTTTTGAAAACGAGATGGAAAGAAAAATAGAGGGAGTGAGAAACTTATAAAAAGAATCTCAGTAGGGTACTCACCTCATGATGCATTGTGTCATCATCATCGTCCCCAGGAACCTCGGGTTATTATGAAATAGTGAGCATGCTAAGATTGATTTATTAAGTTCGAAAATATACTTTACCGAGGTTCGTCGTTTAATCATGCGTCTTATAATGCATCATAAACTTAGCATGTCATGTTTATAATGAACTTTTCCTTTTATCAACATATCGTATTCTTCATCATCATATCATAAATACTATGCATAAAAGAACATCATATTTCTCATCATCAAATCATATATACTATGCATAGAAGAACATCATATTTCTCATCATCATATCATAAATATTATGCATAGAAGAACATCATATTACTCATCATCATATCATAAATACTATGCATAGAAGAACATCATATTTCCCATCATCATCTCATAAAATGCTATGCACAAGACATAGTGCACATATTTCATTCCTTTAGTGTCCTAGGTGACTTAAAATCTTGTCATCATCATCATTATTTTCCTTGGGGCCACCCTATACTCCACCCTTTTGGGAGTAATCTAGGTTATGAGCTCATACCTTACTAGTCATCACTAGCATATACTTATCCCTTTTTGATAAGTTAATGTCCACTCTTCCCTTTTGAGAGGGCTAGGGGCAAGAATCACCTTTCACGACCTATAGTCTGATGGGTCCAAAGGATCATTTTCTTAGGATCACCTTTTCACCACCTATAGTCTGATGGGTCCAAAGGATCATTTCCTCATAATTTTAAGTCACCATTAAGTCTTTGCATGTTATATCATAATATAACTCTAATTCATAATCATCAAGATGCATAAACATTCTCATTGTTTGCAACAGCAACTATATCATGCAAACTATGAAGTCATTCAATGATATCAAATACTTAATAAGCATCAAATCACTACATAGACTTATCATTTCAAACTTCAAAGAACCATCATCATAAATTCTTACCGAAACCTTAAACAACCGAAACTTTAGAATCGGGTAATCTTAATTATCAAACTAATTAATCATGCATCTAAAGGATTCATTATCATCATTACCATTAATTATAAGCCTTAAGAATATTATTAAACTATATGGGACAGCATAGGCAGCAAGTTATATTTAAGGCTTACGGTGTGCTAGAAGTTGCATTTTTAACCCTTTCTTAACGGCTTTCCTTATGGTGCTAAAATTAATTACTAAACCAATTATGAATCATTCTCTCAGCAATAAATCATGATTATCACAACTTCAAACATATTAAACCATCATCATACAGTAGTACTAAACTCATATTAGTGGTCGAATCATGAACCTCATATAATTGCTAGAAGTCACATTTCAAGTACACATGTGATACTGGTTTATAAATATTTGTAAAACCTTGAAACTCCTTTAGAAACTAATTCTTTTTGTTAAAATTGAAAGAATTCATAGGACTTTAGGCCTTCCTCAATCATGAGGCCGTTTTATACATTGAAAGAATGTTCATGATTAAAATTTTCACTTAAGATAAAAGGAGCAAGTCTTGATCTTAAGAGATTTATGTGATATCTTAGAATCATAAACATGCTATGCAACCTCATTTTAATCTTGTCATTATAAGGTGATAACTTGGAATTATAAACATGATATGCAAATCCATTTCTTTATCTTTAAGATTTAAGGTGATAACTTGAAAATTAAACATGATGCAAGAGCTTGAAATATAAACATGATGCAAGAAACTGAGCGCGGAGTCGCATAGGACCAGTGGAGGGAGAAGAGAATCTTAAGAAACCGGTAGCACTGGTGAAGGGAGAAGAGAATTATTATTACATCTTTTTAAGCTCCAATCTCAAGACTTCTTAAAGAATCAATTCTTTAACTCCAATAATCTTATTTCTTTGCTTGTGATACTTGGGCAAGTCTTTGAGCTCTAGGATCTTTAGGTGATGACATAAAAATAAACATGTCATGCGTTGATTCTTTTAGCCATTATAAAATAAAGTGAGAGCATAAAATAAATATGAGATGCATCCTCTTTATTATCTTTGAAGATTAAGTGACAACTTGAAATATAAACATGAAATGCAAGCTTGGAAATTTAAACATGAGATATGCAAGTTCATTTATTTATTCTTGAGAATTTAGTGATGACATTAAAAGTAAACATGGTTATGCAAGGCATAAACTTAAACATGGATGCAAGTTCCTTTTATTTCTTTACTAGAGCTCTTCCAAGACTTTAGAGAAATATAAATTCAACCCAATATATATATCTTAGCAAGACAAAGTGAAAAATACATCTTTCAAGTTCTAAACTCAAGATCTTTATTTTTACATCATAAAAACATCATTCTTTAAAGTTTTGCATCAAGTGGAATTTTCAAGCTTTAAAGGCCTAACTTGTGATGGATTTACAACCAACACTCAAGGTCCTCATCATCAAGCTATCATCATATTCCTTCTTAGGCCATTTGGCCAAAATCATTAAAGAAAAATAAGGAAAGAAAAATCGAAATTGTAAAGTTTTAAAAACTAGTGAAACCTTCATGTTTTAGAGGTTTAACTTGTGATGGCTTTGCAACCAACACTCAAGAACCTCATCATCAAACCATGGTCTCATCATAATCTAGGCCATAAGGCTGAAATGTTTTTAAAAGAAAAGGGGAAACAAAACCAAAATTGAGAGCTAGAAGAAAGTCCATGAAATCATCATTTTTGAGCTAGAAACATAACTTGTCATAGCATAAAATGAACTTAGAAACAACTCCCTACCTAATCTGATTTGAAGGAAAGGAAGAGAACTTGGTTTCTTGGAGTGAAATGAAAGAAAATATTCTTGAAAACTTGAAGAAAGAATTCAGCCAAGAGGAGGAGGAAATGAGAGCTTTTGGTGCTTCTAAGAACTAGAATTGTGTAAGTTATGATCAAAGGCTTCTAACACTCTTCAAGCATGCCTATTTATAGAGATTTTGAAGTTCATAAATGGACAAATGAAGGAGGAAGGCTGATGGATTTTCATGGGGAACAAAGGGAGGAAAATCATTCCTTGTTTAAGGCATGTTTTATGCCATGTTTTAGGGAATTTTTGGCATTTTGTTTTAGTGTATCTTTGGGCAATTATTCTGATACATAATGGCATCAATAATTTCGTCCATTACAGCCCAAAGAGGAGAAATTTGTGTGTTCCATGTATTATTTAGGTGTAGGTAAGGTATTCATGCAATTTAGAGAATTTACGGTTAAGGGCTTAGGTGAATTAGTAAGCAATTTGAGTGTTTTAAAGCAATTTTAGGTTCTAATCAATTTAAATAAATAATTTTGACTCTAGATTAATAATTAGAATTTAATAAGCTTTAATTTGAGCCTAATATTGCTTAGGTTTCGTTAGACAAATCAAAAATCTCAAAATTTGTAAAACTACACAAAGGGGCAAAACGTCATTTTACTTAAAAATTGCCCGAGACCACCCGGCTTAACCAATGGTTAATCATGGCTTAAAAACACCTTTTAACACATTTTAGTGAGGTTCGGGCTAGTCGGCACGCAATTGGAGTTAAAACGCGCAAGGGCGTTTTGGTCATTTCGCGTTGAAGCTCAAAATTAGGATTCTTCTCCTCTATTAACACACATAACACAAACAATCCCTTATTAACATCAAAACATCCCCTTGAGGATGGGTGGGGCCCACGATCCTCATTTTCTGAGTAAAATAACCTCAGGGCATTTTGGTCATTTTACACGTACAGAAAATTGGGGTTTGCAATACTTGCACGAATTGCTCCTAACTTCTCTTCTAACGTTATATTCCTTTATTAGGATTGTTTGGTCTCAAATTTTATATAATATTTACCTATGGTAATTCGGTAATTCCTAATGACAGTGAAAATTACAGGAAAATTGGGGCGTTACACGTTACGTCTCCAGAGCGATGGCGTCGTTCGTGATCTTCATTGACACCCCGATATGGGAGGTGCACTACGACCCAGACCATCAGTCCTACCATTTCGAGGGTCGTTGTGTCGTGCGCATTTTTGCATACATAGGACACCTTGTTGCCTTTCAATCTCTAGCTTTTGCTTCACCCTGACTTCCCTATGGCGACGATTTGATTTTGAGAGGACGCGAACCGTGACTAGAGAATCGCCGTGCCGACCATCATCTTCAGCGGTGCGTGACTATCCAGAGTACGTGCCCTCATACGTCGTTGCAGGACCTCGAGGACTCCCCCCCTATTCGGAGGATTTCGCCCTTCGTGCCTTTGGCCGGGTAGGGGTAGCGAGGACACGGTCTCGAGCCGAGGCTTATGAGGCGTGTACGTGAACCGAGAGGCGCCCTCGTCGAGGAGGCCACGTCGCTCCGCCGACCGCATGCCTACACTACCATTTCATTGGGCCACATCTAGGAGCTTCGGAGTTTGCGGGCTATATCTCCCCGTCCGAGGAGTAGCGTCTTCTGTAGGCTCTTAGAGGGAGGGTTGCTTTTAGCTGGTAGTATCTCTTAAGGGCTTTTCCATGTATTAGCAGTTTATGTTTCCCGTTTTTTCTTGTACTTTATGTTTCATGTACTGAAGCTCTGCCACTTATATGGGTATGACTTTATGATATTATTCCAGTTATGTACTAAACTATGATGATTAATATTATAATGGGTGTTTTTATGATTGAGGTGTTCTTTCTTAATATTGCATGATCTATTTGCTCTCCGCTTACGTTTCGTCCATGTAGTGTTTGACGGCTCGCACTTTGTTTTACGTATTCCATTTCAAAAAAAATTTACCCGTATTTTCCGCTAAGTAATTTTACAAACAACCTTTTTAAGGGAAGTAATAACTAATAATTAATCTTAATACGTCCTAGGCATGTTGGGTTAAATATTAGGGTGTTACAAAATACCTAGGTGAACATAGACATGATTCAAAGCATAAGCCATTGAAACAAGTATGGGTACGTAAAGTGCCAAATGTTGATCAATGTAGAAAACACCTCCATCCAACAAACAAAGAAAGCAAGGAGTTATGGTACGTTGATTGTGGATGTTCAAGGCATATGATCGGAGATATTGCCATGTTCAGTAAGCCTCGAAAATAAAGTGGAGGAAGTGTCACTTTTTGAGATAACAAAAGGAAAAGATCATTGGTATGGGTAAAATTGGCAAAACCTCTTCTAATACCATTGATCATGTTTATTTTTTAAACATAGTTTGATAACTGTTAGTGAACTATGTGACCATGGTTACTGTGTTATTTTTTATAGTAATGAATACATCATGATTGAAAAGAGCACCAACCATATACTTTTTCTTGGCCAAAGGTATGGTAACATCTATGGTGTCACTTTGAATGATCTAAAAGAACAAGATGTAAAATGTTTTGTTTCTTTTGAAAATGATAAATGGATTTGGCACAAAATATTAGGTCATGCAAGCATGCATCAAATATCTAAGTTACTTAAGGCATTACCAAAATTAAGCTTGAAAAAGACTTGGTTTGTGATGCTTGTCAAAAAGACAAACAAACTAAGACATCTTTAAAATCTAGGGATGTTTTCTACTTTAAGGCCCTTAAAGCTGTTACATCTTGATTTTTTTGGTCCTACTCAAACACAAAGCTTGGTTGGGAAAAAGTATGGTATGGTTATTGTTGATGATTACTCTAGGTTTGGTTGGATTTTATTTTTAGCTCATAAAGATGAAGCTTTTAATCTTTTTGAAAAGTTTTGTAAAATGGTTCAAAATGAAAAAGGGACAATAATTATCTCTATTAGGAATGATCAGGAAAACAATTTTAAAATCATCATTTTGAATCCTTTACAACAAGCATGGAATAACTCACAATTTCTCATCCTAGAACTCCCAAGCAAATAGGATTGATGAAAGAAGAAATAGATCCTTGTAAGAGATGGCTAGAGCTATGATCTATGAAAATGATTCTCCAAAGTATTTATGGGCTGAAGTTGTGAACACAATATTCTATATATTAAATAGAACTCTTATAAGATCCATCTTAAAGAAAACCGCCTATGAGCTATGAAATGGAACCAAACCAACTTTACACTATTTCATGTCTTTGGATGCAAGTGTTATATCCTAAATAACAAAGATAATCTTGGGAAATTTGATGCTAGGACATATGATGGCATATTTGTTGGTTATTTTACTAGAAGCAAAGCATATAAAATTCTTATCATTAAGACTAGAACTTGGAAGAAATCATGCATGTTGTTTTCTGAATCTAATCCTATTATAGCAACAACAAAAAAAGTCTAGAAAATGAAAATTGTGATACTACACAAACAAAAAATACAAGGACAGAACCTAAGATCACAAATTCTAATGAATCGCCAGAAAGATCTCTTGTCCTAACAGGAGACATTTCAGCTGGAGAACCTAAACCTGAGATAGAAGCTACATGAAAGAGTAGCAAACAGTTTCAAAGAAAAACATTCCTAGAGAATGGAGATCTTCCAACAACTATCCTCATGAATTCATCATTGGAGAACCTTTTCAAGCAAGACAAACAAGAACATCCCTCAAGCAACATCACTAAGCATTCATCTCTAAGATTGAACCAAGTTGCATTGATGAGGCATTGAGTGATGAAGCTTGGGTCAAGGCAATGAAAAAAGAACTTTAACACTTTGACAAGAATGAAGTATGGAATTTGTTCCTAGAACTTAATCTACATCTATCATTGGAACTAGAATGGTCTTTAGGAATAAACTTGACGAGAAAGGTAGCATCATTAGAAACAAAGCGAGATTAGTTGCCTAAGGATACAACTAACAAGAAAGTATAGACTTTGATGAGACTTATGCGCCAGGAGCTAGAATGGAAGCTATTCGTATGCTACTAGCATTTGCATCTCACAAAGGTTTCAACCTCTTCCAAATAGATATTAAAAGTACATTTTTAAATGGTGTGATTAAGGAAGAAGTTTATGTCAAACAACCCCTAGGTTTTGAAGATAAAAGATATCCTCATTATGTGCTTAAGTTGTCCAAAGTCTTATATAGTTTAAAATAAGCTCCTAGATCTTGGTTTGAAAAGATAAGCATATTCCTTGAGGATAACAAATTTCAAAGGGGAAAGGTTGCTACAACTTTCTTCATTAAAAGCCAAAATGATGATATTTCATTAGTACAAGTTTATGTGGATGACATTGTTTTTGGCTCTACTAACAGTTGCTTATGTGAAGAATTTTCAAAGGTCATGGTTAATGAATTTGATATGAGTATGATGGGTGAGCAAACCTTTTTCCTTAGTCTACAAATAAACCAAACATCAAGAGGGATATCTCTCAATCAAGAGAAATACACCGAGGAGTTGTTAAGGAAATTGAATATGAATCAAGCAAAACCTATGGCAACTCCAATGCATCCATCATTGAGGATTGACAAAGATGAACATGGAAAGGATGTTGGTAAAATAATGTATAGAGGCATGATTAGCTCCTTAATATACTTGACATCATCAAGGCCTGACATTGCTTATAGTGTTGGGTTATGCCCTTGGTTTGAATCTTGTCCAAAAGAATCACATCTTGCAAGTGAAAAGAATTCTCAAATATACTCTTGGAACATCTTCTCTTGGTTTATGATATCCTAAGTTTAACTCTTTTAATCTTGTAGGATTTTGTGATACAGATTTCACAGGAGATAGGGTAGATAGGAAAAGCGCAAGTGGCTCCCTCACTTTCCTAGGAAACTCACTTATCTCATAGAGTAGCAAAAAACAAAACACCATGGCTCTTTCTACTGGAAGCAGAATATATGGCTACCTCAAGCGTTGCACTCAATTCATATGGATGAAGTATCAATTACTTGATTATAACTTTGATTTTGAAAATATTTCTTTATTTTGTGACAACTTAGTGCTATAAACTTGTCTACAAGTCCAATTTTGCATTCTAGAACTGAGCAAATAGAAATCAAATGTAACACCTATCACACAACATCTATCATATATGGGCGTTATGTATTGTCTGCTTTGGGCCTAACCAGGCGGCCTTTGATTTGTTCTTCTTTCGCTCAAAGGGAAAACACGTTTGCATGGGCAGGTATCCACATCTTTATAAGGCATGTTTTGTTCCCTTCCCCAACCGATGTAGGACTAATTCCACCCTTTCTCAAGAAGCCCAGTGTCTCGCTGCACATTGATTCCAAGACCCTTTGATACCATATGTGCCCGTCTCTCTCCCATAGAAACCTCCTCAAAAATGTTGCCCAGAACTCTTCCCAGGAGGGTGGCTCAAAGTCACCATACCCCCAAGACCTCATCATACTAGATCCCTGCCCGGCCTCCAAATTGGAAGCCAGCCAACTCAACTGCTCTCTCTGAGAACTAATGGATGACTCGGTGATCTCTCATCTCTCGGAGGAACTCCTGGATCTCCGTTGCAAGGCATTCATGGATGGTAGGCCCATCCATCCTCCCAAACCTCTCTAACAAGTTGCTTGATCGAGGGTGGCTAACTGAGCCTCAACCTACCTGGCCAACACACCAGAGAGTATGGCCAAAGCCTACTCTAGGACTCTGAAGCGGGCATTTGAGCTGAAGAATCACCCATGGGAGGCATACTTGATCCTAAAGATCATGAATACAAAAGATAAGGAATACTAATCATAGAAAGGAAGACAAGACTCTATCTCTAAACCTAGACATGACTGATTATTCTAAAGGACTCAAGTAACACTTTGTTAATGCAAATGGGCATGCTTCTATTTACATAAATATCGTGATACTTGTGGACTTGCTCCAGTGACATGGGTAAAACCAGGCTCTATACCACTTCTAACATTTGTCATATTTGGGAGTTACGTATTGTCGTTTCTAGTGTGAGTGTCACAACAGGCATACAGACATTGTCTGCTTCTGGGTCTAACCAGGTGCCCCTCATAGATTTGCTCTTTTCCTCTCTCAAGGGAAAAACATGTCTGCATAAAGGAAGTATCCACACCCTTATAAGGCATGCTTTGTTCCTTTCCTCAACCAATGTTTGGTGTGTCAGCAAGTTAAGGTTGAACACTAAAGGCCTAAAGGGCTATGACAGATGAGATCCATAGTAGAAGTGAGAGAGGATAACCATGGACTTTGTAGTTGGTTATCTCGAACTAATAGTGGCTTTGACTCCATATGGGTAATCATGGATAGAATGACTAAGTCAGCTGACTTTCTACCAGTGAAGATGATCTTCAGTGTACCTCAGGATGCCTAACTTTACATAGATGAGATTGTTAGACTTCATGGCATGCCAGTGTTAGGAAAGGGTTCTAGTTTACTTTATGATTCTATAGAGCTTTGCAAAAGGCTCTGGACTCATGTAGACTTGACCACAACTTTCCATCACAGATAGGTGGCTGGTTAGAGAACGATCCAGACTTTAGAGGATATACTCATAGCTTGTGTGTTAGATTTTGGTGGGAGTTAGTGTGACTACTTACCATTGATAGAGTTTTCTTACAATAACAATTACCAAGCTAGCATCCATACGGCACTATTTGAAGCATTGTATAGGAGACATTGTAGATATCTCATTGGTTGGTTTGAGCTTGGGGAAGCTAAGGCCTAGACTTATACAAGAGACTCAGAGAAGGTCCAGGTGATCAGAAATGGTTGTTGGCAACTCAATCTAGATAAAAATCCTATGCCAACTGGCATCAACACTTGGAGTTTGCGGTCAGTGACCACGTGTTCTGGGTATCATCTATGAAAGGGGTTTTTAGGTTTTATGAGCAGGGAAAGCTAAGTCTTTGTTATACTAACCGTTTGAGATTGAGAGAGCATTAGATCAATGGCTTATAATTGGCATTGCCTCCCAATTTATCAGCTATTCATCCAGTCTTTCATGTCAGGATGCTCCTAAAAATACATGATAGATTAGTCTCACGCTCATACCGCAGCTGTCCAAGTTGATGAGAGCTTAACATATAAAGAAGAACCAATCGCCATCGTGGATAGGCAGATCAAGAAGCTTCACTCAAAGGAAGTGGCATCAGTAAAAGTAATTTGTAGGAACTATTCCAAGGAAGCCACTTGGGAAGCCAAAGAAGCCATGAGGATTAAGTATCCACATCTTTTCCCTCCTCAAGGTATGTTTTAAGATTTAGGGAACAAATCTCTTTTAAGGGGGAGTATGTAATACCCAGATTCATGTGTCTCTAGTTTGACCTAGCAGCCTTAGAGTACCTCGAAAACACCTGGTACGTCCAAACCACTCTGCAACTAAAATCTGCAAAATTATATAGAATAGTTTTGCTGTAGTGAGAGTCCATCACTGAGCAAGCAAGGGATTAAACCATTGTCCTTGCCCAGGCACCTCGCCAGTGAGTGGTGTGTTCAGGAGGCTCACTATAATGAGATTTACTCTAAGCAAGGACTCATGATGTTGATAGGAGAAAATGACGAGTTTTGGATAAGTAAGCCCTCTACCCTTTAAAACACCACACACTCGAGATTTCATCCTCAAAATCGAAACCCTTCTCTCCTAAAACACTCTCCAACCCTTCTTCTCTCAATCATTCTCAAATCCTTATTCTTCCAAGATCAAGGTAAGAGATTTTGTAGGTTTTTGTTATTTTCTTCTCATAACACCTAATATTTAACTCAATACACCTAGGATGTATTTAAGTTAGTTATTAGTTATTACTCTTTTGCCTTAGCTTTTAGTTTTGGTTTTTGAAAATACTTAGGAAAATATGGATAAAATTTTTCTTTTTAAGACAAAAACGTGAGCCATACTTATACAGGAAGACATACAGGAGATATGGAATATAAAGCCATGAATAAAAACAACATTATAGCTATATATATATGTGTGTGTGTGTGTGTGTGTGTGTGTGTGTGTGTGTGTGTGTATATGTGTGTGTGTGTGTGTGTATGTGTGTGTGTGTAAATAGATAATCCATACACCAAACAAGAAATAGTAGCGTTAGTATAGTCATCCATGCAGAAAGAAGGAAACATAAAAGCAATACATCAGAAACTCCCTACTATATCAATGCATCTACAAATAGATAACCTCTAAAGCAAAAGAAGGCTATCCTAACATATGCGAGCATGCACGCATGAAGTCAGCTTCGGCTCCTACTCCTGCCTATGAGAGGGAGGCATATACCTAATACACTGAGATAACTCGGCCAGGGTGGCCAAGCGGTAAGCGGGTCGGACATGTGCTCCATGACGGGGTACCATCCTCACGCCCGCTCGACGTGGTTGCGTCACAGTGTCCTCGCTACCTAACGCCATAGGAACAGTGGGGAAGAACCCATGGATAGAATGTCTCTCTTGAGGGGTCGACTTGACTGAGAAAGGGACATACTCCGAGTAGGCGTGGTCGCGAAGGACGCATCGAGGGCATGATGGTTTCACTCTCATCGGGAGTGGGCGCACTCGAAGAGTAGGTCGTTGGAGAAGGGTGAAGTCAGCGTGAAACGGAAACGGTGATGGGCTTGGCAAACGGGCAATCAAGGAACACAAACAGGCGCAGAACAACGTCCAACGAAGTGGTATGACTGGTGCATGGCATCAAAATGAACTCCAGGTTGGCGCATCAACGTAGATTACAAAGGCTGCCATTGATATGAAGACGTGACGGAAAGAAAAGATAGAGGGAGTGAGAAACTTGATAAAGAATCTCAGGAGGGTTTCTTCCTATTTTGGTGTCATCATCTACATCCTCAGGAACCTTGAGTTTCTTTCATAGAAAGGTGAACATTCATAAGGTTCAATTTTAAAGCTCTAAAGTACCATTTATCGAGGCCCATTTAATTTTAGTATGCGTCTTGGATGTCATGAATGCAATATACCTTATCATGAAATGCATGGCAATGCAAGGTATGAGATACTAATTTTAATCATAAAAAGATACTCATGGATCATAGCAATTATAATATGACCTTTCTTTCTCTCATTTAGTGCCACCCTATTTCTCTCGCCTTTTGACAGTTCTAGATTATGAGCTCATACCTCACTAGTCGTCACTAACATAATCTTATCCTATGATAAGTTAACACCCGACTCTTAGAGTGTGGGATAGGGAAATAGGATCACCTTTCATAACCTTTAATTCAGGGAGTCCAAAGGATCACTTCTTTATTGGATCCTCTATAACCTTTAATTCTGGGAGTCTAGAGAATCATTTCTACATATTTTTATGTCACCTTTATATTTAACATATTATGTTAAGATGCAAAGCCATAACCATCTCATATACTTTTCTCATGCTTCATTGAACCTATGCAACTTTAAGATATTCCAAGTGAAATTATAACATGCTACATTCATTCAAATTCAAATAACTAAACATGTAAGTCCTCAATTTCATATAATTCCTCAAGCATATGAAAATCACAACATTTTATAGGATAAGTACTTTAATTTGTACCCTTATAGCAGCACAATAAGCAACCTTCGATCAATAGCATAAATTAGAGAGCTTAATAAAGGATGTTTACATTTTATAAGATATATATATATAGCATAAGTCAAGGATCTTATGTGAGTTAAAATGGTGAGCCTTGAGCACTAGGTTAATCAACGATAGCATAATTTTAGACATGCAATGCAAGCTTCATTTTTAATCTTAGCATTATAAGGTGATAGCAAGAAAACATAAGTATGCTATGCAAAACTTTGAATTTAAATATGAGAATGCAAGCTTTAGTTTTAAATCTTTAAGTTTAGGTGATGACTTGAAAAATAAATATGCTAGACAAGAAATGTAAAACATGAATGCAAGTTCAATTCTTTATTTTAGTGCTCTAGGCCCCTTAAAGTATTCACTCTAAATCACATATCAACTTTAAGGTTGAAATAGGTAGGCTTCGAGCTAATTATTTAAGTGATATGTAAGCTCTCATTTTAATCTTTTAAGTTTAAGTGATGGCTTGAAAAGTAAATATGCTAAGCAAGGAAATGTAAATATGAATGCAAGTCCAATTCTTTTTTAGTGCTCTAGGCCCCTTAGAGCATTCACTCAAATCACATTTCAACTTTAAGGTTGAAATAGGTGGGCTTTGAGATTAATCATTTAGGTGATTATGTAAACATGAAATGCAAGGCTTAATTATAAATATGTAATGCAAAGACTTGGAATATAAATATGGATGCATTTCTTTGAGTCCTAGGCTCAAGACTTCCATAATATCATCATTTGCTAAAAACTCTTAAAAGCAAAACCTTCAAACTTTAGAGGTCAAGCAAATGATGGTTTTGCAACCAACACCCAAGACTCTCATCATCAAGCCATGGTTTCTTCATGATGTAGGCCATAAGGCCGAAAACAAAAAGAGAAGGAAAGGAAAACAAAGAACTGAAAATAGTGTAATAAGAAAGGAAGAACATCTTAAACCAAAAGTAATACAAGCGAAGAGAATAGCAAATCCTTAAAACAACTCCCTACCAAAGATGTTTTTCGTTTTAAAGAGGAAAGTTTGGTCTTGTAATGAGATGAGAAGAACAATTTCTTTCTTGGTGCAAAGGTGATTCGGCCAAGAGGAAAAAGAAAAGAAAGAAAGGTTTGTCTTGAGTTTTTGGTCTTGGAAATGGAGAGGTTATGTGTTTAGAGGAATGTTTATGGTGTTTGTGTGGTGGTTTGTGGTTAGGAAATGGTGGAGGGTGGTGGCTCTTGGAAGAATGAAGAAGAAGAATTCTTTGGGTTTGAGAAAGAAAGCTTTGAGGTTGTGAAGATAAGCAAGTGTTACAATCTTTCCTTGATGCCTATTTATAGAAAAAATGAAACATATGGAGGTGGAAATGGAGGAGAAGGCTGATGGATTCTTTGGAGAAGAAGGAAGAGAAAAATATCTCTTTGCATGGTATGGCTTTAGGTATGGCTAGGTATGGTTCAAAGCATAGCCTAAGGTATAGGCAAGCATGTTTCTTTAAACATATTTTAATTGAATTTCAACATGTGATGGATGAAGATGGAGGAGGAGTGGCCGGTTATGATTAAGGAAAATAGGGAGAAGAAAATCTCATTTTAATGTTGGTTTATGAGTATGTTTAGAAGATGATTTGATTAGGCTATGAATTAGGGGTTGTAATCTAGTGTTTTAGGTGAAAATAGATAAATAAGGTGGCTCAAGACAAGATTAAAGAATGTCTTACTTGATTAATGCAAATCAACCTTTATTAGGAAGGAATCTCATCATATGACCATTTCCATAATTTAAGGAAATTGGAATAGGAATTTTACTATTCATGAAAATGTGAGATAAAGTCTTAAATTAAGAAAAGGATTTTGAGTTTCTCTAAGAAATCTTAGGTTCTAATTAACCTTAATTAATTATTTTGACTTTGGATTAGTAATTAGAATTTACTAATCTTTAATTAGAGCCTAATATTGCTTAGGTTTCGTTAAATGTATCATTAGGCCCAAAATGCACTTAGCTAGGGGCGAAATGGTAATTTTTCACAAAAACCTTCCGGGCTTCCCGGGCTTAACCTGTTGTTAAACATTACTTAAAAACACCATTTTAAACTGTTGGGTGAAGTCGGCTCAACCGGCACTTAATTCGATGTTATTTAGTCAGAGGCATTTTGGTCATTTTGCACATCGAAACTCAAAAATGATATTCTTCTACTCTATTAGCACACATAACACATGTAATCCCCTTTCATCGTCAAAACATCCCTTGGAGGATGGCTGGGGCTAGCGATCCTCATCTTCCTGGTAGAATGACCTCAGGGGTATTTTGGTCATTTGAATACGAGAAGAATTGGGCGTTACACTTTTTCTCCATTCCATATTCTAGAGTTTTGGTTGTTGTTGTTCTCTATTGTTGTCAAGTAGGGGTACTCCTCCAATATTGTTAGAGTTAGACTAGAGTTATCTAGAGAGTATTAGAGATTAATCTAGAGTTTATGATTGTTATGGAGACATTGGTGCCATCTCTCCTCCATAGCTCTCTGGTGTTGACACCATCCTTTCCCTCCAGGTGAGTGGGTTCAAATCTTGTGATCTTTATGTAGATCAATAGAGTTATTTTCTTTAGAGTTTGGCATGAATGCATGATTCAGAGACGATTTCGAACAAATTAGAGATTATTATTGAGTTTATCAACTTTATGAAAGTTATGATTTTCAAAAGAGCATGAAAGAAATGTTTTAATGTAAACTCATGGACCATTATTGTTAAAGTGATTTTTACGAAGAGCTAGAGTATGAATATGATTATTTAGATAATTTATGACTTCCATAATGACTTCCAGAGTATTATATTTCTTATAATAAAGCTTTGAATTCAAGTAGAACCCAGGTAGAGATTAGAGAAAATAATTAGTTTTTATGATTTAGAGACTATATGATAGCTATAGAGAAACAGATAGTGAGTTAACGGCTAAACCTCGATCATTAACTTTGGTACCAAGATGTCCTTAGGGATAATCTCAGAGCAAAGATGGAACCTAGTTAGGTGTCTAATTTAGGTTCTTAAGAACCACAGGGCAAAGAATATTGTTATGCCATAGTTGACATGCATAACCAGAAAATTGTTAAGTTACTTAGTGTACATAATCAAAGATCGCTATGTCTCTATTAGAGTACCGTTGAATATATTTTCGAAGATTATGGATTTTAGAGCTATTATGTGTGTGTGTGTTTGTGTGTGTGAAAATGATTTCAAAGCAATTGTATTTATTGAGGTTTATGATTATATCTATATACTCTTGTTGTTGTCCCATGAGAAGGTTACAAGTGAGGGCCTGCAAGTTTTTTATTAAACTCACCCTTCTCCCCTTTCCATTACAAGCTCCTGTAGCTCCTCAGCCACCTCCTCCCTAGTAGTAGATATAGCTCAGTTAGTAACACTTTGGAGTGAAGTATTCTTTTTGCTTTTGATATAGAGTGCTCCAAGTATTATTACCAGGGTCCCAGACCATAGAGACAAATTTGCATTGTTTATCATGATTATTTTGTATTTACATGAATTATAAATTTCATGGCTATTTTATACAAAGAGCAACTCTTATATTTTGTATTAGAGATACATTCAGAGCCTGGTTATGAAATTGTTATTTATAATGAATGGTTTTCCAAAGAGAATGAGATTTATATTTAGATATGAAACTATGATTTAAATGGTTTTCATGCTTAAATATGCATATAGAGAGACTCAGAGGTCACGAGGTGAGATTTCTCACGTGCCAATTACGTTCCCAAGTCGGGTCGTGATAGTTTAACCTTCAACATTCTTGGGCTTCAGTATCTACTTAGGATTACTTAATGCTTTGAGCCTATATTTGAAAATTATTGGTACGATAAGAAATTGAGGAAAAACATTGTTGAAGTTATCATTGGATTATTAGGCCTTCTATGCATGATTGGATTCACGCAAAAATAGCACCATTTAAGATGATGTTTGAAAATCTCTTGGGCTTTACACCACCACTCTCTTCAACCTATTACCGTAATCTATTTTTTAACCCAAATTTATCCCATTGAAACTTATCCCTTCAAATCCAAAAATATTTACAACTGCTCCATCATTTTTCACAGCTATGGTATTTTGAATCAGTCATTGCCTCCTATTCCTCATGCTTCCTATTAATTTCCCACTAATCATTCACACACCCACTATTCACTACTCGCCACCTTCTCTCTCGTTCTCTATAACATCACTCTCCTTCATCCTTTCATTACACCAAGAAACTCTTATTGCCATTGCTTTCTAAACTCCTTCTTACCAAAACCTTTATCCACATATATTCTTTCACCTTTTCTTTGACATGCGTAGAATCAAAACCGTAGCCAACAAAAGACCACCCTCTAAAAGACTCAAACAAAAACTTGATAAGAAACATGAAATAGTGCGAACAAAAGCATCCATGAACAAGGAGAAGGAGCAAGCAGAAGTGATTAGGAGAGGTCGTGCACGCAAAGTCGAAGCGAGTTCTTTGTCTTCTCGACCTACAATAAAACACAGAGGCCCCAATTCCAAAAGTGATAAAAATAATCTTCTCCCTGACAAACATTTTGTTTCTGATGCAAGATATGGTTTCTATCTTAGTGTCATTACCGATAGACCTATTACTCCTTATTTTCGTGTCAATTTAAATAGTTTTAAAAAAAAAGGATTAGATTTCTTACCTTTTTAACCGATGTGGTTGGCTTTCTTTGTTTGACATAAATGAAAATGTTTATCCAACCTTGTTAAAATATTTTACTCAAACATGAACTAGTTAGATATTAAAGGGGTTATCGTTTCTCATGTTAAAGGAAAAAAGGATTTTAATAAGTCTTGAAACTGTGTTGCATATTTCAAATGAAGAAAGAAAATTTTTCTGTTTATCAAAATGGTTTGATGATCAAGATGATTTTAACCTCTCATACCGTGAAGTCATGGTCACCATTTGCGGTGATATTCATCTTTTGAGGAAAAACAAAACCACTCATGCTGCCTTAGGACATAAATGGGCTCAGCTCCATTGAATAGTTTCTCACTATATCTTTCTTAGAAATGGAGTTATGAAAAGGTTTCATTTATGGACCAATCATTCTTTACTATCTAATCACAGACTAGCCCATGTGTTTTGGCCATATAATAATAAAAGCTATGTATGAAATTACTGTGAGTGCTAGAGAATCTTCTTTGCCATATGTAATATTTCTTACTTGCTTTTTTAAGCATTTTAAAGTAAATCTAGAAAATGAGGAATCTAAAGAAGTGAATTGAGTTCTTCTAGGATAGAGAAAACCAAAACCAAAAGCTCCTCATCCAACCGAAAAGAAAAAGCCAAAAGGAAGACGAAGATGAAAGTGATGATGATTTCTTATCCTCTGTCCATACCAAATACCAGGACAAAGGATCCTTCAAGAAGATAAAAGCTTTTAAGATGAAGAGTGTGATAAAGGAACTCATCATTAAACTCATCTTATTCACCGAGATGTAGAGATACATATTCCCATCCATCTCCAAGGAGCACAATTCATTTGGGCAAAACATGCGAGAGTTCTCTGACAAATGGAGAATGGTTCACTCCCACCTCTAACAAGTGCCCTCGATGATGAACCAGCTTTTGATGAAGAAGAAGACATTTCCTTTGAGTTTTGATATTATTCATTAGCACTATTTCATGCCTCTCATTGGACTTTATCTATTTTAATTTCTGTTTAGGAAAATCTAATTTATGTTTTCAATTTATCTTCTACACCATGACTTGGATGACTGGAGAGATTGGATAACTACATCACAATCTATGTTATATCTATCGCATGTTTTCTGCTATTAGCTTTCCTTTGTAGCCATTTACTATAGCACCCTTTGATGACAAAATGGGGAGTGAAATAGACCAAGAGCAAATGATACCAAAAAAAAAGGAGACAAAGGAGGAGACAGAGAGCAAAAGTGGAAAAGGTAACTAGTAAGGAGACAAAAACAAAAACATTCAACTTGAGGTAATTTGTCTCTAGTACCTTTGAAAAATATTCAAATTGCTACTTGCTTAGAGACATGTATATGGAATATAGGCAACTTGCTCTAATACACATGGATATTTTGTTTTAATGTACATTATGCTCTGATACATACTCTATTTCATGCTTTGATATCTACTTGCTTTGATAATCTAGCATTGAGCAATTCATATTTGACTTAGATGCACATTCACTTTGATAATTTTGTGCTAAATATAAACCTTTTTTTTTTACCTTTGCCATATAAATTACTCTAATCCTTTTGTCGCAAATATTACTCTGATGGACTATATGCTCTGAATATGTAAGAAATGCTTGAGGAATTAGTACAAGTCATTGAATGCTTAACCTGATGTTTGACTTGTATGGACTTGTATTATTCCTAAATGTGTGCTGCATGACTTTCCCTCTTATGCATGACTACATGCATGACTGCATATCTATGTGGCCCTATATTGTATCTTTCTTTCTTAAGAAAGAAAGAGAGTTTGGGGAAAAATTTCTAAAATTCATGCATCTCAGTCTTTCAAGTGAAAGAATTGAAAACTTGTTAAATTTAAAATCCCTTACCGTGTCTTTGTACTTTAAAAAGAAATGAAAATACAAGGCTTAGCTATGGAAATATATGTATACCTTGAGAGGGAGGTTATCTTAAGGGAGCTGTATTTAAAAGAAAATACTTTCATCTTTTGCTCTTTCCCTATTATATGTATTTGTCATCAAGGGGGATATTGTTGGTTTATGTATCCTAATATGATGACAAAACCCTTTTTGTATGATTTCATTTTCTTAATATGATTATCTCTTGGTGAACTTTCTAATGTGTGTATTAAGTGTTTTAGCTTTATTTTCGACTTATGTTAATGGTTTTGCTTTTGAGCAAACCAATACATAAGCTGGCATATTAACATAATAATGCTAAAAGCAGAACAAAAAAGCCAAGTGCTGAAAAAGTTTTGCCAAAAATGGAAAATGTTGAAGTTAACAAAGTATTGCTTGTTGCTGTGAATAGGCTATGTGTGCTGATGTCCTATCCTAGTGAAAAAGGATGGAAAAGGAAACTGGTCAAAGGACCCATCTTAGTTCTCAACGGACATTTCCTTTTATTGTGATATCCTGGACTCACAACAACAAAGGAGAAAAAGTTAAAGCATCATTAGAAGTGCTGTCCTTAACACTCAAAGTCTCAATGCTCAAAAAACACCCATCCTCCTATAAAAGCAAGTCTTGGAGCAACATTCAAATCAAGAGGAGAAAAAGAGAAAAAGAAAGCCAATACTCCTATCAATTCGAATTTCCAGCTAAAATACCTTCCTTTTCTCATTCTTGTAACAAATCCTATTTTATCTGAGAGTTTTGAATATTGTTTTGTCATTGTTATATTTTCTTCTTAAGAGAAAAACAATAGAGTTGATTCAAAAGAAAAGAGTTATTGTGAGACTTTGTCTTGTGAGAGAAAAGCTTATTATTTGAGTTTGAAGAGGCTCAGTTAAAATACTACTTAGGTTTGAGCTTAGAGAAGCTTATTGAAAAGACTACTTGGATTGAGCTTGGAGAGGTTTGGTAAAGACTACTCAGTGTTATACCTGGTTGTACAAGTTCATAGTGGATACACTCACTAGGAAGGTGGGGACTAGATGTAGGTTCTAGATTAGAGAACAAGTATAAATATTTGTCTTCAGCTCTTCGATCCTTTTCTTCACATTACATATCTGCTAGATTTCTCAGCATTTGTTTTAAAAACTTGAAATATGATGTTCAACTAAATGCTCTTATAAAATCGTTTATCAATTAAAACAACTTGTATTACAGTTTCTACTCCCAACTATATTTGGTTATAAAATACAAGTTTTATTAAGTTTTCTCAAAGCTCTATTGAATTTGCTTTGTGATCAACTCATTATAATCTTTTGATAAAAATGTTTTTCGTCTAAGCTTCATAAGTTTGCATTCACATCAGTCTCAAATCACTTGGTTCTAAAAGCTTTATTATACCTATTATCAGAAAATCTCCTAAGTGGACAAGAGATTTTTGCTTTAACATTTTAATCTGTGTACTAATTGTGCAGGAAATTTTTTTTAAGAACTCAACCTCCTTTCTTAGGTGTTCTGATACCATCAGAACCCACGTAGCCAACCAGCCAAGCTCCATCATCCCCTCTCGAATAAACGAACAAAACTAGCAATCTTTTAAGTTTCCATTGAGCAACCGTTTACATTAAGTTTCATAACCCCTTCACTTGAGTCAAATTCATCTAACCATACAAGGTCCTTTTAACGTTTTTATCCAAGACATCATCATTGTTAGAAAGTCAGAAAATTATAAAATTTAATTAAATAAATAAAGTTTGATTTCAATGGGCTAAAAGTGTAAATCACTTTACATAACCACTCAATCAAAACCTTTTATGTATATAACTTATAAAGTTGTAGATGAAGAGCAACAATCATGATTAATGTAACAATACATAATTAGACAACTATGTAAAAAAATTTTACACAATCATTGCATCACAATTAAATTCATATAAATAATTAATCAAATGAAAATTATTTATACACTATTCATTATCTTACCATACTTTTTAAAATATAATTAGAGTTTAATTTTAATACACTTACAATATAAAACTATATTATATTGTCCTTCAATTAAATTCTCTTATTTGTATGATTTTTTAAATAGTAAATATGAAATTTGACCATCAATACATGATTGAATAACAATATAAAAGACTTTTGCACGTAAATATAGATGAAAATTAAACTCATATAATTAAGGTCTACGATTAACAAATATCTAAAGCAACATCTAAAACTTGTATACAATTAAACACTTCCAATTTCCATAGTAAAAGACGCAAAAAAAAAAAAAATGAAAGAAGTAGCACAATCCTGCTCAGTCATGGCTTTTAATAGTAACCACTTTGTATAGTATTCTTCCCTTTAAAATATCTATCAATTTTAAATAAATACAAATATTAAGAAAAATAATAAACGACATTAGTAATTGAGTAAAATATAATGAATAGACTAACTAATACATCCCTACATATGGAATGTTTGGAAAATTGGAAATTAATTAGGGATAGTATTGAAAAAATAAGTTTAATTACTTTGCAGGTCTCAATAATTTCACTCAATTTTCAATCAAGTCCATTTAATTTAAAAGTTGTTAGTTAGGTCCCTATATTGTATAAAATTTTTCAATCAAGTCCATGGGAATAACAACAATTACAATGGAATATTCCTAGCATATTCTATCTCATTCTACCTCATTCATCTTTCCTACCACCATCCACAACCCACTATAGAGGCGGAGCTACACATAGGAGCCCCTCCCCTATATCGATCATTATCATCAATAACCAATCTTCCACCCATATCCATCAAACACAACATCAAATCACAAACAAAAATCAAACCAGAATCAAGCACAAATCCAAGTCTTCCAACAACAAAAATCAAACCAATTTACATTGCAAACAAAAAAATCCTCAACCATCATCCTCCATAAACCATTTTCAACACCAAACATCTTCCAACATCTCAAACACAACCTAAAAACCATAAACCAAACAAACAAAGCTATAGCCAAATCAAACCCAAACCTTTCAAACTTAAAATGAAAAAAAAGAAGGGAGATCAAAATAAGGGTGGCAAAGATGTAGCAGAGGTAATGGCGGCATGCAAAAGGCAGAAGGGAAGAGTGATGCCATTGTGGGCTCTTCAGCGTGCGTGATCAGCCATGGAACCAGAGGCGCAGGGTAGAGGCGTGGTCCGCAGTGACTGCTTCGCAGAGGGGTGACGTTTCGCGGGCGGATCAAGATCACGGTGGTCGAGAAGGAAGAGCGATCGGCCCTGCAAGGGTCTACTCGCAGTGGCACCGGTCCTGGGTGGATCGCGTTGCGCATCTAGCGGGTTTCGTGGCTGCTGCACGCGAAAGCATAGTGGTGTTGAGCTATGGCGGTGACAATGCTGTGTTAATTGCATGTTGGAGCTCCATCGCCTCTGCTGCATCTTTGCCTCTACCCACCACCCTCACCATAGAAGCGAGCGTGAACCCACCAGAGCTCCACTGCGAAGCTCAACCCTGGGACTCGCACACCAAGCTCCGCGAAGAGAGAGGGGAAGGGGTTTGATGATGATGATGATGTTTGCTTGTTTGTTTGTTCTGAGGGTTTTAATTTGGTGAGATTAAAGGCTGGGTCTTGGTTGGGGGTAGAGAAGGGGAGGGTTGATGGTGGTAATGATGAGAGAGAATGTGAGAGAAAGAAAATGAGACCTCTTACCATGCTTTGGTAGAAATAGATGCATAGTTACACTGTAAAATCTCATCTTTCAAATTGCATAGTGTATGAATTCTATATATATTGAATGGTATAGATAATAAGTTTTATGGTACATCTGACTTCATTAAGTGCACCATAGTATTGTTGGATATAATTTTGTAATGGTGGTTAACGGGTGATACAATTGAAAATTTTTATACAATATAGACCCAATTAAAAACTTTTAAATTATCAAACTTGATTGAAAATTGAGTGAAATTATAGGGTCATGTAGAGTAATTAAACCAAAAAAAATAATACTTTATTGAAATGCAAACTTGATAGATATTTAAAAATATATTTGGATCCTCTAAAATAAGTATCTCATTTTATTGAGTAAACTGAACAATTTCACCTTTAGATCAATGGAGTGAAGAGGACTCTACTTCTATCTTTATTAATCTAAAGGTAAAATATCCTTACTTTACTCTTTATTACCTTTTAAAATATAAAATTATCTAAAAATGATAGACATTCTAAAAATAAGAGAGTAGTAATTAATAGTCCCTCAATTTTATAATGGAAGATAAATTAATCTCTTAAATTTGAAAAATCTTTTATTAGTCAAATTTTATAAATGGGTACAAATTAATCCCTCCGTCAAATTGTCTATCTAAACTAATAGAAATGCTCATGTATTCTGTTTCATTTACGTATACTGTTAATTTTTATCCCTGATTGCCTCGCTTTGTTCTTAGAATAAATGACTTAAGTCAAAATCTTTAAGAAGATGAAGATGATGAAGAAGAAAGTTTACACGACTTCATTTAAAGGAGTGACCAAGTTAAGATCATTATAAAAATTAATAATATACGTAAACAGTTAACAATATATGTAAGGAAACTATTAGGACACATTTTAAATAATAATTTTATTGAGGGATAAATTTATCTATATTTATGAAATTTAAGAAATTAGTAAAAAAAAATTAATTTAAGGATCAATTTATCTCATACTATAAATATAAATTTGAGAGACTACCATGTGGAGCCCTCTCATAATTTTTTCGCGTGTTTAGATTAAGACATTAGTCTTGGACACACATTTGTTTTTTAGCATTTCTTTTCTTTTTTCAAATTTCAATCATTGGCGAAGCCCACGGAACAAGCCCCTTATCAGTGATCAGACACTGCCAAAAACTCCCAATCAATCAAGCACCGTCGATCAATCTCCTCAAACAGCCCACACCCATTCTTTTATGACTCCTCTTCGCCCATTATTCCGATCCCCCCACATGTCTCCTCCGCCGTCGCTACCCGCCGCAGCTCCGCCCCACCACCACCATCGCATCATCCGCATTCATATTCGCATCAATAACAATTTCTTCTTCTCCCTTCGATTCCCCAATTTCAACACGTGATGATGGAACCTTCCACCAACTACAGCAACGCTAACAACGGTTGTTTCTCGAACCCCAACGTGCCTACCTCGACGTTCACGTTCACAACCCCTCCCGTTTCGGGCCTGTCCAGGCCCAGATTCGTCAAGGTACGAAAGCCCAACAATGCCCCTGCTTTCAACCCCTTTCGCGACGCTACGGTTCCGGTCACGGTTCCGGCGTTCTCCTCTGGAAATGACGCATTCGCCCCGGGACCTAACAGAATCAGTGATCAAATGATGAGCCTCGGAATTGGGAACGAGGGTTTTGAGAAGGTTCGTTCTTCTTCTCCCTTCGTTGATGAGAATCTTGTTTCGAAAGAGATGATGAGCAAGCTCAATATCGTTGATAGGAACAGTGTTTGTGTTGAATCGGAGCTGCAGAATCAATTGAAGGAGAAATTGAGTTTTTATGAGGCTCAGAAGAGTAATGAGAACTCGATTTCGGCGAATGCGGTTATGAACCAGATGAAGAATCTGAATGTGAATGATCATAAGAGTGAAGTTGGTGGAGTGAAATTTGGGAAAGGAACAGGAACAGAAGCGATTCTGTTGAGGAAGATTGAGGATTTGAAACTTGTTAATGAGAAGGAAGACTCTGCTGAATCATATTCATGCAATGCTTCAAACAAACCTAATGAAGTAATTAAAGTTTCATCACCGTCATCGTCTATGTTTGGTGGCATGGATTTTCAACCTGTTGGAAGTGCCTTTGGAGTTACAGAGAGAGATGAATTTGTCTTCGCGGGCAAACAAGATGCTTCGGTTTTGCCTTTTGTTGAGTTTAAATCTCCGGCAGTGGTGCCGAAAACTAGTGTTTTTGGAGGTGTTGATGAGAATTTTAAATTTAATGCAAGGAAGGAAAAAGGTGGCAACATGAGAATGAATAAAAGTAGAGCGAAATCGAAGCATCATGCTGCATCAGCACAGCAATGGCGCGGTCTTTTTTGGAAGGAAAGTCTTGTTGTTCCCCAGGAGGACCTGCAGTGTTTGGCGGAGGCTTGTTCACCAATGGATGTGTCTCCTTATCCGGAAAAACTGGCTGAAAACCGAAGCTCTAGGGAGAATTCGGTGACATCCAACAGCGAGTCATTTAGTATTGATAGCAACTCTATTGCTAATGATTTGGCGCAAACAACTTCTGTTGATCCCATTGATGAAGATCTAATTGCGGCGACTGAGGGTTTGAACATCAACAGGGGTGATGTTCCATTCAGGGAAACAAAGCAGCGAACTCCAGCATATCATATGCATGAAAATATTGGTGTTGAAGAGAAACAGGATGAGTCTTTTTCCGGGTTGAAACGGAAAGCTTTAAGTCTGCTAATGATGAAGTGGGCATAGGTGATGCAACTTGTACATCAGCAGAAACTGAAGCTGATGATAGTGATAGAATGTTGAATCATGGTTCCATTTTGAGTCCAAGGAATGTAAGTGGGTGTGCATTCACATTTGCTGCTGCTGCTTCAGCTGAAGCACAATCATGTAGCCCAAAACGCCATCATAAAAAGAAAAATTGGGTAAATGTTGGTCATGATACTTACAACTGCACTTCAAACATTAAGGTTCCATATTCACCATCTTCTGTGGTGTATTCTCCATTTTCTGGAGCTTCGGCTCTTCTCACATCAGGGCAAGCTCTGAAAGCTAAAGTATCTTCCCCTCAACCCAAAACGGGGGATTCTGAGTTGAATAAGGAACAGGGGCTAAATGAGGCTTCTGCATCTATTTCTGCTGTAACCATTGCTGCTCAGGAAGCCTGTGAAAAGTGGCGGCTCAGGTGAGTATATATTTTGATAGTTTAGTTCTCTTACTATGTTTGCAGAAGCAGTCACTTGCTTGTTATGCACTTAATTTTGTTATACCGTGTTACAGTGGCTGCCTGTTCACAGTTGTTCCTGATCTGTCTAATGAAATAAATAGATAACAAGAGCATATATTTATTGTGTGCACACTGTTGAGATTATGGATTTTTAGGTACGAGCGGAAGAAAAGAGATAATAGAGACTCTTAATAGTAAGATAATATATTGATATGTTTTGATGGGATGTGATTTAGTGTGATATATAATTACAAAGCACAATCCCTATTTATAATAATCGGGAATCCTAATCCTAATTTAATAAGGAAACAAATGACGAACTAGACATAGATATGAAAATCAATCCCAATCATCTATGATACTCTTTAGTCTTTAATATTCTTACGATATGATGTGAGATATTATATGATATGCTAATATACAATAGAGATATTACTGGATACTTGCTTTATTTTGAGCACACACACACAAATGGAATTTGCATGATAAGTAACTTTAACATAGTAAGTTCCTTTGATTTTGGCATGATAATTTATCGACTATACCACTATTATTCATAGTAATGAATGTGCTTTATGTCAGAGGAAACAAAACCTATAGATACTCTATCAACTTTACCACTATTATTCATATTAATGAAAGTGCTTTATATCAGAGGAAACCAAGCCTATAAAAATGGGGACTTGCCTATGGCCGAGAATTTTTACAAAGAAGGAATTAGTTGTGTACCTAAGGAAGAAGCATCTCGGAGCTGTCTTAGGGCTTTGCTGCTGTGTTATAGCAACCTTGCTGCCACACACATGTCTCTTGGTAGGATGAGGGATGCATTAGAAGATTGTATGATGGCTGCTCAAATAGATCTGAATTTCCTCAGGGTGCAACTTAGAGCTGCAAAGTAAGTTTTTCTGCTTCTGATATTTTAGTATACAGTGATTTAAGTTGTATAAATTTTAATTTTAATGTTGGACAACAGAAGGCTTACGGAATAATTGATCAAAGTTATGGTTTTCTTGGGTGGAAAATAGTTGCATAAAGGTTGTTGGGTATAGTTGAATGTAAGGGTGTGCAGGCACACTACTATTGGTGGCTGTTTGAGTGCTATGAACATTACCAGTCTTATTTATGATTCATATTGTAGCGAAAGAACAGATCTAAAGAGAGAAAGAACCGTTATCTCTATGGAAACATAAAAATCTGTTGCCTTATGCCCAAGTGTTATTTATATTACGGAAATATGTAGGTGTCTAGCATCTTGTTTAAGACCGAAATATGTACGATATAGATGATGTATCCCTGAAGACCTTTTATTTTCATTCTTGTTTAGTTGTTACCTTGCTATGGGGGAAGTTGGAGACGCATCACAATATTTCAAAAGGTGCTTGAAATCTGGAACTGATGTTTGTGTAGATCGAAAAATTGCTGTGGAAGCCTCTGAAGGCTTACAAAAGGCACAGGTTTGATTATTTATAATTATTGTGAATAATAACTTGATATATTGTGGAGGCTTTAAATATTAGCTTTTCCTTTTCGTTAAAGGTTTTTTATTAGCTACAGGTACAAATTATATTACCATTCAAGTAGAACATTTTATTTGTAATTCCTATGATACAATTGGAGCTTATCGACTGAGAAGAATAAATTTCAATAGCCCTTTGTGGCTCTGGTCGCGACTAAATCAGCACATTATTTCTTCAAAAGAAGCTCATGTCGAAGTTCATTATGAACCTTTGGGTATCTATCATGAGATTTATGGTTATTATATAGTAGTAAAAAGTCTAAAAGAGACTCAATAGTATATACATTCGAACTACTGTCGTTCATATTTCTTTTTATCAAAAGATTGAAGAAGCTTTTTTTTAGTTAGTTTTTTTTTTTTGTTAGGGTGTAAAAAATGAAAGAAAGATAAAGGCCCAATCCAGATCATAATGAAAGTTTCATTTCACAAGGGTTTGAAGTCCATTTTGTCATTTTTATCTTAAAATTTAATTTTCTTACAGACATGGGATCTTGGGGCATACTGAAGAGTTTGTTACTTGGGTATTTTAAGGTGTCTGGTCTTTATTCCAGAATGGGGTATGGGGTATATGTTCTCACTTCTTTATTGGAAACATTCTTACTAAGTGTCAAAATATTTTGTCAAATTGTAGACATACAGATATAGATAGGTAAAGAAGTGCGAGAGTGAGGGGTGTTGTATGTTGCTGCTGTTAGATGCATCACATTTTACTGATTGATGCATGTTCTAATTTTGCATTTCCTTCTTCGTTCTCCATCATGATTTCCCAAGGTTTTCTACTTTATTAGTTTTGAACTGGAGTTAGTCTGAAGGTCCCACCTCTTCTTCCTTAACTGATTAGTGTATTTTATTGATGGCAGAAAGTATTGGATTTGATCAATCATTCTGCTGAGCTTTTACAAAGAAAAACATCCTCTGATGCAGAGAGCGCATTGGAGCATATAAATGAAGCATTGATGATAAGTTCATACTCTGAAAAATTGCTTGAAACGAAAGCAGAGGCTCTTTTAATGGTTGGTGCCTCTTTCTTACAATATGCTGGAGTTTTGCTAAAGCTATGATTATTTCAAAAGTCATCATAAAGCTATATGTGTAGTAATTTGTAGCTTTATTACTGATTGAATCTATTTTGGGTAACTTTTGCTTCAAATACCAGCTGTGTAGATATGAGGAGGTGATTCAACTGTGTGATGAGACCCTTGGTTCTGCAGAGAAGAATTCTTATCCACTCGATGCTGGTTGCCAAGTCACATACCTGGATAATTCACAACTGTCAAAAGCATTGCACTTCAGACTCTGGCGGTGCTCAATGGTGCTTAAAGCATACTTTTACCTAGGAAAGCTTGAAGAAGGTCTTTCTTTCCTGGAGAAAGAAGAGGAAAAGGTATCTTACATGAACAAGTAAGTTTACTAACCTATGGCCCATTCACCCTCCTCTGCCCCCTTTTTGAAGGAACACAAAAAAGGCAATGAAAAAATGAATATATAACCGCAATAGCGGTATTTTTTATAATCAACTTTGGTATTGTCCCTACAGGAGTGGAAGCAAAGTTTTGGACTCCCTCATACCTCTAGCTGTCACTGTACGTGAGCTTTTGCATCACAAGGTTAGCTTGAACTGTGTTTCATGGTATCTTTCTGATGATTATGTATATTACATTCTTGTTTGGTTAGAAAATAACACCTAGAACATTTCTGCCATTTTCATAGGAACTTTAACTTAAAAGGTTTTTTGTCGTGGAAGTTAATTGTTACTTTAGTAATTTTACTTGAGTAAACCCTTTTCTTTTAAAATTCAGTTTTTTTGTTTTTCATTCTGTTCTTTCTCTGTAACAAAAATCGTTTCTGCTCAGGATTTAATGTAAATGTATTCAAATGTAGGTTGCAGGGAATGAAGCATTTCAGGCTGGAAGGCACACAGAAGCTGTTGAGCATTATACATCTGCTTTATCGTGTAACGTGGAGTCTCCTGTTTGCAGCTGTCTGTTATTGTAATCGTGCTGCTGCCTATAAAGCATTAGGTCAAATAACCGATGCTATTGCAGATTGCAGTCTAGCTATAGCTCTTGACGGAAATTATTTGAAGGTTTCTGTCTTCAACTGAAACTTTTTTATTGACTGGATATACTTTTATTTTGGTGCAAAAGCTTATGCGTAAACCTTCATGACAAAAAATTGTTCAAGTATAAAATAAAAACTTGAAATAATCTGCAACATAGCTTGGTGGATATTATCCAAGCTTGTTAGCAGGTCCTGATAGATGCTGCCTCTGGGGTTGTTACAAACTTTCTGCTTTTTAGAAATTCAAATTTCTCCTATTCTTCCTTCCTGTTTTGTCTGTATTTTCATTTTCAAATTTATTTATTTTGACATGCTATTTAATGAATTATTTTATTTAGGATTTCAATTGAACCTTGGTGGATAATGATATGAGAGAAATGTCTTCATACTCATGCAGGCACTTTCTAGACGTGCAACTCTATATGAGATGATCAGGGATTACGACCAAGCAGCCAGTGACCTTAGGAGACTTGTCTCTCTCCTGAGTAAGGCAGTGGAGGATAATACCAATCAGCTTGGGTTGTCTGATCGATCAATTAGTTATACCAGTGAATTTAAACAATATCGTATTCGGCTCTCTGAAACAGAGGAGGAAGCCAGAAAGGAGATACTTCTTGATATGTACCTCATTTTGTAAGTTCTTTTCTTAATATTTCACACCTATATATCGTAACTTTTCATCTATACCAGTAAATCCCATTTTTTTGAGTTGTCAAGATCGTTTTCCTCAAAGGCAGTATCACTTGTATTTTTTGATGAATTTCAATGTGAAAGCTATAAGATATATCAATCAATTTATGACGATGAAATTGGAAAATTTTGTACATGTATGAGAGACGTTAGAATCTTCTTTGTTGGCAGGATATTAGCAATTGGGGTCCCAAACATTTATTGTCAAAATAAGCAATAATACATTTCTGATAACTTAGCAAGGTTGCTTGTATCTGGGAAAAAAACATGGTGGAGTCCCAAAGTTTTATTTGGAGGCTTTGCCCTTTTGTGATTTTCATCATTCAGTGTGCAAGTTGCTCTTCAAGTGTGACTGAGAAAATGGTAGATGTCCCAAGCCCATGCTCACCAAAGTTAAACCAGAAAGAAAGGCGTTCTGATCTGAGAGCAGAGTAGTGAGTGAGGATAGGAGAAAAGTTAATTATTCTGACTAGATGAGAGTGCGAGATTATGTGAGGATTGGAGTGAGATAACATGTGTATGAGGTGTGTGGAATGAGGGAGTCAGGAAAATTATTAGAAAGGAATTGGGAGAGTAGGAGACCTCTCGAAGTGCTTCTATTGTCTCTGTTCTATTGTTTTCTTGCTGTGTTTCCATTCAGTCATAGTTCTCACAGGAATATCTCATTGATATTGCTGTTGAGGCCAAAATACAGAGCATTTCTTCTTTATTTTCTATCTCTGCACCAGTTTCTATCAGAAAGCAGCATGCTAGAGCCTATCTGTTGCTGATTTAGGGAAATATTATTATTAAGGCTATCTGCTGATTGACATTATGATGGCAGGGGTGTTGAGCCATCTGTTTCAGCATCTGAAATCAAGAAGGCATATCGGAAAGCTGCTCTTAGACATCACCCAGACAAGGTTGTTTGATTGACCACTTGGTTTGATGCTTATATATTGATATCCCTGTTTTAACATTGTGTTAAATTCTGTAGGCTGGCCAATCTTTGAGAGATGATGGGATATGGAAGACTATTGCTGAAGAAGTACACAGAGATGCAGATAGGCTTTTCAAAATAATGGGAGGCATATGCTGTTCTGTCAGACCCTGCCAAGGTATTGTGTATTTTCAAATAAAAATTGTAAGTGTTATAAGCATTGTTTATGTTGACGGATCAGTGATGCAAATTTTAATATATTTCCTTGGTTGAATCGACCAAGTTGCAGGGGTCCTATATGCATGTTATGTTATATACTCATCTTGTCATTGATCCATTTTTGCAGCGGGCACGATATGATGCAGAAGAAGAAATGAAGAATTCCCAAAAGAAACGCCATGGACCTATGGCTAGAAATAGCGCAGATGCCCAGTATTACCCGTTTGATCAAAGCAGCAGGAGGCCATGGAGAGAGGTTTGGAGATCATATGGTAATTCAGCTTCTCGAGGTTCTGAATCTGGCCGATCAAGTAGGATATAAGAAAATATGCGAGGGATTTAATCTGGTTTGACGTCTTGAACGAATGCTGGCCACGCTAGGTGATCTCTTTATCTGCTGCACTTGTCATGCCGAATTTTTGCATTTTGAGAAGTTCAATGCTGCATTCATTCAGCTGCTATGCTGCTTTAGTCTTGAATTAAAAGAGGTCCAGCTGGTATACAAATGGGCAATTGATAACATCGCAGTTGGAAAAGCTTGGCTGGCAGTGCTTCAGATTGCTTTGGGAGATAGAATTTTTCTTCTGGCAAGAGGAAAACATGGTTGCAATCTATAAGAGCATTTGGTCTTTTAACCACTGACTGGTATTTAGGCTTGGCTGCTGACCAAGCACGTGAAAAGGATTTTTTTTTTTTTTTTAGGTGTGGGAAAAGGAAGATTTAAATTTTGCTTTTATGGCTGACTGAGGTCTATTTTTCGCAGATGTAAATTTTATAGACACTTGTCACAAAGTCATACTGAGATGTACAGACGAAATTAAATTGTAATACCACATCAGGGATTGTATTTACCAAACCACGAGTTGCAGTTGTGCTTATGCAGAGGAGATTTTGCAAATCAATGGTAGTTTTTTCTTTTTTTTTTTTCGGAACATAATTGTTTTTGGACAAAGAAAGAGCACGTTTTCTTCTGGTCGACATATAGAAGGTCAAATTAAAATCTTCCTTCCACTTGCGAGAGGAATAAAAGGAATCCAACCTTTATTCTCATTAAAATAATACAAAAGAGTAAGGGCAAAATAATTTCACATGAGAAAGTTGTAGCTCATTTTCATTTAGGAAATTCAAATAGAAAGCTATTGTGCCTACGAAGGAATGAATCATCTCTCAAGAACTATACATTGTACGGCCTTGCAGAATTTTACTGAATTCCACTCGTTTTGATATTGGTTAAGACTCATATATATATGCCTAATCCGAGCTCCTTTGGATCCGTTTCAATCATCCATGGTGACCTGTTTATTTCTCACAAAGGAAAAAATAAAAGGGAGAAAAGAAAAGCAAAGAAAACAGTATAATGAAAATTTTTTTGGAAGTTGCATGTAATACAGAAAAAAGCTCAAAGGTTTGAAAGTTTACCTGTTCATGACGAAGTTTAATGTTCCCTGGCTAGCTCGCTTGAGAAGAATTCCTCTTGCCTCAATTGCAAGTCCTTGAGGCTGCATTTAGAATGCCATGAAATAGTTATAGCACAAAAGGAAAAACTTATGTGTCGAAATGATAAAAGATAAACCTTAAAATTGTAGCCCAAAAACAAAATGAAAATTAGATACACATACTTCTTCAGGAAACCAAACCCCAGGCTGCGTGCTTCCTTCAAGAATTGCAAGTGCAAATGCGGCTGTTGCAAATCCTACACTTCTGAAAAATGTGTATCGTGCATTCATCATGACCATAACTAATAAACAACCCTATATATTCCGGGTTTATGAAATTATTCTCCATCTTTAAAGTATGTAAAATTTTATAGCAACCCTAAAAAAATATAGAAGAATTGATTGTGTACCACATAGTGGGCACTGATTATGATAATAAAAATTTTGTACTAATTTCGCATAAAAAATTTATTATATAGACATCCATTAAATAATAGAAATGTTTTCATTAAAGAATGATAAATATACTATTAAATAATAGAAGTTTCACAATGAGCGTCATGTCATATACAATTTATAATTACAATTATATATATTCCACTTAAAATCATAAAAAACAGATATTGTAATATATTTCAAAATACTGATCCCTTAACACTATTCACATAATGCCCAACAAAAAATTGTTTACATAAATGAGGCATGGGCCAAAAACTAGTTTACTGCATGCATAGTTAAAATTTGCAAAGAAAATTTCACCCAAAAGAAAGAAGAAAAACTTACACAGAAAGTTTCCTATGACTGAAGATGCCAACTGTGTTGCGGCCACTTGAACACTCCAAATCAACCTGTCTAGTAGTAAGGAGATGATATAGTTGGCCATGCTTTTGTAAGTTTCTTAGCGTACTTTTTTTTTCGGTGGAAGTTTTTTAGCGTACTTTATTAAGCATCATAACAATAATTCAAGTAAATTAAAAAAAAAGGAAGAAAAAGAAAAGAATAGCTAAACGAGCATTAGTTTAATCCTATTTATTTGGCTCACCCTCATGGATACACGTTCCCCAGCAATCCCATCAATTGCTCGAACAATAGGATCAAACAACTCAACCAACCTTCGGACTTTACTCCTGTCTCTCAGAAATTCCTGCATGATTATTCAAATGTTATTCACATAATAATTAAAAACATATGCTTCAATTTTCTTGGTAGGGAAAGTAGACATAGTAGAGTTAGTTTCAACAATGCTAATTGATGTTCCGGTTCGTGGTTCTTCAAATTTCATTACACCAGTTCTTTTACAAAATATCTTAAACAAAAATAAGTTATATCATAATATTATTCATATTCATATTATTTACAAAACCTAAATATGAGGAAGATGCATAACGAAGTAACAAGTGTATATTTGCAAAGCATGGGCTCATACATAGTGTACTATCACATGAATGGCAGCAAAGGTGCAGCTCATACTATATCTTTTTTGCATTTTTGCATCATTATATCATACTTCAGGACGTCATGTAGCTCATAACAAAGATAAAGGAAATACTTGTTGCTTCATGACTTGCATTAGCATTTCATGATAGAGTGCGAAACCTATTATCATTAACCTTCTCCTCAAAAGCTTTAGCTGATAGGTAGAGGTATATGAATAATTTTATATTTAACATACACTCTCACACAAATATTTCTTTTTGGGCTTAAAGCGTGAACAGTTTATTATAATTAGGGATAACATTAATTGAATCCCTAACTACTTAGTCATGGCAGCTCCAATACTATGTCATGATACTAATTATCTCTTTCAAAAGTTTAAACATATAGGTAAAGATATGAATGATCTTATATCTAACACCTATCGAAAGGTGTTATATCCAATTAAAAGCATAGTTGTCTTCTATTTTCAATTGGGATTACATACATATGTCATGAAAAAATATCCTTCAGATAGTGTTTGGTGTAACATCCTAACTTTTAACCTCATACGCTCGAGTCGCATTTTGGTTAATTATTAGTTGTTACGCCTTTGTTTCAGATTTAACTTATTTTTCTTTAAAATATACGAGTAGTAAAATACGACTAAATTTTTCTTTTTGAACTAAAGACTTAAAATGCGAGCCGCGCATGCGTATAGATATCGACTATTAAACATAGAACATAACAACCCGATATACGTCATCATCACAACCATGAATAAACCATAGAATAATCACAACATAAAATATAGTAGTATATCACAATCATAACATAACAACGATGCCCTTATAAGTATAAGGACACGTAGGGGTATCAATTACACCAAACAACTTTAACTAACGCAAAACAAAGTGTTAACGAGGCTAGACTAGTCTTCATGCTTCCGCTGCGCCTCTATCTGACTAAACGACGTGATTCCTATGCCCGCGCCTCAAAGAAGATCACGAACATCCGCATTAATCCCGTGGAGACGACACGAGAGGGAAAACAAAAGGGTGAGAAACTTATTCAAGATTCTAGGAGCTCCTGACTTTAACACAAGTGTCATCGTCGTTGCCCAGCCACTTCGGATTTCGTTATAAAAGAGGTATTCATGCATAGGTTCAGTTTTAATTTCTCAAATCCTATTATCCGAATTGGGTTTCTTTTAGCATGAGTCTTGATGGTATGAATGCAGCAGGTATTTTATGTATGCATGGCAATGCTTGGGCATGATAGTCACTCAACATATATCACTTAATCATAAGCACCAACGAAACAATTACAAAACATATGCAATGTGCGTCTTTTACTTTATCAATTATGAACTCTTCGAGTTCCTTTCTTAACTTTTTCCACCCTCATCGTAGCCACCAAAATCCATCCAACATGTCGCCCCGATTTCACGTAACCACCAAAACTCCAAATACACCCATCGCCTAGGAATGAGCTCATCCTAACTAGCCGTTGCTAGATTCATACGGGAAAGAGAGGGAATCATATCTCTTTCTTGGATCACCCTACAACCCTTAACTCGGGAAGTTATAATGGGATCATTTCCATATTATCATATCTTGTATGGATGCAACATGAGCATAAAACCACAAAACATCATATAACATATCCTTATTCATATCTCATATTCTCATGCATTTTAAACATAGCATACCTCATCATTATAGCAACATGTCATACATCCATACATTTTCATGCTGATGGTATGTAAGTCATTCACATACATCAAAATCATACTTATTCGATCTCATTCTCACATCATATCTCCCTACCTTAAGATATTTTATGCTTTGACCCTCACGGGTTTTAAACTTGTGTTCTAGTTATCCTAACACCCATTATAGAACTTTATAACATCTAAGGGATCACTACTTACAATTCTCACTAAGCTTTATGTTCACTAATATAACCAAACAGGATTGCATCACTTAGGTAGAAAATTATCATACGCTTACGGGTCCTAGAATCCTTTTTACCCTTTCTACGTTCCGTCTTCGCCTAAGGCTCTATAATCAACTTCTAAATCAAATATGAGGGATTCCTACACATATCCACTAATTATTAACCATTCTCCTTAAATTCAATTATGCTGGAACAGATTTTGCCATTCTTGGGTCTAAGTGTTCTAGAATTCTCATTTAAGTCCTTCCTAGTTACTTGTTCTTTCCTAACTTTCCTAGATCGTTCCTTACTTCACTCAAACATAATTTTACACATTTTAACACCATAAAACAGAATTTATACAGTGGCCAAGTGCACAAGGCAGAATCGAAAAAATATAGCTCATAAGTCACATAATCTCATGATCTAAAAGCATATAAGTTGCTAGTTTTCTCTTGGAATAATTTAGGAAACTCAAAACTGTTTTAGAAACCAATTAATCTCATTGAAATCACATAAATGTGGGTGAGGTCAGTAGCTAAAATAATTTGTTCATGAATTAGATTTAAAACATCAAATCTTGCTCATGAAATTTTTTAAGTTTGCCTAAGCTTGGAAAAATTCCAAGACATAAGCTATTGGCACTTATGATTAGATGAACTCACAGCAAGTCCTTCATCATCATCATAAGGCCGAAATGGCATTCATGGAATGCTTCCATTTTCTAAAACTTTACTTGTAATACTTGGGCAAGTTTTGAGCTCTAGGATGTTTAGGTGATGGCATAAATTTAAACATGCTATGCACTTGTTTTACTCTTTATTATAAAATAAAGTGAGAGCATAAAATAAATATGAGATACAACCTCATTATTATCTTTAAAGATTAAGTGATGACTTGAAATATAAACATGAAATGCAAGCTTGGAAATTTAAACATGATAATGCAAGTTCATTTAGTTATTCTTGAGAGCTTAGTGATGGTATCAAAATAAATATGCTATGCAATGCATAAACATAAATATGTATGCAACTCATTTTATCTTAACTAGAGTTCTTTCAAAACTTTAGAGGGATAATATAACCTTAACCCAATATGTATCTTAACAATATAAAGTGAGCTTTAGAGTTCTTAGCACCAAGTCTTCAAAGAAGCCTTTGATTTTAAGCTTCATCATCAAGCTCAAAAAATGGACACAAAACTCAACACTTTGTCTAAACAAGCATACAAAGAACTAAGTCATATTCTTTATTTTATTGCTCATGGGCTTCAATCTAGAGTAAAACTCTTAGAATGATCGACCAACTTTAAGGTTGGCAAGGGTAAGCTTAGAGCTCTTTGAAAACATAGGTTTGATTTTCTTAACAACACTTTTAGTGATCTACTCAACATTTTTATCAAACTTTGTTCAAAGGAAGGAAAGAAAACCGAAACTTTGGCAAGGGAAAGGAAAGGAAAAATCGAAACTTGAACAAGGAAAAAGGAAAAGAAACCAAAAGCATATATGGTCCAAGACTAAGTTTTTCAAGTTTTAGAGGTTTCTCACATGGCATCACAAGACCATTATCTTGAAACCTCATCATGAAGCCAAAGTTTTTCTCAACCAAAGGCCCTAAGGCCGAAATGAAGAAAGGAAAAGGAAAACTTTGAAAACCAAGAGAAAACTAAAACTTTTCTTAAAAAAAGTAAGGAAAACTTTGAAATAAAACCCCTATCTAAGGAAGTCTTAAAAGAAATGAGAAGAAGCTTGTGTCCTTGAAAGAATGAGAAGACAAAATCTTCTCTTGGAGGAGGATATGAATTCGGCCAAGCAAGGAACTCAAGGAAGATGATTTTTCCTTGAGAAAGCAAGCTTGAAAATGGAAAGATTTAGTGTTTGAGAGGTGGTTTGAGGTGAGGGAGTGGTGGTTCAAGGTTGTTTATGGTGGTTTGCGGTGGTGGAAAGCCTTCTTTGAGGGTGGAGGAAAAATAACAAGATGAAGAGAAAGTTAAAAGAAAAGAGAAAATACAAGAAAGCTTAAACTTGGCAAAACTTTTAAAGTGCAACCAAGTTCTTCAAGGCTTGGTATTTATAGAGAATTTTCAACTTTGGGGCTAATTAGGGAGGAGGAAGGCCGAAGGTTCTTTGGCCATTTGGGGAGGAAAAATATCTTACATGGGTATGGGCTTAGGCATGGCGAGCATGGTCAAGGTATGGCTTGAGGTATGGCATTTGGAGTGAAATAAAATCAACATGTAATGAATTATGGAGGGGGAATTCGGCCAGCTTTGTGCAGCCAAGGGAGAGGATAATTTGTTCATGTAATTGTGGTTTAGTGATGTGTTTAGGTGTTTTTTTTATTAAGGTTTGATTAGGAGTTTGTAAGAAAGTGTTTAGATGAGGTAATGGCTAATTAAGGTTGTCAAGACTTGATTAGGGAGTGGTCTTGCTAGATTAACAATTTAAAATCATTCTTTAGTCAAATGAAGGTATGGACACAATTCCTTAATTTAAGGAATTGGAGAGAAAACACTATTCAAGATTCCATGACTAGGAGTTTTGAATCAAAGAATGTAATTAGAGTTTAACTAAGCAATCTTAGGCCCTAATTAACCTTAATAAATTATTTTGACTCTAGATTAATTATCGAAATAAATTAATCTTCGATTAGAGCCTAATATTGCTTAGGTTTGCTTAATTATGTCATTAGGCTCACTGTACACTGTTAGGGCAAAATGGTAATTTTTCACTAAAACTGCTGGGTACCTGAGCTTAACCTATTGTTAAACTTCACTTAAAATATCATTTAAAACCTTTTAGTAAAGTCGGGCTTGACGTAAAACGATGACAACAACCACAGTATTTTGATAATGTCGCGTTGAACTCAAAAATGAGAATCTTCTGCTCTATTACCACACATAACACATAAAATCCCCTATCAACATCAAAACATCCCCTTGAGGATGGCCGAACCGCGATCCTCATTTTCCAGAAAATGACTTCAGGGGCATTTCTCATTTGCACATGGGAAAATGGGCATTACATTTGGTATTTATCCCAGGAAATGGAGAGAGACAATAGAAACAATGAAGACGAAGACATAAAAAGCAATCTCTGGATCGTATTTGATTGTGGAGTAAAGACATAATAACTGCCCTTTGTATTTTATTTGAAAACATGAGACAAAACAACAAATACATGATAAAAGATATTAGTACCTCTACCAGGACAACTGCCTTGCCGCCCATGGTTGTGAGGACATATAAGGAAATATTAAATATCTATAGGGATATTATTGAAAGAAAAATATTAAATTTTTGTATCCATATATTGTCTTCACTATCCCCACTTTTTAGAAGTAGGAATTTTCTGGATTTCTGTCCCTTGTCCTCTCTCCACCTCCAAATAGATTTTTGTCTCTGGATTTTTATCCCACAACCACACACTACCTTATTGTTGGCATGTGTGAACTTCTGGGTGTAGTTGATTGTATTGAGAGAATATTTTCATGCGTACTATTAGCAATAGCACTTATGATTTGAAAGAATACCGGAGGAAAGAGTTTTGTCATAGCTTCCATTCCCCAATTCCAGAAAAACGGTGCTGTTCCAAATCGAGCACTAACAGTTGGCACTCCTAGAATCTCATGAGCACTCCTAACCTCTGGCAAATTCCTGAAAACCATGTATTGAAGTGGAATCCTAATTTCTGAAGAAAGCAAATATGTAGGGGTAATTAAATCAATGCAATGTATGACTAAACAGTTCCAAAATCCTGTTGTGGAAGATTGATATAAGAGCAGAAAATGACCTTAACAGAATGTGCATTACAATTAATGATATGAAAGACTCGATGATGATTTAGTATTGTTTTGTTTTAGAAGCATAGTTCCAGGGAATGTTCTTACTTGAAGCGCTTTCTATGTATCTAAAAACTTACAATAGATAAACATCTCTTCTGCCAATCCCTTTTCCAAAATCAACGTTGAGCATTCCGCTATATGGCTTCAGTTTGACCTTTTCTCCTAGTTGAACATTCCAGCATCAACATTTAATCCTACAAACAAAATGATAATTAATCTAGATAAAATAAATAACTCGTAGAAACTATCTTGACAACAACCTTTGCTATAGGCAACTACTTCCTCTCCCAATAACAAGAAGCTTGTAGCTAATATGGTTGGACCAGCACCACCAGTTCCAGCAGTGTAGTAGGAGAACCTGAGATGGCCATAGCTTCTTATAAGTTGACAAATCAGCATGCCAACCCAGAAAATAAGCAACAATACGTCTGCCGCTGGCTAAACTTAGTCCTTACATCCTTTTTGGGAATTCAGATTTTCCTTCATTTTTCTGCTAAGCTTATTTTGTCTCAGCAGATTGTGAAGGAAAAATTAAAAAGAAAAGGCTTGTTTGATGCATACCATAATGTAGATTAATGAAAATAGATCTGACTATAAATAATTTACAAAACAGAAGGACCTGAAGAAGGTGTTTGATATGCATAAAGTTAGATTCTCAAGCATCCCAAGTGTCTAGGAGTCCACATCAAGGAATTCAAGGTATCATATTAAGGTGGTGAGATATAATGACACCTAATTCCTAAAGTTGGCATAAAAAAGAAAATCACAATCTTCAATATTATATGGGAGTGATAAGGGATGAGTTAAGAATTAGTTAGTAAACTCAGTTAAGCTGTTAAGCTGATTGATTAAGCTATTAGTAGTTGGTTAAGTTGTTAGAAGTTTGTAATGAAGGAAACTCATCATCACTTGTAATATAAGTATCTCAATGCTCAGGAATGAAAGTATCGTGCAAATCATATTCACAAAACTTCACGTGTTCATTCTCTCTAGCTTTAGGCTTTTCTATGTTTTCTTTATCAGTTTTAGCCTTATACCTTACATGTTATCAAGCTACTCTGATCCATGGAGAGGCCTGAAGTTTTCAACACGTCCACTTCTAGCTCCGTGCCAACATTCACTCTGAAAATATTCACAAACCCAATAGCTGATCGCTTAGATGAAGAAAGTTATCTCATATGGCAGCAGCTAGCTTTGGCCACCATCGAAGGTCACAAGCCAGAAGATCACCTTGAAGCTGACAAGGTACCCCCAAGATTCAAGACTGATACTGAAAGAGTTGCAGGTGTTAAATCAGAAGATTACACAAATTGGATACAGCAAGACAAGGTACTAATCTCATGGCTACTTTCATCAATGAATTCTGCATTCAGAAATAGAATGGTGGGCTGCAAATTTGCTCATCAAATTTGGGAAAAGTAGAAAATTTCTTTGCCTCACACACCAAAAGCAAGGTGAGACAGTTGAACACTCAACCAAAAGCAATCAAGAAGGAAGGTCCTGCATCTGATTACTTGCTTAGAATCAAGAAAATGGTTGACTCACTAGCTGCTGTGGGCTCAGCCATCACCACTCAAGAACATATTTAAGTCATACCTGAAGGTCTCACTGAAGAGTATACTCCACTTATTTCCTCTGGACTATCACGATATGAGCCATTCACTGTTGATGAACTTAAAGCTCTCCTCATGGCTCAAGAGGAAATGCTAGAAAAATTCAAGAAAGTTGATCTCAACCTTGTCCAAGCCCATGTAGCTCAAGGGCCAAATCAGTTTTGCCTCAGGAAGAGTAAATGGTGGCAGAAGAGGCAAAGGGGAAGAGGATTCAAAGGAGGAAGAACATGGAACAACTCAAATCGGCCCCAATATCAATTGTGTGGAAAAGTGGGTCATACAGTCTGAGTGTTATCATCGCTTTGATCAGAGTTTTCCCAATCCTACAAGGACTGCTACGAATCATGCTCCTCCACCACCCTCCTCATTTCATAATCCAAGAGCCTATATAGCTGGTCCTGCAACACTCACTGATAGTACATGGTATCCAATTCTAGAGCCGCTCATCATCTCACCAATGATCATAAGAACTTGCTGTCTAGCTCAGATTACAATGGTGGTGAACAAGTGCTGATAGGAAATGGCTTAGGTATGATTATCATTGGCAGTTCAATTCTTCATTCCCTTAACTCAAAAAGATTTTTTAAACTCAAAAATCTTATGCATGGGCCACATATTGCTAAGGATTTGATTAGTGTTTCAAAGTTTGAAAGAGATAATCATGTCTTTTTTTAATTTCACCCTGATTTTTGTCTTGTTAAATCCCAGGTAACCAAGGAGATTGTTCTCCAGGCTCACATAAAAATGGGCTATCAATTTGACAATGCTATAATCCCTAGGAAGGTGTCATCTGATGCAAACAATGCCATTGCTTTTCACACTAGTATCTCAATGTAATATCTCTGTTCAAAGGAATAAAAATGGTGCTGATTGTTCTTTTTGTGAGGCTTGTTGTTTAGCAAAAGCACATGCTCGGCCTCATTTTCCTTCCATACACAACTATCACCCACTTGAACTAATTTTCTCAGGTCTGTGGGGACCTGCACCATGTCCCTCCAAATCTGGCAATAGATACTATGTAGCATTTATTGATGCAACAACCAGATATTCATGCATTTACCTGTTGGAGTTAAAATCCCAAGTATTTACAGCCTTTCAGCAATACAAACTAATGATTGAAAAGCTTACAGGCCTATATATAAAGAACCTACAAACTGACAATGCAAAAGAGTAGTTATCACATAATTTCACCAATTTTCTTAGCACAAATGGAATCACACACAGGCTCACATGTCCCTACTCCCATCAACAAAATGGGAGAGTAGAAAGAAAGCATAGACACATCACAAAGACAGGTCTAGCCCTTCTAGCCACTGCATCATTACCAATTTCATTTTGGGACGATGCTTTTGTCACAGCCACACAGCTCATTAACAAACTACCATCCTCCACCACAAACCACACTTCACCCAATGAATTACTCCTCAACCACAAACCAGATTATAACACCCTTAGAGTATTTGGTTGCAGCTATTTTCCTAATCTCAAACCCTATAATGCACACAAATTAGCCCTTAGATCCGACAAATGCCTATTTCTTGGCTATGCATCAAATCACCAAGGCTACAAATGTTTGTCTCCAACAGGGAAATTGTATATATCTAGAGATGTTGTGTTCCATGAAACTGAATTCCCATATCTGCACCTGTTCCTCAGTCACACACTACATACACCTCCCTGCACACCTTCATTCATGCCTTGCATCACACTCACTCACAAAAAGCCTGTTCATCCATATACTACTGCCAATTCTATTTTATATGCTACACCTGCTGCTGTTGTTCCTTCTCCTGTAACTGCAGGTACCATCTCAACACCTAATACTACTGCCCAAGCATTACCTGTTACCAGTGTAGAGATCTAGTTGCCAGGCAACAATCCACCTGCACAAGTTACCCCCAAACAGAATCCTATTAACACTCACAGTATGCAAACCAAAAGTAAGAATGGTATTACAAAACCCAAGACATATGCTGCTGCAGTCACTGGCTCAAACTCAGATCTACTGCATACAGAACCGCTTTCTACTGCACAGGCTTTGCTGTCTCCACACTGGAAACAAGCAATGCAAGAAGAATATCAGGCTCTTATGAGGAACTCTACATAGTCTTTAGTACCTCCTCCAGCCAATGTTAAACCTATAGGCTGCAAGTGGGTTTTCAAGATCAAGAGAAATCCAAATGGAACAATTCAAAAGTATAAGGCAAGACTAGTTGCAAAAGGGTTCCATCAAAAAGAAGGGATTGATTTTGGTGAAGTTTTCAGTCTTGTTGTGAAACCCTCAACAGTGAGAATCATGCTCACCATAGCTCTGTCTCAAGGCTGGAAAATATGACAATTTGACTTCAATAATGCTTTCTTGAATGGGGATCTTAATGAAGATGTGTACATGATGCAGCCTGAAGGGTTCACTCAAGGACAAACTCACTCAGTTTGCAAGTTAAACAAAGCTTTATATGGTCTAAAACAGGCCCCTGAGCATGGTTCTCCAAGCTCAACACAACACTCAAAAAGTTTGGCTTTTGCAGTACAAAATCAGACCCATCTTTATTCACTAGGTTTGCAAGTGGTAACACAACATATATCCTTGCATACATGGATGACATCTTAATTACTAGTAACAATCCCACTAAAATCTTCTCCCTGATCACTCAACTAAATGCTATATTTGGCTTGAAAGACCTAGGAGAAATGCATTATTTTCTTGGTCTTGAAGCTCATAGGACTGACAAAGGAACAATCCACCTCAACCAAGCAAAATATGTCAGAGACCTGCTTAAAGAGCATGCATGGTATCAGCCAAACCCATGCCAACACCCATGGTCTCTTCACTGAACCGTCTGCCCGGAGACACTTCCGTCTCAATCCTAGTCTATACAGATCTGTGGTTGGTGGACTCCCATATGCCACCATCACAAGACCTGACATAGCCTTTTCTATCAACAAAGTCAGTCTAGCCATGTTGCAACCACTAAAGTCTCATTAGAAGGCTGTCAAAAGGATCTTAAGGTACCTTTCAGGGACCATTGATCAGGGGCTACACTTCCACAAGTGCAAGGAATTCAGGCTGCTTGGTTTTTATGACTTAGATTGGGGTCAGATGTGGATGATAGAAAGTCAACAAGTGGGTATTGTGTGTACCTAGGCCCAAACCTTATCTCCTGTCCAACAAAAAGCAACATGTTGTATCCAGATCTAGTACTGAAGGTGAATTTCAAAGCCTAGCATCTGTAATGGCCAAGATCACATGGTGCCATGCTTTACCCGCTGCATTATGTGACAACAACAGTGTTGTGCTCCTTGCCTCTAACCCCATCCTTCATCAACGTACAAAACACTTTGAGATTGACCTTCATTTTGTACGAGATCGGGTTATTCAGAAGCAGTTGTTTGTTCAACAAATTCCCTTTACTGAGCAAATTGTAGATGTCCTTACCAAACTTCCCCAACAGCTTTCCTTCGTTTCGTGACAAACTTCGGTCTGTCCTATCAGCCCCTTAGTTTGAGGGGGAATGATAAGGCATGAGTTAAGAGTTAGTTAGTAAACTCAGTTAAGCTATTAAGCTGATTGATTAAGCTGTTAGTAGTTGGTTAAGTTGTTAGAAGTTTGTTATGAAGGAAACTCATCATCACTTGTAATATAAGTATCTCAATGCTCAATAATGAAAGTATCGTGCAAATCGTATTCACAAAACTTCACGTGTTCATTCTCTCTAGCTTTAGGCTTTTCTCTGTTTTCTTTATCAAGTTTAGCCTGATACCTTACAGGGAGGAAATATCACCTTAACCTTTCTGGCTTGTGTTCACCTTCACTTTCTGCAGCACGGACTAGCTCTGCTGCCATGACTAGGACAAAATTTTAAGAAAGGTTAGCAATATATACAGCATGGATTAGTCATTAAATTTACAAATACATGCTTCACCTCACTCTGTCAAGTACAAACAAGAATGGGATAAGCAAGCGCAGAAACATTCATTCAAATCAGCAGCTCATACAATTTTTCATAGTCATCTGAAAGATAAGCAATGCATAGTGACTACTTTTGACATTTAAGTGTTTTCCAGGACAGTTTAGTATAAATTGGTGAACAAATGATTCACGTAGTGATGATTTGCCAACATAAGAATACAGCACATAGATAAGCAGCAAGTAATAAGCACCATTGCTCACTCCAGGGTATATTCCCCCTGTTGTTATAGCCGGAACATTCGCAGCTAACGCCTTGCTCATAAAGGACTTTGTACGCCATGCATAGCTTGTGTCATCACAAACATCAACATATGCAGTCTGTGCCAAGAAACATATCGAAAAAGATAGTCAGGCACATGCAAATGTAAAGGGCAAGAACCAAGATATATGTATGTGTTGAGAGATTTTCTCGTGGACAAAAGCGAGTACTGACAGTTGAAGGTAGAGGGTAAGGGTACCTTGGTATTTATGGCAGCTTCAAGCACGCTACATTTTTCTGCCTGTTGGAAAGGTCCAGCAGCATGAACTACAAGATCTACATCTGCAGAGAGCAGAAACAACCTAACACATTGTCACTATCACTCAAATATCCAATAAGAGTAAAGATTCATTTTAATCCTTGAAATTTATCTGTGCTTTAATTTAGACCACAAAATTAAAAATAACTATTTAGTCCCTGAAGTTCAAAAAGTTATTCAAGTTGACCTCTAAAGAAATATTCATGTCTTGGACTTCACAATCAAACACGAGAGAGGTGTTTTATGTCTCTCTTCACTATCTTTATCTCCACTATCCATAGACAGTTACCAAATGCTACCTAAAAAGCCAAATTTGAACAGGTTTTTGCAACTTTATATAATAAATTATTAATTTCTTAATGAAAAATGTTATTTGTCTTACAAAATATAGGATCATTACATTCATCTCATCCACCATTAGATGATGTCACTGACTTAAATGATGTTCACACCCCATTCAACTTGATGATGAAATCAACAATCTAATGTATTGAGTACAAATAATATAACTCTTAATATAATCAACAACATCAATAATCAACTTCAATTAACAACACAAAGTAAATAAACAAAATGCCAAATTGGTAAATGTTAATATATCTGTCAAAAACCAAACACATATTAAGGCAAAACAAAAAAAAATCATGGTAAACGTATAAAATTATTTGAGCTGACAAAATTATCCCTATAAAATCATTATTACTCATATTGGTAAATGTATTAACACATTCAAATTAAGGGAATAAATGCAAGGAAAAACTAATGTTTTCTACATATTGTAAATAGACAGATATTTTGAAACACCAAAAAGTCTAAAAATGACATATATATTAAAAATAGGGACGCTAACGACTAGCAAAGTTAGTTATGGTTTTAAGTTTGTTACGTGATTAGTTACCAAGAGAAGAGATATTCCCTGTACGTGGGTATGCAGCACTAGCAGATACACACACCCACTCCAACGTGTATATAATATATACACTTACTGTGTTCAGTTCATTCTCTTCACATGCGGTTATTATATTCTTCTAGCAATGGTGAGCTAAGCAAATGCAACAAAGCTTACTTTACCTTTCAAAGCAGTTCGGAGTGAATCTTGGTCGTCGATGTCAACATGAGAAAAACCTGAATTGCCCCCGAGTTTTGCAACGAGAGCTTCACCTTTCTCTCTGTTTCGGCCGGCGACGAGGATTCGGAGGTCAGGGCAGAGGTTGGAGAGTGCAATGGCGGTGGATCCTCCGACTCGACCCGTTCCGCCGAGGACCAACACACGAGGGTTGCAGGTCTTCTCCGGCAGCTGAACCCTCTCGATAATATTGTTGCTGTTTTTGTTTTTGTTAGTTTGGAGTTGGCTCTTCAGCTTCAATTTCGGTGGCAGCCATTTCAAATTCAAAGGCACCCAACCTGGCGCCATCGAATTGAAATAGTATAGTAGCTGACCGCACTTCCCTCTTCCTTTCTATTTCTAAGCTTTGCTTTGCTTTGTGATGTGTGTGTTATCAAAACTTATCATCTAGGAGTATTCGCTATCTTTTGTTTATCTTTGGCTGTTGCTGCTGCCGTTCTCATGGAGGCAAGTTATATACTTGGCTAAATTGACGCCACTAGACAAGCAACCTCCCATTTAAGAAACATATATATTATGTCTTTTACGTCTTGTAATTATATTATATATGCACCGTGGTCAGTGTATTTAAATGCAAGACTTTTTTTATATTTATTGTGCGAAAAAATTAAATTCCGCAGTTATTCATCGCTTGAAAAAGTTAATTCGATTCAATATGAAACTTTATAGACTAAAATAAAATGATTTAAACTCAACAAGGGCAATGCTTATATTTTAAAATGACCCGCCCCTGATGAAAGTACGTAACTAGATAAATAATTTAAACTCAACAAGGGCAATGCTTATATTTTATTTCCTTTTACTCTCTCTCTCTCTCTCTCTCTCTCTCTCTTCACAATCGAAATAGAATGTTCATTTCATGATTTCCCATCACAAAACTTTTATTTTACAACTATTAATTGACACGTATTTGTTCCCACTTTAAACCTCTACTACACTTGGATGATCTTCTAAAAACTTCTCCAATGTAAAGTCAAGTTTATACTGAAATGGTTGTGAAAAAAAAAAAATCTAACACAAAGCTAGCAGCATTAAGGTTACCATCATTTGACAGAGAAACCAGAATATTACAAGACATCAAACAAACACCGTCTACAAGTCCACAACTATATATCAGTGGGTTTTTTTTTTTTCCCGAACTGACAACCCCTGTCCGGAATATCTAGCGAACATGCTAGCAAAAACAATGTATAAACAAAATTAAATTCAATGAAGAAAAACAAGAAGGAAAAAAAGGAAATAATATTAACTATTGAGGAGAGTCTCGATGGCTTCGAAGAAAAATGCCGACATTTCCGGGCTTGGTGTCTTGATTGCACATTTGAGGCCAGGGTTTCCAACCACCGTGGTGAGTTCAATTAATAATGGTATCCCTCGAGGGAATTTAGCTGAGAAGTAAAACACGTCCTGGTTTGCATTCTTGCGCTTTGCAATGAAGAACACATTTGATGCAGCCAGTCGCTCCAGTGTTGCATCCACACCACTAATCACAATGGCTGGGAAGTCCTTAGAAACCTCATTTGAATCAGGAAGAGACCTCCATGTCTGCAGCATAGGAAATGATCAGGTTTTAATCTCTACATTCAAGTAACATCAAATTTGCAAGTGAGCCCACAGTCTAGTAGCAGACTCCTATATGTCTCAATGAGATAAGGGAGGTTGCGAATTCAACTTCCATCCCCACCTCCACCTCCACCTCCACCTCCACCTCCTATCCCCTTATATCTTAGTTTAAAAAATTTTAAAAAGAAAAGTTACCATTAAATTTGGATAAAGTTTCACACTTTGATATTATGTGTAAATTATATAAAAACAATGAGCTCTATATAGAAAATTTTTAACCCAATTTTCACCCTTATACCAAATACAACCTGAAGAATTGAAAGTTATAACCTAAATTATCAAGTGGGAACCTATTGCAGTTGTCCAGCAAAAGGCATACCTCTAGGAAAGTGGATCGTTCCATTTTACCATCCTCAGAGAAAAATACATGGAATGGGATTTTATCATTAAAATACCAAACAGGCTGTTGGTTGTTTTTCACAGCAACCTGCAGAAGTGAGCTAGGAGGACCTTGGGACATGTTCTGGAACATAACCATAGGAAGGAGTGTTCTAGCTGATGTTCCAGGTTGCAATTGTGGAACCTGAAAGGCATTGAGCTATCTATTAAAACTTAATTTGATAGAAATCTCCAAGTAAAAAAAACCATATAAGCAATAATAACCTGCAGGGGTCCAGCAGCCGCAAGACCAAATGTGTTCTTATTAAATTGAATCATGAAGCCATCAAGTGGAACCTGAGTGTTGTTTTCAAACAACAAACTGTAAAATATTTGACCATCCTGCCTAGTCAACTGTGCACTGATTTGTAAGCCCTGCCCAGTTGAAGCAGGAAGTAAAATAGGCAATGGAGGCCTGCAAACAGTGCAGAAGATCTGATGAAGAATGATTTCATACAAAGGAGAGTAAGTAATTAAGGTTTCATAAACAGCTCAAGCATTACATGTGTTGATGCCGGCCAGAACCAGAACTCGTGTAACCCTATTTGCATATTTAATAATATGCTACAGCATCATGTAAATCATCACCGACCACTATTTCTATGCAGAAGTAACACTTTGATGCAAAACTTCTAAAATGCATAGCAGATTACAATAGGGAATTTCTTATTAGTAAGCCACAATTAATTCTCAAAATTATCAGTGTTTCACTGAAACTCACCCAGTAAGAGTAGCTGGTTGATCAAGAGGAACAATAGAACTATTATCCATGCCCATCAAATCACCAAGTAAATCTGGCACAGGTGCAGCAGGTGGAGGTGATGTTGGTGCAATGGATGCAGGTGCTAATTGGCTGGTGGTGGGTGGTGAAGCAGCACCATTGGCTGGATTTGCAGGTGACTCAGAATACCCCGTTTCACTTCCCTCAGGATAGTCTTCATCTTCAGTTTTCTGGGCCGAAGTGTGTACACGGGTTACAAATGCATCTGGGGGTTTGTGATACACAGAAGATAATGTAGCAATGTTGACAAGGAGCTCATCAAGTAGAGAAGGATCAAGTTGGTTTGAGTCATCAGTTATCACAGGCTTCTCAGCTAACACAACATCCTTAGCTGCCTGAGAGAGACAAATTACAGTTAAAAAATTCAGTTTGTTTATAAAGTCCATTAAGCACCTCAACTGATTAGCATGTGTAGGTATAACTGCAGACAAAGGAGATTGGATTCTGATTCAAGAAATCAAACCTCAGGGTCAGTAGAGAGGAGCCGCCAATATATGTATGCACGATCTCGCAAATCAGGATTATCTGTCTCCATAGTGGCATTGTTCAAAACAACCTGTAAAAATTAGTTACAAAGGGAAACTTAGCATAGCATAGTATGATGGATCAGCATCTTTCAGCCATATAAAAAGTTCAAATCCACCCTACAGCTCTATACCCTATCCTCCTAATATTGTTCCACTTAAATCCACCCTACAGTTCTTCCCAAATTCTATTGTTTGAAGTGATGTCTACTATCTACGTCATCACATAGCTTATTGAAGTATAGAAGTTATTAGTGAAGATCGTGCAAAAATAGCATGCATCAGTGACGATCAGCAAGATTCCAAGAAAACAAAACATGCATCCTGAGGTAGGACCTGAATCATTTGCTGTGGAACTTCAGTTGGCTTCTTAAGGAAAAGTTTGACAGTAGCAGTCAGCAATTGTAGTTGGACTTGTGCAGGTTCTTCAGGGAAACTCTCTAAGAAACTTTCAAGAAGCTCATCAGCATTGTCAATTCTTTCCGCATATTCACCAATGATCCAGATCATTGAGGCCTATCCAGATAGTTGAGGACTCAGAAGAGACAAAAAGATATGGTAATGGCAATCATAAAGGCACTCAGATTAATTAATACCTTGGCTTCTGGTTCATCCAAGGTGTCTAAGCTCTCACAAAGTGTTGCAATTATAGACTCATATCTGCAAAGTGGAACAAAAGTTCAAATAAACTCTGAAATATAATAGCATTCACTAACATTGCTATCTTTTCCCCTCCCCACAACAAAAAGGTAAAAAGCAGATAAGAAAGGATAATACGTGTTGGGGTATCTTCTAAATATATCTTTGATAACAATGATTGCCTCTTGAACAACATAGTTTACTTTTATTTTGATCAACTCAAGCAAAACACTGATGCATCTTTCAGCCGCTCTCTCTAATTTGATGGCACAACGACCAATTGCGCGAACAGCCTTTCTAACAAAATCTACATCAACTTCAGTAGCATATTCCTTAAATTCCAATAAAACCTGCCAATATTATAACCAAAAGATCAAAGAAAATCAAAACTAACTCCATGCTTAATATAACACATGAAGTTGCAGGGACTAAAAGCTTTGCAAGAATTCTACTGATAAAACGAATATGCAAATGGTAAGGCTGCACTCAGCACCAATCGAATGAAAGGTCCACAAGTCCCATCAATGTAACTAGATAACTTATTTTTTATAGAAGAAGGGATTTCATTAGAGAGAAGTGAGAAAGTACAAGGACAAAGTATATAAGACAAGGAAGGAGCTAAAATGGCTCAAAAATCATTTGCAACCATGGGAAAGGATATTATATTGCCATATCTTTGGCCAGAAAATATTTTGTGCAGTGTTCACAAAAATGCTAAACATATTGCATTTTACACAATGAAAAAATTGGGGAGTGGGAGAGAAATATGAACTGAAGCAATGTAATATCAAGTTTACCTGGTCTATATTTCTGTCCGAAGCAAGCTTTATCATAATTTCTAACTTTTCCATTTTCACATAGATGGGATCGTTGTACTTGCAGAAGAACACCTGCAGATAGAATAGGAGCAGACCTTCACTAGTGCCCAAATGCACTATTACACAGTGACAATTTTAAAAAATAAATAGACCACCACCTTAATTTCATGTGCAAGAATAGTTGGTCTTCTTTGTACTATAAGATTGATATTACGCAGGGCAACATATTGTATTTCAGGTTCTGCAGAGAGTAATGTCACAAGAGGAGGAGCCATCTTTTTGCAAAGATTCCGAACCACATCAGTACTGGTGATAAGCTCCATTTGTTGAAGGATCATCTACATGCCATTAAAAACTGTAGTTAGCAAACCATGCAAAATGTGATCTCTGAAGCATCAACAATGACTCATGGCAATGCAAAATAACAGGTTAAATCTTATAAGGAAAAAAAAAACCTTAACAGCTGACAGTACAACTGCACAATTGGCATGCTGTAACCTTGGTGTAACTCTTTCTACTATGTTTTCTGCCTCCCGAGCATCAGCTGCCTTGTATCTAGAGAGAGCATCCAGTATAAAAACTTGACCCCATCTGGTACATGATGTAAAACAAGTGAGTTAGCTTAAATGAAACAACATGGAACTGATTCAACTGAAGATAGACAAAGAAAAGACAAGATGACAACAACTAAAACAATAACCAAAAACTGCACAATCAACAAAATAAAATAGTTTAGGAAGACTTTTGGTTTATGATACAACTGACTCAAGTCCTTCAGGACAATTTCAAGACTGGACTTCCTCAAGATTGTTGCTCCATTTTCTCTCAATTATATTCTCCACAGTTTACAAAGAATGGTTTAAACAGATATATTGCCCTAAGGGAACAAAATCATGACTAAACTCAGCTGTTAAGACTATGCCACTCTCAATCTTTGTATTTCGATTCTTAATTATGAGAACAAAAAGTATTGGAGGCAAACTTACTCTGTACATTCATTTAAAGCAGTGAGGAGCTTTGAGAGCGTGTGGCTAGTGATCTCAAAGATAGGTCTACTGCTATTTTCCTGAATTTCAGCAAGTGCTGCCACAGCATTAGCTACAACCATTGGATTATTATCAGATATCAAATCCTTCAGGGAATCCAAAAAACCCCTGTCCTCAACTAACTCTGCATTTATGTCATAAAGCTTTGCAACACAGATGGCTGCAGTCTTGCGAACATATGGATCATCATCCTGTCAATAATATCATGCACAAGTAAGGAGTACAGATGAGTGGCCCAAAAAAACAATTAGTCACTGTTATCAGCACAATCGAAATTCAAAAGTACCTTTAGGCACCTCTGAAGGGATCACATAGATACTCAGTAATTTTATCAACACGAATGCAGCCCATTGTCCGCACAGCTAAGGCTCGAATTAAAGGATTTGGATCTTGTGAATCCTGTGCAGCAATTTATATAATGAATGAGAAATAATTGTGTCATGCAACGTCAGAATAACTTCCATCAGGAAGAGTATGGGAAGAATTCCTTGAAAAGAGTATAAAAAGCTACGACTTGCATTTCAAGATAAACATCTCTGTCCGAACAAAGCAACATGAACTAGGGTAAATGACTGGGGATGAATTGCACTAGTTAAAATATAAGGTATAGTTTAAATTGGAAACACAAGATGAGGAGGGAAAAGGGAGATATAGTCAAGACAAGCCACAAAAGCCATGAAGTTAGTGATTGCAAAGCATAACAGAAGAACCAATACAGAAAGAGTACAAGAGGAAGGAACACAAACGAACAAAAGAATGGTCATTCCAGTTTTTACCTTAACAAACGTATTTACTGCAAGTATTGCAAGGTCAGGCTGGCTCTTCGCATAATTTATGAGATACAAGTAGACCAACTTTTTCAGCTCCAAATTTTCTGTTTGCATGCAATTCACCACATCTGTAAACAAAGACGAGACATCCTTCCCGACAGTCATCGCAGCAATCACCTTTTTCACAGCATCTTTTCTCTTATCCTACAAGACATAACAAACAGAGAAGTAAGTCTCGCATGCTTTCTACATCCCATACAATTTTCATTCAACCATGCCAACAAAAAAGAGAGGCCACCAAAAAGGCAAGACAACAACGTCACCAAAAAAGAAAAAGTCTAACAATTCAAAATAGTGAAACAGTAATCACCGTATGATCAGTTTTCAATCAGAACATCAACAAATCACTGTGTTAACCACAAAAAATCAAAACAGCAAATCAGGAACATGGCAATGAGTTTCATTCATAATCATAGGTTAGTAAGTGAATGTCGTAATGAAATTTCTACTAGAGGCACTAAATCCGTGGACATAAAACACAAATCAAGACTATAATCTCAATCAACATTGGAATAAATCAGAATCGTCTTATTTATTTAAGCATTATTTTTCTATTTGTCAATTCCGTGATGTTTATACAGAGAATTCAGCTCTAACTACAACTTCGTAAATCTGAAAGCAAACCTAAATTGCGCCGTTGAATGATCAGAAACACAAAAAAGTACAATAGCACCAAGTATCTGACTCGGATCCAGAAACGATGCGAATCTACGAATTCGAAAACAAACCATAACTACAAATCAAAGGAAAATCACTACAGATCTGCGGCGAGCGCGCGGCGCGAACAACGAAATTGCGATGAAGGGAACACGATCGTAAATGAGAGGATCGGAGGATAGGGAGGGTACCTTGTACTGAGAATTAAGCTCCTCTTTGAGCTCAGGGATCTCACCCTTCTTGGTGGTGGAGAAGTACTTGGAATCGTTCCTACTCATCTTCTTGTTCTTCCTTCAGTGTTGCGTCTTCTCCTTCTTCTGCTCGTTCCCCTTCAGAACTCTGAAATGGTAATGAAGGAAGAAAAGTTAAAAACGGACGAATTGGTAGAACGTTTTAGCTGCAACTGCTGGCAGAGAAGCACCAGAGGTCCAAGCGACGTCGTCTACTCTGTTGCGCGAAGAGTAATCCAACTCGCATTTGGTTTGGGGCGAGGGGTACGTGGGAACTGGGAAGTCTTAAGTTTAGAATTATGGGCCTTTTTACCGAAATAAAATGAAAAAAAAAATTATATGTGAAAGTGTTACATTTTAAATTTTTACGTACTTAAGTATACCCTTTTTTTTACATTAGGAAAATCAATTAATTATCAAGTAACTTCTCAAACTTGAAATACAAAAGAAGCAGTCACTAATTGACTGATTTCAGTTGATAATTTTCTCATAGAAATTGGTCAATACTTGAGTAATTTCCTTGCATTTGAAATGTGAGAAATTGACCAATAGTTAACAAATTTCTGACACTTCTTAGAAATCACCTATATATTGACCGATTTCCAACTGATTTTGGAATTGTTTGGTTGTCCGGCCCCACTCTCTTTCACATGTTTTTTTTTTACATGGCATGTTCTTATTTATTTATACAATTATACAAGTACAATACAATGGACTAAAACTTAATTATATCAACTTTATAAATGCTTAACGTGGCTCCTCCAATGTATTTCATAAATCACACCAATGCAGCTTGTTTTTTAGGTGGAGGTTAAAAAATTAAAATCCAATAAACAATTTTAAAAAATTTAGGGCCTGTTTAAAATGATTTTTGTTTTTTTGTTTTCAAAAATAATTTTACAAAGTAAGTTTAAATACAATTTTTAAAAATAAAAGAACTATAAAATCTATTTGATTTGTTGTTTTAAAAAATAAGTTTTAAAAATAATAACATGAAAACACTGTTTGGTAAATGATTTTTTAAAAGTAAAAAATTGATTGAGCAAGTGCAAGTATTATACAACTGTCTTGTTTGTAAGGTTGAAGTACAGTACAATAGTCATTTGTCATCTAGAAGTTCTCAAACCTTCAGCGAACAATGTCCTTGGTGCTTACCTGTTTATTTCTTTTGTGTGCAGTGAAAAGAAACAAAGACAAGTCCAAAGGTAATCACAAAATTGCCACCGTCTATTTTTAAGGACAACATTTTAAAAACTTGTTAGAAGTATTTTGTGATTTTGATTTTTAAATTTTTAAAAACAATGTTGAAAAAACAGATTGTCTAACACATTTTTTTATTCTTTTTATTTTAAAAATCAGAAACAGTTTTAAAAATGCTTTCCAAACAGGTTGTTAGTCTTCCAAATAATAATGATTTAGTTATCCGAAAAAGAACAAATTATTTAGCTTTATATTATAGAATTTAATTTGTATAACTTTAAATTGTTAATCAATATAATTTCATCAAAATAACGGATCATATAAAGTGATTTTCTACTATTTGTAACAAAAAAAGGTATATATTTACTATCACAACAGTTCATTATGATTTGTAATTTTGATGAAATTGTTCATCTATATAAATTAAACTTTATATTTTAACATTGAATTAAAAGTGTTTACTTATTTGAATATAATCAATGACTTACATAATGTCAATTGTCTTGTCTAAAAAATTATCAGAACTTTGTTAGGTAAAACAATTTTGTTATCATAATAATATATGAATTTTTTTTTTTTGGGTTAGTAAGTGAATATATAGTTCAAAAAAACCAGCAAGAAACATTGACAAAAGACAAAAGACAAAGTATGCGTTTTATTGAGGAAATTGAACATTGACGATCGAATAATAAAATTAATTGCAGTGGGATGAATGTAACAATCGAGCCCATTTTAATATTATTTATGGCAAGAATATTATTTGTCGGAATTTGCTAAAATTAAAGAAAAAATACATGAAGAAGTCAAAATAGTGAAATCAACCTATTCATTTAAAAGATAAAAATTGTGTTACATCACTCTAACCGAAATTCAAACTGTATGGTATATTCTACTTAAGATATATTCTTTCAAATATTGTGCTTCTAAGCAAGTATGAGTAGTTAATGGCAAAAGTCTTGGCAGCTTGTACAAATAATAAATTATTATTATTTGGAATACTAATTTTTTTAAATTATTTATTGGGTTTTAATTTTTCAACCACTACCTGAAAAACAAGCTGCATTGGTGTGATTTGCGAAATACACTGGAGGAGCCACATAAAGTGTTTACAAAGCAGATATAATTAAGCTTTAGTTCATTGTATTGTACTTGTATAATTGTATAAATAAATAAGAACATGCCACATTAAAAAAAGCATGTGAGGGAGAATGGGGGGACAACGACAAGTTCTAAAATCGGTTGGAAATCGATCAATACACAGTGATTTCCTTGCATCTGACAAGTGTTAAAAATCGGTTAACTATTGACCAATTTCTGACACTTATTAGATGCAAGGAAATCAAGTATTGATCGATTTTTATGGGAAAAATAATCAACAGAAATCAGAATCAATGACCTTCCTTTGTATTTTAGGTTTGTGAAATTACCTGACAATTAACCAATTTTCCATTCAAAATGTGACACTTCCATAAATATTTTTTTTTCCATTTTATTTCAGTAAAAAAGCCCATACTTATCCTTTGGTCTCAAAATCTTTAACAATTTCTATAAGGAAAATTCTTCTTTTCTAATAATCTAATTATTCAAAATCTATTTTTTATTATGTTAATTTTCTTATGTGGCTTTTTATCCCTGGTACAGGATACCTTTTTATACATTGAAAAGAAGAAAAAGGGGACATTTTACGTTAGTTTTCGTTTACTTTCCATTTGAATAGTTATTATCATTATCATATATATTAACTTATTCTTATACATCACAATAGATATACATTAACTTATTCTTGTTGGCTGCTAGTTCTTTTAATTTTACGTTGATCTGTCTGCCTTTAAGTTATGTTGGTATAATAACATTTTATTTTATTATATTTTGACTGAACTTCAACTGCCTATTGTTATGCTATGAATGAATTATAATAGTAATTTGGATCCTCGAAGAAAAGGTAATCCCTACCAATATTTGCTAGTATTGACCATCTTTTAGTTTGAACTCATTATCCCACTGATAGGCTAAATTGGGTGTATAAATAAAGAGACTAAAAAGGATTGAACTGATTGTTTCATATGACTGTATATGAATTTCATGTATGTATATATTAACTGGATTATCATGCATGCATGTAAATTTAGGACTACATCCATGATAAAAAAAAAATCATATTAAAAGACATGTTTACCTTGAGTAAAGATTTTTGGAACTTATTAATTGGATCTTAATGTATATTTATGTTTTTCAAAAATAAACCGAGGTAACTAGAAATAATTTTAATGACACTAATTAATGTGTGCATTAACATTTGAATTCTCACCCATTTTCTTTTTCCGCATCATCTCTAGATGTGAAGCACTCTAGTGAAGCCTTTGGGGAGGAGCATATACTTGAAGAGTAACTAGAGTGTAGTTCCATTTATAATAATTTAGCTGACTAGACCTGTTTAATTTTTTAGTGATTTAGTTTATTGATGATCGGAGTATTGTTAGCTGGAGAATAATTATTGTTTATAATACTTAATTAGTAGCTATTTTGTATTTATGGAATTGTTTACTTGTTATTGTAATATACTATTTTAGACTTATGATTGGATGAATGTGTTTATTATTACTTTGCTAGTTTTGCTATGAATTGGTATTACATATAATTATGTATGCATCAGCTTTCAGTTTGATTTTTAAATAAAAAAATATTATTTTCCTGCCTATGTTATATTTTGAAACTAGAAAATCATGACGTCAAAGTGAAATAATTTAATAATAAATTCTGATATGACTTAAGCATATGGGGTTAATTGTTGGGATGTTACATTTTAGTATCAAAGTAGTTCGATTCTCTTGGAGCTTGAGGATTGGACTAACTATGCTTTTTAAGCATAAAACGATAGCTATATCGTGCTTATAGTTTGTCTGTATAGTAGACTTTAGGAATTAGAAATGCATGATTGTTTTGCTTGTGTGTCAGAAACCAGTTCATTTAATAACATTGAGTATTGAGACTGATCACCTCAGTGTCTCCTGTTTTATGTGCTTAGGGACTGATGGCACCTGGTAGACATCCTAAGAATCAAATAGAGGATGCCCTTACTAACCAGGGGACATGATAAAGACTTTTAGATAGATGGCTAGATTAATGGAGCTTATGGCAGATCGCTGATCGTCAAGGAAATGGACAGAGCGGGCAGGAGGTGTAGCGGATATGATATTCTCTAAGTTTAGGAGAGTAAAACCTCCAGCATTCCAAGGGACATGTGACCCTAGTGTGGTTGATGCTTAGGTCAAGAGCATTGAAAAGATTTTCTCAGTTGTTTCGTTTTCAAAGGAACAAAAAGCAAGTTTTGCTATCTTTATGCCGGAGGGTGAAGTAGAGACATGGTGGTTTGGTGCTAAGAGAAATTTTGCAGTCATTGATAACATTACCTGGGATATATTCAAGGAAAAGTTTTATGGGAAGTATTTTCCAGCCTCAGTAAGGGATGCAAAGGAAATGGAGTTCCTGGCACTTCAACTGGGTGATATGTCTGTCTCAGAATATATAGTCAAGTTTGAAGAACTAGTCAAATTTTCCAAGCTTTATCGGGGCAATCCGAATGAGGAGTGGAAGTGTATCATGTTTGAAGATGGTCTAAAGCCTAAGATTAATGATGCAATAGCATATTTGGAAATTGTGATTTCGCCACTCTGGCAAGCAAGTGTTACGTCATTGAGGCAAGTTAAAAGAAGTTGGCTACCTCAAGAACTGAAGCATATAAGCAGCAAATGGCATGGCAAGGACAACAGTTCAAGTAACAGGGTGCAAGAAGGCCTTTCCAAACTAGCGGGTTTAGTGGTTCTCAAGGTACCAAGGACAAGCAACCAAGGGGGCAATCCTCCACTAACCCGTACTATATCCATAAAGGTGCCAATTTGCCTTAAGTGCAATAAAGCTCATGGAGATCACCTTGCCTTCTTAGACAAGGAGTATGTTACATGTGTCAGAAGCCTAAACATATCCTTCGTGGCTGCCTTTTGAACACTCAGCAACCCACTTCTAACAAGCCCCAACACCAAGGTAGAGTCTTTGCCATAAGTGCTAAAGATGCCACACAGTCCAACAAGCTTATTTAAGGTATGTGTGAAGTGAATGATCAAAAGCTAGTTGTGTTTTATGACTATGGCGCTATTCATTCCTTTATTTGTCTTGAACATGCAAAATCTGTGTGTTTACCTGTGTTTGAGTTGCAATATGACCTATTTGTGTCTACCCCTATTGCCAAGCCCATCAAAACATATCTAGTCTGCCTAGATTGTCATTTCAATATAGATGGTAAGCCTTTTGTGCCCAACCTTATTTGCCTACCCATGTCTGGTTTAGGGATAATCCTAGGTTTGGATTGGTTATCTGCACATTAAGTCTTGTTAGATTGTAATGCCAAGGTTGCCATTTTCCCTCAAACTTGTCTCACCTGTTAGACATGTCGCTTTCTTCTTGAATACTGTTGAATTGAACTGTTGGGCGATGAGTAAGGGTTTTTTTCTCCTAGTTACTAGTGAGGTGGAACTTGAGCAAGCCTTAGAAAAGATATCAGTGGGTAGGGATTACCTAGATATGTATCTCAAAGAGATAGCCTAGTTTCCCCTAGTTAGAAAGGTTGAATTTTCCATAAAACTTGTTCCTAGGAGGTGGCCAATATCTACAACTCCCTATAGAATATCCCCCTTGGGTTAGCTGAGTTGAAAACACAAATTGAGGACTTGCTAGAGAAAAAGTTTGTGAGAATTAGTGCTTCAACATAGGGAGTCCTAGTCTTGTTTGTTAAGAAGAAAGACGGGAGTTTAAGGCTATGTATATAGACTATAGGCAATTGAACAGGGTGATGATGAAGAATAAGTACCCCAACCTAGGATAGATGACTTGATAGATTAGTTGAGGGAGCTATGATATTTTCAAAGATTGATTTGAGGTCTAGGTACATCATATTCGGGTGAGAGATGAGCATATCCGTAAGATTGCTTTTAGGACTCGTTTTGGGCATTACTAGTTCATTGTCATGTCCTTTGGACTGACAAATGCTCTTGCTTTGTTTATGGATTATATGAATATGATCTTTAGACCTTATTTAGATAAATTTGTAGCAATCTTCATAGATGATATTCTCATCGATTCAAGGATTATAGAGGAGCATAAGAGTCATCTGAGACTAGTTTTAGAGGTCCTTAGGGAAAAGAAGTTGTTTGCTAAACTTTCTAAGTATGAGTTTTGGATGAAAGCAGTATAATTTTTGGGGCATGTCGGATCTAAAATTAAAGGGGCATTTCTATAGATCCTAATAAGATAAAGGTAGTGATGAGTTAGGAGAAGCTTACCTCATTATTAAGATTTATCCCTTTTTAGGTTTGGCTGGCTATTACCGAAGGTTCACAAAAGGATTTTCCCAGATAGCATTACTATTGACTAAGCTTACTAGGAAAATGCTAGTTTGTATGTACCCGAAGTGCGATAAGAGCTTCCTCAAACTTAAATAGAAGTTAACTTCCACCCAAGTGCTTGTATTGCCTGATCCTATGGAATCTTTTAAGGTGTACTGTGATGCCTCCAACAAATGTTTGGGTTGTGTGTTGATGCAACACTGAATGTAGTGGCTTATGCTTCACGGAGTTAAGCCATATGAAGTGAACTACCCTACCCATAATCTTGAATGAGGAGTGGTGTTTGCACTAAACATATGGAGACACTATCTTTATGGTGTGAAGTTTGGGTAATCTCTGATCATAAAAGTTTGAAGTGTCTCTTTGATCAAAAGGAGCTCAATATGAGACAAAGGAGATGGATGAAGTTTCTTAAAGACTATGACTTTAGGCTAAACTATCATACGGGAAGACTAATGTAGTGGTAGATGCCCTGAGTAGGAAGTCTCTGCATGTGTCCTACTTGGTGAAGGAAGTTGAGCTCATAGAAAAGTTTATGGACCTTAATCTTAGAGTGACCTTTACCCTTAGTAGCATGAGAATGTGTTAGATTAGAGTAATGAGAGTTTCAAGGAGCATATTGCTAGTGCCTAGAGGATTGATGAGGAGTTCAAGGCCTTGATCAAATGTGTCAAGGAAGGTAAGTTGAAGGGTGTTGTCATCGATGAAGATGGGATATGGAGATATAAAGGTAAGATTTATGTGCTTGTGAGTGTTGACCTTTAGAAGAGTATTTTGGAGAAGGCTTAAAAAAATCACTCCACCATTCATTTCGGTACTATTAAGATGTATCAGGACCTAAAGAAAATGTTCTAGTGGTTTGGATTAAAAAGGGATGTTGTTGTTTGGGTAAGCAAGTGCTTGATTTGTCAGAAGTGAAAATCGAGCATCAAAGACCTTCCAAAATGCTACAATCCCTAAAGATTCCTGAATGGAAGTGAGAAAGCATATCTATGGATTTTGTTGTGGGTTTGCCTAAACCCCAAGCTAGTCATGATGCCATTTGGGTGATTGTGGACCGGTAAACTAAGTTAGCCCACTTTTTGCCCATGAGAGCTATTTTTTCCTTGGAAAAGTAAGCACAATTCTACCTTAAAAGGGTGTGTGGTTTGGAGAATGGTTTTACATTCCTGCATGCCCAGGAATTCTATTCCCATGAATGAACTATTCCTATATTTGGTTTGCAAGCCAAATTCTTGGAAATCTTGCATAATATGTTGGAAATGAACTATTTTTGTGTTTGGTTGATATAAATATTCCTAGGAATATTATATATTTTTCCAAAATACCCATACAAATTTAACTAAATTTAATTTTTAACCATATTAAACTCATAATTAAGTATAATTTCCAAAATACCCCTATCAATTTAAACTAAACAATTAATTTTTAATCACATTAATCTCATAATTAAACATAATTCCCAAAATAACCTTATAAATTTAAACTAAAAAATTAATTTTCAATCACAATAAACTCATAATTAAGTATAATTCCCAAAATACACTCATCAATTTAAACTAAATAATTAATTTTTAATCACATTAAACTCATAATTAAGCATAATTTTCATCTCTTATTCTTCCAAAAAAAATCTTTTTTATAACATCCACAACTCAAAAAACATTTTTTTCCCCAAAATTTCATCCAAACACACCACAAATCAAATCAAGGAAAAAATCAAACCAAAAAAAAAAAACACTTAATTCATAAATCTCAAGTCTTATTTTGAAAAAAACAATTCTATTCTCATAATAAGTCTAACCATCCAATCAAAATCTTATTCCCAAACAATCAAAATAAGTTTATAAATACGATATGTATCACAAATTTGTTAGCTCTAGAACCCTTCAAAAAGCATTCACGCAAAATATTTTGAGTGATAACATAACTAATTTTACAAAACTATTTTTAAGAAGGACTAATCGTTTCATTGAGTTTCTTGAAGCTACAAATAGGTATTTCTACATAAGCATACACGGTTCTTAAAATGAGAATATTTTCACAATAACATTTGTAAACATGTTTAATCTCATTTGAAAAGATTGGACTTAATGTATGTGAAAAATATCTCGTGGAATTAATGTATATATGCTCGATGGATGAAAAAACTCTAGGACAAGAAACCAACAAGCAGATCTTCAGAAAGTAAGACGTGACTTTAGAAAGTGCAATTCAAGTGAAGATTTCATCCAACTCAGAAGAAGTGTGTTCTACTATCTTCATTCATCATGCTCGCAATCATAACATTCACAACAAACTCTTATTGAAGAAAAGAATATCAACCAAAAGTTCAAAAACTACGAGGGCTTTTCAAAAAGCACATTTCATAATGAAAAGGTGCACTTCACAGGAAATGAAGGAAATTTGAATTTCAAATTTAAAGTCAAACCAAGTCATAACTGACTTGACATCTCTCTGCTAACTTGGTCAACTATCTTAGCTTCTAGAAGGAAAAGTTCAGAAACTCGTTCAAGTAAAAAGTAATTTCTAAAAGTGACCTCAGAACCTCTATTTCATAAGCTTTTGCAAAAGCTATAACAATGTCGAGCTACTCCTCAGACTCATTTCCAAGACACAAGAGGAACATCAACACGTGTCACTTGGAAAACAAATCAATGGCAACAGACATAAATGCAGATCATCTATAAATAGAAATGTTGTGCTTACAATAACAGAGACTTTTGTGAAGAAGAAGTGTTGAAACTCTGAAAATTTTCTCCTTATCTTTCTCTAAAGATATTACTGCCCGTAATAAGTTTCATACTTGTAAAAATCTTCTTTCTACATTCCTAGGAAGAATTGATAGAAAGAAGTCATTCAAGTTTTCCAAGTCTGGAATTATTCATCTAACGAAAACTTGAGTGTTGATTAGTTTGAGTGTTTCAACCCAAACACAAGCCTTTATAACCCCGATCCAGGAGTGATTATTATAAGGTAGCTTGGAAAGGCTAAGCAAAACTACTTGTAACGTGAAGGAGAGTGAGCTACTAGTCACGATGTTAGTTTGGAGAAGCTGTAAAAGACTACTCGATTGTGACACATAGTGAGTTACTGGTAACTGTGTTAGCTTGGAAAGGCTAGTCAAAGACTACTCAGTTATGACAGGAGAGTAAGCTACTGGTCATTTGTAAAAGCTTACGAAGACTACTATAAAGACTATTCAACTTTCTCAGGTTGAGAAAGGTTTTAGTGGAACTCAACGGTGGTTGAAAACTGTATATAGGCAGGTTGGCCGAATAGAATAAAAACACTTGTGCAGTTCTTCTCCCTTAACTCTCTTTTATTTACCGCTTTGTGCCTGTTATATCGTGTTTTCTGATAAACTTGTTCATATGCATTTTTTATCATATTTGTTATAGTTTAAAATGTTACTTTCTGACATAGCTAATGTTGTTTTTGTTGTATTTCAAGTTAAATACTTGATAGTAAATTGTTTAAGTTTTTCATATACAAAAAAGGAAAGAAAAGGAAAAGCACGATTCAACCCACCTTCTTGTGTCTTTTCTACCTATAACTGGTTGAGCATTCTAACAACTACAGAAGTTTAAAATCCTGAGGAGATATAGCACAAAATATTCACATAGCAAAAGGACACTCCATAAACAGACCACAATTCTTTTATAGTGGGGACTATGCATATTGGCAAGCTCAAATGGAGTTGTTCATAAAATACACAAGTCTTGACTTATAGGAGATCATACAAAAAGGAGATTATGTTCCAATGGGAGAAATTTGGAATCTGAAGATTCACCTTCAACCTCCAGAGAAGTCCCCAGGTATAGATGGATAGAGCAACATAAAGCCAGAGTTTAGTTGAACTCCAAAGCTAGGTACCTACTCACATGTGCACTAAGCAAAGTTGAGTATGATAAAATCATTACTTGTGACACGCCTAGGAGATATGGGACAGACTCACATGTTGCATGAAGGCACTGAAGGTTCAAGAGATAAAGATCAGTATGCTAGTCCATCAATACGAGAAGCTTAAAATGATAGACCAAGAATGTAACGTCATTTCTGCCTTTGAGTCCAAATGACCAAAATGCCCCTAAGGTCATTTTACCCTAATTCAAGGAAGTTAACCTTAATCCTCGAATGGGTCAACTCAATGTTTGAAGGGGATTATATTTGTTATGTTTGATATCCAAGGTGAAAATCTCATTCTTAACCTTTCAGCTCAAAATGACCAAAATACCCCTACTATGTTCTACATGGGTAAAAGGTGTCGTTTGAACCTGGAACTTTTCCAGGAAGTTTGGAATGATGTTTACCAGGAATATTTGATGTTTAGTTGGGCCCGGGAGGTCCTGGGCAATTTTAGTGAAAATTACCATTTTGCCCCTAGAACAGTATACAGTGAGCCTAATGACGCAATTAAGCAAATATAAGCAATATTAGGCTCTAATCGAAGATTAATTTATTTCGATAATTAATCTAGAGTCAAAATAATTTATTAAGGTTAATTAGAACCTAAGATTGCTTAGTTAAACTCTAATTGCATTCTTTAATTCAAGATTCCTAGTCATGGAATCTTGAATAGTGTTTTTCTCTCCAATTCCTTAAATTAAGGAATTGTGTCATATCTCATTTGATCAAAAGAATGATTTTAAATTGTTAATCTAGCAAGATTACCCTCCTAATCAAGTCTTGACAACCTTAATTATTCAATTACTTCACCTAAACACTTTCTTACAACTCCTAACCAAAACCTTAATCAAAGAAACACCTAAACACACCACTAAAACACAATTACATGAACAAACTTCTCTCCCCATTGGCTGCAAAATTCTGGCCGAATGCATGGCCTCCAAGGAGTGTCACATGTTGAATTTTATCTCACTCCAAAGACCATGCCTTGCCCATATTTGTGCCCATACTCAACCATGCTTGAACCCATACTCAAAGCTATACCTTGTAAAAGATATTTTCCTCCCCTTTGGTATGAAGAAGCCATTGGCCACTCCTCCCCCAATCAGCCACCATTGTGCAAAATTTTTATAAATACCAAGCCTTGAAGAACCTTACTATACTTTAGATTATTTGCTAAGTTTTGCTTTCATACTCTTTCTCTCATTTTCTCTCAAATTCTTTTCATCTTGCTCATCTTCTTCTTCCTCTCAAAGAACCTTTCCACCACCATAAACCACCATTCCCTCGCCTTAAACCATCTCTTAAACACTTAAACTTTCCATTCCCAAGCTTAGAAACTCAAGGAAAAATCATCTCACTTGAGTTCCCTTCTTGGCTAAACACACAACCACACTCAAGAGAAGATTTTGCCTTCTCAATCCTTCAAGAACTCAAGCTTTCCTTCATTTCTTCAAAGACTTCCTTAGGTAGGGGTTTTGTTTTCAAGTTTTTACTTGTTTTCTTCAAGAAAAGTTCTAGTTTTCTCTTAGTTCAAACTCTTTTTCTCTTCTCTTTTCATTTCGGCCATGAGGCCATTTTATGAGAAGAACTTGAGCTTGATGATGAGGTTTCAAGATAATGACTTGTTGTTGTCATGTGAGAAACCTCTAAGGCTTGAAACAACTTAGTCTTGGATAATACATGCTTGTGTTTTTTTTTCTTTCTTTTTCCTTACTTATGCTTTCAGATTTCCTTTCTTTTCTTCCTCTAAAGTTTTGGTTTTCTCTTCCTTTTCCCTTGAATGGTTTTGGTTTTCTTTTCATTTGTTTTAACAAAGTTTGCTAAAAATATCAAGTAGATCACAAAAGTTTTGTTAAGAAAATTAATCCTATGTTTTCCAAGAGCTCTAAGCTTACCCTTGCCAACCTTAAAGTTGGTTGGCCGTTCTAAGAGTTTTACTCTAGATTGAAGCCCATGAGCAATAAAATAAAGAATATGACTTAGTTCTTTGTATTTTGTTTAGACAAAGTGTTAAGCTTTGTGTCTATTTTCTTGAGCTTGATGATGAAGTTCAAGACCAAAGACTTCTTTGAAGTCTTTGTTAAAGAACTCTAAAGCTCACTTTAAGTTGTTAAGATGCATATTGGGTTAAGGTTGTGAAGTTCCTTTAAAGTCTTGTAAGAGCTCTAGTAAGATAAAATGGAAGTGTACTCATGTTTATGTTTATGTCTTGCATAGCATGTTTATTTTGATGCCATCACTAAACTCTTAAGAATAACTAAATGAACTTGCATTATCATGTTTAAATTCCCAAGTTTGCATATCATATTTATATTTCAAGTCATCACTTAATCTTTAAAGATAATAATGAGGTTGCATCTCATATTTATTTTATGCACTCACTTTATTTTCTAATGAAGAGTAAAATAGGTGCATATCATGTTTAAGTTTATGCCATTACTTAAATAATCCTAGAGCTCAAAGACTTGCCCAAGTATCTTACATAAAGTTTTAGAAAATGGAGGCATTACAAGGATGCCATTTCGGCCTTGTGGTGATGATCATGGACTTGAGATGAGTTCATCTAATCATAAGTGCCCATAGTCTAAGTCTTGGAATTTTTCTAAGCTTAGATGTACTCAAGGAACTTTATGGATAAAGTTTTATGTTTTAAATCCATTCCTTAAGCTAAATAATTTAGCTACTGACCTAGCATATATTTTTATGATTTTAATGAGATAAATTGGTTTCTAAAAGAGTTTTGAGTTCCTAAAATTATCCCAAGAGAAAACTAGCAACTTGTATGCATTTTAATTCGTGAGATTATATGATTTTATGGGATTTACATTTCGGTTCTGCCCTCTTATATTTGGCCACTGCATAAATTCTATTTTATGGTGTTAAAATGTGTAAAATTATGTTTGAGTGAAGTAAGGAACGATTTAGGAAAGTTTAGGAAGAACAAGTAATTAGAAAGGACTTAAAATGTGAATTCTAGAACACTTAGAATGCACAAACTTGTAATTTTGCTCCAGCATAATTGGACTTAAGGAAAATGGTTTATAATTAGTGGATATGTGTAGAAATCCCTCATAATTGGTTTAGGAGTTAATTATAAAACCTTAGGCGAAGACAGAACTTAGAAAGGGTCAAAGGCGATTCTAGGACCCGTAATCATAAGGCAAAATTCTGCCCAAAATTACTAAAAGTTGTTTGGTTATGTCATAAATCATAAACATTGGAGAAAATTTTAGGTAATGACCCCTTAGGTGTTATAAAAATCCATAATGAAGGTTAGGATAATTGGAACACAAGTTTAAGATAAGGGCCAAAGCATAAGACATCATGAGGTAGAAGGTGTGATGTGAGTATGAGACCGAGTGGGTATACTTGTGATGTTGAGAATATGCTAATGACATGATATATGTGGCTATATGCGTGTTTGAGTTATGTTGTTGCGATAATGTGGTACATTATGCATGAGAACAAGAATGAGAATGAGAATGAGAAATATGAAATGAGTTAGGAAGGGTATGCTCCTAAGGATAAGATATTGATTTGATTGAAATATTTCATGAGAATAACATATGTTGTTGAGTTATGTGGCATAACTCAAATTTAAGGAAATTCGGAGTATAGTCGTTATGCTCCGAATTTCCGTCAAATTTGAGGGACTTGAGAAAAGTTTTTGAAAAGAATGATTTATATGTGACATGCCGAGACGCATTTCTCTTAATACGTGAGGAGAAAGGAAACCCGTGGGGGGTATGGTCGAGGAGCCATACCGAAGTGGACAATGTCATTGATCTTAACTAGATGATGCGTTTCGCAAATTGAGACATACTTTTCTTGCTACGGTGAGGAGAAGGTAAAACCGTGAGGGCATCGACATTAGCCTGCAAAAGCGGACAAAGTCACTGGTCTTAACCAATTGATGCATTTCAAAAAGGAAGAAAGTCCCATAATGGGTGATTCCTTAGGTCCCCGCGTACTCTGGAGTCAGGATTGTTATTTTTATGATTATGATTCACTTATCAAGAAGATAAGTAAGAACTAGTGACGACTAGTTAAGGTATGAGCTCATAGCCTAGTATCAGGGTCGGTTACTATTTTTACATAACATGATGTCACAAGTTGAGAAATGAGATGCCATTATTATGTGAATTAGTTGATGATGTGTGTTTTATTGGTTTGCTGCCCTATGTATTGCCATGCATTCATATGTCAGGATGTTGTATACATGCATTAAGATTCATTATAAAAGACAAGATCTTGGATAATTATCTTTTGCGAAAACCTCATAATGAACCATTACATGTTTAATCTTTTCATAATAAACCCAAAGTTCCTGAGGACGTAAACGATGACACTAGGATAGAGGTTTCTCGTACTAAGATTCTTTAGCAAGATTATCACCCTCTCTCTATTTTTCTTTCCGTTACGTCTTCAGGCGATGGCGTTGTTCGTAATTTTTGTTGATGCGCCGTGTGGAACTGCACTATGATCCATTCACCAGCCTTACCATTTCGAGGGTCGTTGTGCGGACGCATTTTTGCATACATAGGACGCCCGTTTGCTTTTCCTTTAGTTTCCGTTTTATCCCGACCTCTACCTATGGTGATGATATGATTTTTGAGAGGACGTGACCTCGTGATGAGAGAACGCCGTGCCCTACCATCATCTTCAGGAGTGCATGACTATCCGAAGTACATGCCCCTTATACATCATTGCGGGAGGGACCCTCGAGGATCCCGATCCCTATTCGGAGGATTTTGCCCCTTTGGTGCCTTTGGCCGCCAATGGGTAGCGAGGACACGGTCTCCAGCCAAGGCCTATGAGGCGTGTACGTTAGTCCGAGAGGCGCCCTCGCCGAGGTGGCCACATCGCTCCGCCGATTCGCATGCCCATGCCCCCTCTTCGTTGGGCCACATCCGAGGAGCTTCGGTTCGGGCTATATCTCCCGTCGAGGATTAGTGTCGTCTGTAGATTTTTGAAGGGAGGGTTGCTTTAGCTGGTGGTATCTTTTGGGGCTTCCATGTACTAGCTTTTTATGTTTTCTTGTATTTTATGTTTACGTACTGCAAGCTCTACCTACTTATATGGGTATGACTTTATGTATTTACATTTCGATGGTTGTACTAAACTATTATGATTAATATTATGATGTTTGTCCTTATGATTAAGGTATCCTTTAATGCTTTTGTTTTGTATGATTTATTTGGTCTTCCGCTTTACGTTTCATTTCGTTTATGTTGTACGCGTTGGCTCGCTTTTTGTTTTACGTATCTTATTTCAAAAACAAAATTTACCCATATTTTCCGCTAAGTAGTTTTGCAAATGAATTCAAAAGGAGATAATAACTAATAATTAATCTTAATACATCCTAGGCGTGTTTGGGTTAAATATTAGGGTGTTACAAAGAAAGTATTGATGATATGACCACAAGGTTTATGCATATCATAAACTAACTAAAGGATTGGACAAAAGTATTCTGGCCCTGAAATAGTTAGAAAAGTTCTAAGAAGTCTCCCTACTAAATAGTTGTCCAAGGTCATAGCCATTATAGAAGCCAAAGATCTTCAAACTCTTGGCTTGGATGCACTCATTGGGTCACTCAAAACCCATGAGGTTGTGCTCTCTAAAGCTCATGGTGAATCCATTAAGAAGAACAAGTCCATAGTGTAACACCCTACTAAGCTCTAATTCTTCCACCTTAGTTTTTAATATTATTATTATTTAAACAATAGTTAGCTAACACCTGGAATCTAAAATTTTGCAAGAATTTTTTTTAAACCGCTATAATTATTTCTTATTCGTAGTCATATACTGGAATAATGTATACCAACTGGAAATCATACATTTGGTAGATTCCCAAAAAAGAGAGTGGGTCACAATGGACAAGCTTAAATACCAAGTCTTTCCTAGCCAGAACCTTTTCAAATTTACACTTTCACAGGACTACACTTTCTTCCAGGAACCCAAGGGTAATTTTTAAATGACAAAAAAATACTTCTTTTCTAACATAATACTACTATTTGTTAATAACTAATTCCCAGTTTAGATAATCATCATCTATAAAAAAAATATACTTCACTATCAACATCAATTCATAGGGTACAATACATATTACACATTCAAGATACATAAAGAAAAACATTAATACAATAATATAACATAACCAAAGTCTAGTAACAGATAGTAAATATTCTATCTAGCACATATAATAGAATCTGATTATTTAGAAATTAAGTCTAAGAGTACATCCATTTCACTGATGACGATCCATGCTATCTGAAACATCAAAGAAAAGGGATGAGAGAAGTCTCCTAGTAGGGTGATATTTCCAGAGGAGTCCCACTTCATCCCAAAAATACTAAGAATAACGTGAGAGCGTAGCAAGATGTAATATTTTATATTAACTCAAATTATATTTTACTATCGTCAAGCAAGATGGAAGTGCATAATATCAATCATAATAAAAGTACAATGAAAGAAGTGTAATAAATAATCATGAGTGTATTGTAAACTCCCTTTCATAATATCTCATTCCCTTCTAATGGTTATAGTCTGCAAGGTTTATTTCATATTGGATCTGCGAGAGCTCTCATTGCTAAGGCGTCCCTAGTTAATAGATGAATGCCAAGTCCTTATCCGCTAGCATGGCGGGCTCAAGGCATCACTACAATGTACACCAAATCCTTGTCTGCTATAAGGTAGGGCCCAATGTGTCGTTTAGCAATTGGAAGACTTCACCAAGTCCTTATCCATTACAAGGCAGGGCCCAAGGTGTCACTTATTTATTTATCCATTTCACATAATGCACATGGTATGCATAAGGTATGGAAATTACATAAAGTTTTATCAATTTCTTTCATATCCACATATAGACCACAAGATTTTTAAAATTTACATATAAACCCCAAACAACATAGGATTCCTAAAATATTCATAAAAACCCATACTTCTTTGTAATTATCATAGAAGCACAAAATCACACTATTATAATAAAATTCATTTTCTTTATAACAAAATATGCTTAATTTAGTTTTTAGTCATATAATAATTCAATTTCAAGTATTCATATAGTATTTTCTTTACTAATTTTATAAGCCTAAATACACCCAAAATTATTTCAAATATTTCAAATCTAACTTTAGACAATATGTAGGTAAATTAACTTTATGTTTAACATAGGTAAAAAAAATACTTTTATCTATATAAGGATATAATCATAGAGCAAATAAAAGAGTAATTGAAACTTTCAAGAAACATTTAAAAAGAAATAATCAAAATTATATCAAAGCTTTAGGAAATCACTTCAAGCAAGAAACTAGTTAGTTTATATATCATGTTCCTAATGAAACCTTAACTTAAATCTTTATAAATAATATTTCTTAATGTTAATAAATGTATAATCAAATCAATTATTTATCGTCCAAGGTCTATTAGTCCAAGGTCCATAGTTTGAGTCCAAATATTATGATCATAAATTGTCTTAATCAAGTTCAATTGAGTCTTAAAGACTCATAATAGTCCAGATAATATCTATAAAGTCATAAGTCCATAACAAAGATCGTGATTAATATGAATAGATTTTAGTGTCTTATTATGTCTTAATGGTCCCAAGAGAAACATAACACATAAACTAAGCTAAATATTACATGCTCAAAAGTCTAGAATCCATCCATTATAGTGAATTAAAGAAAGCACTTTTCATGAATAAAAAATGTTTCACAATCAAATACATAATGAGGTCAAAACCAAACTATATCACCTTAAAATTCCACAACTTGTGCACAAAGTTTTATCAAATGAAAATACATAGTTTAACACATTAAAACAAATTTATACAATATTTAAATATTTGAAGAAAACTAAAGTAAAATTTAAAATAATATTTAATCATGATTTAATTTTCAATACACATAGATTAAGATACTTTATGGCACCATCTTTAAATCATTCAAAGATATTAAAAAAATAAACACAAGCTTTGAGAATCTTATAGCACAACATCATATACACATAGATTAAGATACTTTATGTCACCATCTTTAAATCATTCAAAGATATTAAAAACAATAAACACAAGCTTTGAGAATCCTATAGCACAACATCATACAAGAAATTATACATGAAACTTATTAGTGAAAGAATAACCCAACTTATTCTTGGAGATTTAGAAACTTAGCCATACCAAAGCTAGTCCAGCAACTTCTTCAACTTTCCTAAGGGCTAAAATTCATGTATAAAAGGTGGGAAGTGTTGATGTTAGATGGTAATAATAAGAGGTGATAATTTGGAGGTGTTTTGCTAAAAATCTGTAAGTGTTTTTGTGTGAAAATGAAGGAAATAAACAGAAAAATGGTGGCTACAATTTTTGACAGATTTTGGATAGAAGAATGAAGTGTGGAGTTGTGTTTAGAGGTGTGCTATTTATAGAGAAAGACTAGGATTAAAATATTACTAATTTCATAATTTATTTGTCATATTTAGTTGACATCCGATAAAATTGGAACAATACAGAGAAGATTAGCATGCCCTTGTACAAGGATGACATGCACAAATCGAGAAATAGTATCAAAGCAGCACCTCTCCCAATACGATGTGGTTCGGGGATGAACCAAGCGGATTCTAGTGGGCATGTAACGCCCTTGACGAAGGCGGGGAGTGATCTCCAGTGCAAAAAGGCATGAACAATGAGCGACTCCTAGCAAGCTTCTAAGTGGAGGGGTACATAAATGAAGCAATTATACACCAGAATGAGAGGATCCTAAGACTTTATAGGTATGGAACTATACAGTTGAGGATGACTTCTATGGATTGATTTGTACTACCTATACTAACAAGATGCATCTTCTTTTTGGTAGCCTATCCCTAAAGAACTCCATGGTAAAACGTGCTTGACTTGGAACAATTTTGGAATGGGTGACCTCCTGGAAGCTTGCCTAGGAAGCGTGTGAGTGAGAACAAAGTACACTGAAAGGACCCCATGTTGGTTTGTGGGGGCGTCAATCCATAAGGGCAGCTGGCGTTACACATGGCCCTAAAGTCATCTCATCAGAAATAGAATAGGGTAAAGTAATGAAAGTTGTTGAGACCTCTGATGAAAAGGAAGAATCTGATTAAGAGTTTGAAGATGAGGATAGAGACAAGATCTCCATGCTAGTGAGGAAAATGTCCAAAGCTGAGAGGAGAACAAAGAGAAGAAGAGACATCAACCTTAGAAAAAGATAAGAAAGGCAAGGGAAAACTGGAAAGCGTCGAGAGGACACTTCAAAACTAAATGTTCAAAGTTCAAGGGTCCACAGAAGATATTCCACTCTAAGAAGAAAGGGATGCTGGCAACTTGGAGTGACTCAGAGGAGGAGAAAGACGATTCAGAAGGCCAAGATGAGCAGGAAGATGTTGCAAATCTGTGCTTCATGACTGACTATGCATCCGAGGGAGAATTTGAGGTAAAAACATCTGAACTTGAACTCTCTTATGATGAGTTACTTACTTTATATGATGAATTACTTGAAAATTCTCAAACCCTTTCCTCTCATTATCTCAACCTCAAAAGGAAGCATTAGAAAACTATTTTAGAACTTGAAATGACCAAATCAGATGCTAAGAATCTAAGACTTGAGAAGAAAAAAATAAAAAGAGAAAATAAAGTTTTAAATATTAAGCTCAATACCTTAGAAGCTGAAGTCTCTGAGAAAAATGAGAAAACTCATAAAGTTATTTCTAAACTTGAAAGAACTTCAAAGCTTCTCATATCTGACCTTTAAAAGATGGTAAATGGCTCAAATAATCTTGAACTAATACTTGGAGGTCAAAGACCATATTTTCAAAATACTGGGTTGAGATATGAGGATGAAATGGATGAAAGGGAAAGCCAGGCATAGCCAAAGAAAATAAAGAACAAAGTTTATTGTACTTTCTGTCATAAGAATAGACACCCACCTGACAAGTGTTTCATGAGAAAGAAATCTATCAAAAAGGTTGGGAAACCTCCCCCTCGAAAGACTAACCCATAAGGATCCAAAATAAAAACTGTTTTTTGTTGCAAGTGTGTTTAAGAATACACGTTCATTGGGATAACAAATAGTACATGGACAGTGGTTGCTCTAGACACATGTCTGAATTAAGGAGATGGTTCAGAAATCTTAAGCCAAAGAACTCTGGATCAGAAAAATTTGCTGATGGAGGTAAGACCAAGGTCACAGGCATAGGAAATATTGGTAAAGATGACTCTTACCAAATTTCTGAATTTTTACTTGTTGATGGTCTCACAATCTATTGAGCATTAGTCAATTCTGTGACCAAAGTTTTAACATTTTATTTAATGCTTATGCTTGCAAAATTGTAAATCCTACTTTGGGACAAGTCATCTTATCTGCAAGAAACGACAATACTTATGTGTTATTCTTGGATGACATTCTAGATCAAGATATAAAATGTCTTGTATCCTTCATGGATGATAAGTGGCTGTAAGGAAAAGCTTGGACATGCTCAAAGCTTATTTCTGAGCTATTTCAAAAAAAGCTTGTTAAAGGTCTGCCAAAGATTAGATTTGACAATGATTCAACTTGTAATTTCTGGAAGAAAGGCAAGCAAATCAAAGCTTCTTTCCACAACAAAAATGTGGTTTCGGCTACCAAGCCACTTCAGCTTTTACATATGGATTTCTTTAGACTAACCAAGACTGCCAGTCTTCCTGGAAAGAGGTATTGCCTTGTCATAGTGGATGATTTCTCTAGATTCACATGAGTTATCTTCCTACCTTCTAAGGACGAGATGGTTGAAAGATTCAAGGTTTTTGAAAAACGTGTTTGAAAAAGATTCTCAAATTACCTCTATAAGATCATATCATAGAGGAAAATTTGAAAATCATGTTCGAAGAGTTTTGTGGCATTTCTCATGATTTCTCAGCACCTAGAACTCTCTAACAAAATGGGGTTGCTGAAAGGAAAAATAAAAGCTTATGAGAGATGGCCAAAATAATACTTTTATAAAGTGGTTTATTAAAAGGCTTTAGGGCGGAGGCTCTAAACACCTTCTGTTATATTCAAAACAGAATCTTTCTAAGACCTATCCTCAAAAAAACTTCTTATGAGTTATGGAAGGGTAAAAAACCCAACTTATCTTATTTTCATATTTTTGGCTCATCAAGTTTTATTCTAAACACTAAAAATAAACTGGCAAAGTTTGATCGTAAATCTGATGATGGTATTTGCTTAGGATATTCTTCCATCTCCAAAGCTTACAAAGTGTATAACAAGAGAATGCTATGTGTAGAAGAGACTATCCACATAAAATTCAAAGAGCTCAAGAAGGACTTTGTTGATGATCTTGAAGAGCTTGGAAGAGAACTTGAGAAACTGAACCTCAAGGAACCCTCAAAAAGCAAGTAGATGAAAGCTCAACCTTCAGAAAGTAAGCTTTAGAACATGGATGCTTTAGATAGCTTGCTCAGGACTCCAAAGCCCTCACAAAGTAACATTTCTGAGCATGAAAAAGAGTAATCTGAAGATGAAAGATAAGCTGAAGAACGTCAAGGTTAAGAAATTACAAGGGAGTTTCTTATTTAAAAGTAGTTACTCATAACAAAGTTCTAGCACACATTTCCAAGGGTGTGAGAACAAGATGCCCTCAGATATATGTCAAACTGTGCTTTCATCTCCACCATTGAGCCTGAATGTATTGAAGATGCTTTGAATGATCAAAGTTGGGTGGATACTATGCCAAAGGAACTGGAACAGTTCAGAAAAGCAAATTATGGATGCTCGTTGAAAAGCCCAAAGAGAATACCATAATCAAAACAAAAGGGGTGTTCAAAAATAAGCTAGATGAAGCTGGGAAAGTCATCAGAAACAAAAGAAGGTTGGTTGCACAAGGTTATAATCAATAAAAGTTATGATGAAACTTTTGCAATAGTAGCTAGGCTCGAAGCCATCAAAATGCTACTTACTTTTGCTACCTTTAAGGGATTCATTTTCTACCAAATAAATGTCAAGTCTGCGTTTCTAAATGGATTCCTCTCAGGAAGTATGTATAAAGCAACCTCCTGATTTTGAGAGTGAAAACATTTCCAACCATGTCTTCAAGTTGACAAAGGCACTTTACGGTCTGAACAAGCTCCCCGAGCTAGGTATGAAAGGCTAAGCACCTTTTTGAAGAATGGGTTCAAGAGAGGTAATGTTGACATAACCCTTTATTCTTAAGCAAAATAATCACTTTCTAATAGTCCAAATATATGTTGATGACATCATATTTGGCGTTACTGATCATTCTCTGTGAAAAGTTCTCAAAATTAATGCAGAGTTAATTTGAAATGAGCATAATGGGTGAACTCAAGTGTTTCCTCGGTCTTCAAATAAAATAACAGAAGGAATGGATCTTGATCTATCAAGAAAAAGTATATAAGAAAGCTTTTGAAAAGGTTTAATATGGATCAAGTTAAACCTATGAGTACCCTTATGCATCCATCTCAAATCATCAATGCTGATAAATGCTGAAAGGTATCAAAAAGTAATTATTGAGGAATGATTGGTTCACTTCTGGATCTTACAATAAGTAGACCAGACATTCAATTAGGTATGGGAGTTTGTATTAGATTCCAATCTAACCCAAAGCAATCACACTTAAATGTTGTCAAACGGATTTTAAGATATTTATCCCATACTACTAATCTTGGCTTATGGTACAAGAAAAGTACATCTTATGAGATTGTATGGTACTATGATGTTGACTTTGCTGGAGAGAGAGAGAAACGCACCATTGGATGCTACTCTTTCTTTGGAAAGAGCCTCATCACTTGGTCGTGCAATAAGTAGAATACCATTGCTTTCTCTACAATTGAAATTGAATATGTAGCTGTTGCAAATTGTTGCACCCAATGCTGTGGAAAAGGAACCATCTAGAAGATTATCACCTAAGGTATTCCAAAATTCCTATCTTCTGATAATACTAGTGCTATTAATCTTGCTATGAATCCTATTCAGCACTCTAGATCAAGCATATCGATGTTAAACATCATTTTATTAGAGATCATGTTCAAACAGGAGATGTTGAGTTAATGTTTGTAAATACTAAAAACTAAGTGTCAGATATATTTACAAAACCATTAGCTGAAGATCGTTTTGCTGCTTTAAAATGTTTTTAAACCTTAAAAAATTTTAAATCTGCATAAGCATTCATGCATAAACATTTCTGGACTTTCCTCATCATGACTCTAAACTAAAGCCCAAATGAAGACATCAGTTAGCAAGAATCGAGGATCAGTTTAAGACTGAAGATCAGTTTGCAAGATCATAAAGTTAGTTTGCGAGCTTAGAAAGAAGATCAGATGTTTAGAAAATGGGTAATATGGCATCAAGGAGTTCAGAATCTAAAGATGACTAAGATATCGGAAAGAAGGGCTATCATGATGGGTCAGAAAGCTCATAAGGTTCAGAAAGTGGTTCCAAGCTTCAGAAACCACTCTTTCTGAAGAATGAAAAGGCAAGATAATTCCCACTCTTTTTGAGTTTTTCTCCCACATCTCCTCACCTTCAGTCTTTACGTCTCATAACTTCAATAATTCCCCACTCTTCACACATCACACTTTATTCACTCGTCTTTAACCTCAAACACTCTTAACTTCACCCAAAACCATTTCATTTTCTCACTCACAAAGCCTTCTTCTCTAACCATCCTGCCTTCAAACCCTTAACCTCTTTCATTCAACCCTTTCATACACTACCTACCATGGCTGAAGGCAAAAACTTTGACCGAAGTGTTGCTCATATGGGAATTCTCCTTATGTACCATGAACCTTGTCAGGTAGCATTACGCGAAAACTACTCTCACAAAAGTGACTTCTGGAAAAAGATTGAGCAGAGAACTAATGAACATGGTTCTCATCCTACTTGAAGTTTTCTCTTTTCAGAGGTGGGAGAGGTTTCTAGATCTCTCTAATAGAATTTTCGCTAGGATGGTGACCTTTCTACTCCAGTTGGAGTAGATGTCTGAATCTATGTTAAGGACATCTATTAAGGGCATTGACATGGAGTTAGGCATAACTAACCTCTCTAACTTCATCCAAGCACCTGACTTTGGAATCAGATACTCATCTGGAGGAGATTGGTTTATGACTATTGGAGTCTCGATTGAGGAGGTCTCAAGATATCTCACTGACTCTCCCAGATAGTAACCCAATAAGATAACAACTGTTTGCTCAATTCTAGGGCACGAACAAGTATTTACTATTGTCCAGTTTTCTTTCTCTTGAGATTGGGAGCCACCAATCTGTTTGTTGGGATGGACCACGTTGCTAGACTGCTCCTGGTAAAGAGAAAGGTGAATCTGCCTAGATTGATCTTTAATTACATACTTAGTGCCATCTACCCAAAGAAAAAGAAAACCACTACAGTTCCTTGAGTATTGCTAACCAGGATCTTCCAACACTTGAACTACCCCTAGCAAACAAGTGTTATGAGTATATGGAAGGTACTGAGTACAACCCAAACTCCTTCAAGACTCTAAGAGAATCACGGGTGCACCCATAAGCAACGTAAAGTGAGAGAGCTTAAGGATTAGATATGCTATCCTGAAAAGGCTACTGCGATGCTGAGAATGGAAAGAAAATGAAAAGTGATTGAAATTAAGAGCAGCTTAGGGATACTCAAGAATCTGAGGAGGAACCGAGTTCAACACAGCTGAGTTTATACGACTTTCAAAATCAAGCCAATAGATGATGACACTTCAGAACTTGAGGAAGAATTCTCTAAGGATGAGTAGCAAAATGAAGACTTAGTGACCAGCTCACCGCATCGTATTGTGTCGGTTACACCTCTCTCGCTCCTATAGCTACACTTGTTAAAGAGACTTTTATTCGTGCTCCTATTGTGCCTGGACCATCCCTAATTAGGATGTTGATCCTTCTTCAAGCCAACCTCAACCTATAGTGCAACCAAGCTTCTCTGAAGTCTAGATACTACTATGAAATCAGCACCACATGACTGATCGACTAGATAGGTTAGAGGCTCAGTCTTAAAGACATGAAGCATTATTGCTAGAGATACTTCAAGAATTAAGGAGGAGTGTAACATCTCATGCTACTTTTATGGATTGACAACTGTCCCCACAAATTAATCCAGGTTTTCTCAACGTGCTTTGTCCTCACTCATACTCTTCCTGGGAAAACTTCCCAAGAGGTCACCTATACCAAAATTGCTCCAAGTTAAGCATGCTTAACCGTGGAGTTGTTTAGTGATGAGCTACTGAAAAGAAGATGAAGATGCATCTTATTAGTATAGGTAGTACCAATCAATTCATATAAGTCATCCTCAATTGTATAGTCTCATATCTACACAGTCTCAAGATCCCTTTCATTTTGGTGTATAATTGATTCATTCATGCACCCCTCCACTTAGAAGCGTGCTAAGAGCCGCTCCTTATCCATACCTTCTTGCATCGACGATCACTCCCCGCCCTCGTCGGCCCGAGGTATTACATGCCCACCAGCTTCTGCTTGGTTCGTCCCGAACCACACCATACTAGGAAAGGTGCTACTTTGATACCATTTATAACATCTCATGCTGCTTTTATGGATTGATGACTGTCCCACAAACCAACACAAGTCTTCTCAGCGTGCTTTGTCCTCACTCATATGCTCCCTGAGAAAACTTTCCAAGAGGTCACTTATCCCAAAATTGCTCCAAGTCAAACTCACGTAACTTGGATTTCTTTAGTGATAGGCTACCTGAAGAAGATACATCTTGTTAGTATAGATAGTACCAATCAATTCATATAAGTCATCCTTAACTGTATAATCCCATACCTACAGGTTTCAGGATCGCTCTCATTCTGATGTGTAATCAGTTCATTCATGTATCTCTCGCTTAGAAGCTTACTAGGAGCCGCTCATTGTCCATGCCTTCTTGCACCGATGATCACTCCCCGCCCTTGCTCACCCTTGGCATTACATTAAGGGCTGATGATGGTGTCACTTGGGTTCCAGCACAACCACTTTTTGTTGATGACAAAAGGGGAGAAGAAAAGAAGTTTTAGAAAATCTTGTGCTAAGGAATTTAGGAGGAGCAAGTTGAGGGGGAGCTCAGTGTAACACCCTAATAATTAACTTAACATGCCTAGGACATATTCCAGTTGATTATTAGATATTACTCTTTGTTTTAGTTTCTTAGATCATACTTGAAATACTTATTGAAAATATGAGCTAATTTTTTTTTTTTGAAAACATAGACAAAACGTGAGCCGCGCATAACATAAGCGATCGTCAACGAAAGGCGTAACATGTAAAAGGATAACATAGATAAAAACATCATATAGGCTCAATAAATGATCATCCATTAGCACACCATAATTAAATATATCATAATCTACCCACCCATGAAAGGTGAGTTAAGTTTAGTACAAAAACAAATACATAGGAAAGGAAATACTAAGGAAAACATGCCTACCTAGTGCATCTAAGATAGATAACCTCTATAATAAAAGAAGGTTATCCTAAGCTAGTAGTGGTGTGTGCACTAAGAACTCTCCAAGAGATCTACGGCTGCTAGCCCTGGAAGGGGAGAATATAACCGATCCATGAGCGAAACTCGTCGGAGAGGGCACACGAGATGGCTGAACATAGGCTCCATGCGGGGCGCACGGATGGCCTCCATGCCAACCTCGGCTGAGTGACCGTCTCCTCACTACCCTCCCTCATCAGTGGGGAGTGGGGCATAACTCTCGAAGTATATGTGAGTAGGTGAGTCCTCCATAGGTCAGTCTCTGAATGCCTTGAGCAATGAACATAATCCGGGAAATCACGATGGCAGACGCGGTGGTGTGCGCGCGAAGGATCCTCTTGTTGTGCGTATGCGCACGCTCAAAAACCATGTCATCACCATACGGGAGGTCGAGAGAAACGGTAGCTATGAACGGGGCGTGCAAATGGTCATCCCACGAACATGAAGACTCGGACAGTGACATCCCTCAAAATGGTAAGACTGATGCTCGGGATCAAAATGAACCTCCCAAGTAGGGGTGTTAATGAAGAGGACGAACGTCTCCATCAGAATCTGAAGACATGATAGAAAGAGAGAAAGAGGGAGTGAGAATCTTGCTAAAGAATCTCATTAGGGTAACCTCCTATCTAAGCGACATCATCAACGTCTTCAGGGATCTCTGGGTTTATTATGAAATAGTGAGCATGCAAAGACTCATTTACTAAGTTTTAAAACATTAATTACCGAGGTCCATCCATTTTATCACGCGTCTTGTAATGAATACATCATACTTTATTATTATGATATGCAACACTTATCCTTATAGCATACATCTAACTTCATAGCAAACATAATATGCATAGAACATGATTCGTGAATGACATTATTTGGTTCACTAAGTGAATTAAATTTAGTCCACTTTCACTCTTGGGGCCACCCTATAACTCTTCCCTTTTGAGAGTACTTCTAGGTTATGAGCTCATATCTCACTAGTCGTTACTAGCATATACTTATCCCTTTTGATAAGTTAAAGTCTCAACTTAAAAGTATGGGTTAGGGGGCAAGAATCACCTTTTCATCACCTATAGTTTGATGAGTCCAAAGAATCATTTTCTCATGTTTCAAGTCACCTTAAGTCTTAGCATATTATATCAAGATGCAATACATAATGCATAAATATCATAGTTCTTCGTATACTTCGAACACAAGCATTTCCCATGTTTCCAAAGAAACAATAACATGCAAGATGATGGATTCTAACTTTAGAGATCAAGTACTCACATATCATCAAATATCAAATGAAGTCATCATCTCAAATCATCAAAACATAATTATTCCCTTAAATAGCTAGACCCCTAAATCGAGTAACTCTAATTGTCAAATTATTTTCTTATGCATCTAAGGGATTTATTATCATCATTACCACTAATTATTTAGCTCGAGCACATCATTAATCAAAGTTGGACAGCAAAGGTAGTAAAAAGAATTCAATGATTTACGGTGTGCTAGAAGTTGCATTTTACACCCTTTCTCATTGTCGGCTTTTCCTATGATACTAAAATTAACTCCTAAACCATTTATAGGTCATTCTTACTTAAGTAAACATGGTACAATCTAATTTTACAAACTTTAAAGGGTGCTGGTACAGAATGCATAATTCTTTTTCTTAGGAGTTCTAGAAATCTTGTTTTCAATTCTTTTAGCTACTAGGCTTGCCCAAAGTGCCAAGAACAATTATCACATCAAGTAGCAAGTTATTTAACATATTTAAAGAATCTAAAACAGAATTAAAGGTGCTGGAAAATTAAAGACAAAACCGAAAAGTAACAAGTTCCATAAGCATAAATTAAGGCATTTCTAGTAACTAAGCATCATACTTGAAAACAACTTCTAAGTTAAGAGATGTAATCAATATGTTAGACGAGGAAACATAACCATGAATGCAAGTTCAATTCTTTATTTTAGTGCTCTAGGCCTCTTAGAGTATTTACTCTAAACCATATCTCAACTTTAAGATTGAGATAGGTAGGCTTTGAGATTAATTGTTAAGTGATAACTTGGAAAGTAAATATGCTAGGCAAGGAAATATAAATATGAATGCAAGTCCATTTCTTTATTTTAGTGCTCTAGGCCTCTTAGAGTATTTACTCTAAATCACATCTCAACTTTAAGGTTGAGATAGGTAGGCTTTGAGATTAATTATTTAAGTGATAATGCATGCTTCTTCATATTTTGTAAAAGTAAAACTCAAGCTTTAGAGGTCATCTAGAAACTCTCATCATCAAGCTATCATGAGAAGCCAACAAAGCCTTGAAGGCCAAAATTTACAAGAAAAGAAAGGAAGAAACTGAAATGACAAAACAAGGGAAATTCATCAAAACATCATTTCAAGCCAAGAACAAAGCTTAACAAAGCAAGAAAATAACTTTCAATACAACTCCTGACCAAAGGTTTGTTTTTCTTAGAGGTAAAAAAGACTTGATCTTGAGGGAAGGATGAAAGAAGAATCTTCCCTAGAGCTTGGATGATGCTTTGGCCAAGGAGGAAGAGAAAGGAAGAAAGTTGTGTTTTCTTGAGTTTGATCTTTGGAAAGGTAAGGCTAAGTGTTTACGAGGTAGTGGACGGTTGAGGGGTGGTGTTCTTTGTGAGCAAGAAGAAGATGAAAAAGATGAAGAGAACTTTTGAACTTTCAGAAGAAAAAGAAAGAATTTAGGATTACTCTTCGAAGCTAAACTTGGCAAATGAACAAAATGTAACCAAGTTCATCCAAGCATGGTATTTATAGAAAACAAAATCAAGGATGAAATGGTGGAGGAGGCCATGGCATTTGCAAGGCTTTGGGGGAAAATATCTCATTAATTTGGTCACTCAAAGGCATGGTTCAAGGCATGGAGGAGTATGGTTCAAAGCATGGTCCAAGGTATGGCTTAAAGCATGATACTTTGTGTGTAAAATAAATCAACATGTGATGAATCATGGAGGAGTGGCTTCGGCCATGTGCAGCCAAAGGGAGGAAATTTTGTCATCTAATTGTAGTTTAGAGTGTGTTTAGGTGTATCATTTATTAGGCTTTTGATTAGGAGTTTGTAAGCAAGTGTTTAGGCAAGGTAATGGATAAGTAAGGGTATCAAGACATGATTAAGGAGTTGGTCTTGCTTTATTAGTGAAATAAAACTCATTTTATATAAAAACCATTCACAAACACAATTCCTTAATTTAAGGAATTGGAGAGAGAAAACACTATTCAAGATTCCATGACATGGAATCTTGATTTTTAAGACAAAGATTAAAGTGTATCTAAGCAATCTTAGGTTCTAATTAATATTAATAAATTATTTTAACTTTGGATTAGTAATTAGAATTTACTAATCTTTAATTAGAGCTTAATATTACTTAGGTTTTGCTAATTGTATCATTAGGCCCAAAATACACATAGCTGGGGGCAAAACGGTAATTTTTTGCAAAAACCTCCGGGCTACCCGGGCTTAACCAGTTGTTAAACATAACTTAAAAACATCATTTAAAACCTTTGGGTGATATCGAGTTCAATTGACACTTTGTTCAGTGTAGATAGCCGTAGGGGCATTTTGGTCATTTTGGTCATTTTGTGCATCGAAACTCAAAAATGAGATTCTTCTTCTATTAAAACATATACACATATAATCCCCTATCATCATCAAAACATCCCTTGAGGATGACGGACGGATCTCATTTTCCGGGTAAAATGACCTTAGGGGCATTTTGGTCATTTTACAGAAAAATCGGGCGTACACTTAGAGATTTTTTTCCAACAATATCATCATTTTTTGTGTTGATTGAACCATATTTTTGCTGTTTTTATCGTTGCTGATACCATGAACCATTATGTTTGATACATATATATTTAATTTATCAGTTTCAAGTCTTTAAGCTCCTGGATATTTTACTAGTCATATATCTTGATCATGGCACATGCATTATAAGTCTTAAGCGCTTAATCTGAAAAGTAGCATGTCTGATACTTGTCTATGATTCAATATGCATGATTAGTGCTGATACATATCTTTTTATGCTATGATACACGTATTTATTAATGCTATGATATGTATGTCTAGATACACGAGTATAAAGTTTTTAATATAAACATATATGCTCTGACACACTAATATGAAGTTTTTACCATATAAATCACAAGCTATAATACACATGCTTTGATACAACCGTGATCAGTTTCTTTGAGCTTCAGAAACTTTATGTGTGTTCAAAGTTTATATGTTGCATATTCTTTTTGCACAAAAAATTGCATCGTGTTTCTAAAATTTTGTTTGGATAAAGATATGCTGAATATGATTCAAGATCAAGAGTTAAATATCACAAGTATTGCTCACTTTATTCAAACAAATATATTTTCAGAAAAGTCACAATGACTAAAAATCAAGATGTGTTTATTCAAAAAGTTTGCACACTCATATCTTTTTCAAAATTGCTCTGATACCTCATAGGGAGCATTTTGATTAACTTCAAAAACCTTAATTGAAATAAAAACAACTTTGATTTCAGTCACTTAAGGCAATGAAGCTTTTTTATTCTATTTGTATCATGCCTTAAGAAAAGCACTCTCTGAAAATCATATAATATATTTTTTGAAGGAATATTGGTTTAACAAGCTTTATATCATGTCATATATTTCTTTCAAAATCTCTTCAAAAGATTTTCTAAAAATTGGTTTGTCATAATCAAAACGGGGAGATTTTTAGCTCCAGAACCCTTCAGAAAGTATTCACGCAAAATATTTTGAGGGACAATATAACCAATGTTACAAAATTATTTTGAAGAAGGACTAATCATTTTGTTGAGTTTCTTGAAGCTACAAATAGATCTTTATACATAAGCATACATAGTTCTTAAAACGAGAATATTTTTACAATAACATGTGTAAACATGTTTGATCTCATTTGAAGAGATTGAGACTTAATGTATGTGAAAAATATATCGTGGAATAAATATATATATGCTCAATGGATGAAAGAAAATTCTAAGGTACAAGAAACCAACAATCAGATCTTCAGAAAGTAGGATGTGACTTTAGAAAGTGCAATTCAAGTGAAGATTTCATCCAACTAGAAGAAGTGTGTTCTACCATCTTCAATCATCATGCTCGCAATCATAACATTCACAATAAACTCTGATTGAAGAAAAGAAGATCAACCAAAAGTTCAGAACTAGAGCGCTCTTCAGAAAGCGCATTTCACAGTGAAACGTGCGCTTTAAGGAAAATGAGAAAAATTTGAATTTCAAATTTAAAGTCAAACCAAGTCATAGATTGACGTGACATCTCTTCTACCAATTTGCTCAACCCAACTTCTAGAAGAAAAAGTTAAGAAACCTCATTCAGAAAGTAAAAAAGTAATTTATGAATGTGACCTTAGAAATCTCTATTTCACAATGGCTTCTGCAAAAATGTAATATCCTGAAAATAAGTGTCATTAAGAAGGTCAAGTCTAAGCTATAAAAGTATTGGAAAAAGCTTGAGAGATTCAAACGCCTTGTATACATATATACATACATACATACAAAAGGAGAAAATAAATTATAAATTTATAATGAATTTTGTATGTGAATATTTTTATATGCTGATATTCATTATTATTTGAATTTGATATTTATTCTTTTATGAAATTGAATATTTAGTTTGTGATATCATGTTTGATTTTTTTTTCAAAACTTTGAAAATAGTATCTTATCAAATCTATTAGATCTATATATTTATGAGTACCGTTGATATTTATATTTGTATCAGCATTATATATTATATATTTTGTTGGAAAACATTTGCTATTCGTTGATGAATTATAATGATATTTGTTTGAAGATATTAGATATTATTTACATTCAACATGTATTATGAATATGATTTATTACATATTATAGAGAATTATTAGATATTATGTAAGAAACTATCAATGATTAAATTATTATTATTATTATTATTATTACTTCAAAAGTAACTATATAATTATTGTTACATATATACACAAGTAACATTATTATTTGTCTATATATATATAAGTATCATTATTATTATTATTATTACCGTGAACACACCATGGCTAGTGTTGGGTTTTCTCAAAAGAAACAAATAAAATATTATATATACATATATAATAAAACCTTATGTTGAGTTGTTGGACCATTTGGTTTATAGGAATAGTTATGTGTTTGAATTATATTTTACTTTCAAATGTTTAAACCAATCAGAAGATAAAAACTTTTCTTGGAGTAAGGCCTTTTTAGTATTTGCATGGCGTGGGACACGAACCATTCTGCGAGGGTTAGTTTTTTTATACTCCTAGTATATATTTGGCACATCATAATCCTAAACATTCTTTTAAGAACCCTAACCGCCTAAGGAATTTTTTCCTAGAAAGAAAAACGCAATTTCTCTTAATTTTCTTTGATTCATCTCTTCCTAAGTGCCCTTATCCGTATTCTTATATAGGTTATGTGTTTAGCCAATTTTTAGGCTATTGTGGTATAGTTTTCTTTTCCTATTCAATTCCCAATCATTCCTGATTCTTATCTATAATTCCATGACAGTTGAGAGTGTTATTCCAATTCTTGAGTATCATGTAAGCAGTGGTCAAGCACTACCTACAATGAACGGTGAGTGGGTTTAAGCTCGTAGCCACACTTTTGGTCATTATTAGTAGTTTCCCATCATTATATAAATTGTTTATGAAATTTTAGAATGACTTAAGTCAAATACCTGCTTTCACAGATTATGCTAATTCCAAGAAAAAATATTGTTTTGCATAGTTATCATGAAAACCTTATTTTAGAAAGCTCATGAGACCATATTTGATACCTTACATGTTATAGAATATACTTTTCCCAGTTTATGAAATTATGAGATCTTAGTTAATATTTCCAGGAGAAATATTGATTGCCATGCTGTTAGATATGGATTTTTTATTAAGATTTTGAGAACATCAACTATGATTTATTTAGAGTGTTAAACAAGTATGATTTATAACAATTGTCAGATATATACTCGTTGGCTTCTACAATCACTATGTCTACAAGCTGGTGATCCCTTGGGCATGATTTGAGAACTTCAGTTATGCTAAAATCATATTGTTATAATTATATGAATTCAGCTTAGATTTATCCAGTTTAATTGCAAGTTTTTATTTTTTAGCCAATAATTAGTGAGAAACAAATCAGCAGTTAACAGGATTGATAATTAACTTTAGTACCAAGTGGTCCGCTAGAGGATTAGCTCACCCACAATAAGGAACCTAGTGAGGTGTCCATTTATAGGACCTAGTTAGGTGCCTATCAAATTAGCTATTGGCTCAGATTTAATTATTTAGCCTAGATATTTATGTGAGAATAATTCCTATTTCTCTACTAGTTATTGCCATGATTTCAAATAAATTAATTTTTTTTGTATAGTTATATGTATTTAAATATATAAAGTATTTTATAAGCTGCATGTATATGTTATGTATTTTGTTGCTGTCCCATGTGGTTGTGAGTGGAGGCTCGCTCATTGAGTTTTGATAAACTCACCCTCTCTTTCCTCCCCTAAGTGAAGTTGTAGATCTAATTATTGTTCAGACTTAGACTCAGGAGCATTGCAATGTTCTAGTGGCGAGCTTCACTTTGTAGTGAAGTTTAGATTAGGACCATGTTAGAATAGAGTGCTCCAGGTAATGTGCAAGCAAGGTCCTCAGACATCATTTAGCATGCATGATTTTTTTAAGGTTATGTTATTTTATCATAATGATATGATATGTAATTTCTTTCAAGAACAAGATTTAAGATTGTCTATTTTGGTTATGGATTTTGGAACAATTTGGAAGAATTAAATATTTTATGTATTTTATGAATAAAGTTTTCAAGAAGTTTTGAGGAATTTATTTATTTATTTATTTGATTTATTATAAACATTAATTTAGTAATTTACTACACAAGATTACATGAAATTAATTTCAGAAGGCTTCCACAAGGGATAATATCCCTTATGTGCCGGTTACGATTTTTGGGATGTGACAAAGTGGTATCAGAGCATTAGGTTTCCTCACTATATTGGAGCAAGTGTCCACAAGTAATACGACGACTGTGTGGATGGAAGTGCCCTATTCGCATGGAATGTAATGTTATCTGCGGCCTTTAGGAGTGTCAGTCATGCCTAGGTTCAATAGAGACTCAATGTCTTCTTTAGTAATCTTGTCCTACTTCCAAGTTATTATTCTTAGGTGAAACTATGTCATATGCAACTATGCATGTTTGATTCCTATGATATGTAAAGTTAAATTTGGGGATCCAATTTTTTTTTTAGGGGGATGGAATGGAATATCCGAAAATAAGTGTCATTAAGAAGGTCAAGTTTAAGCTATAGAAGTGTTGGATAAAGCTTGAGAGATTCAAACACCTTACACACACACACACACATATATGTAGTTCCCAAAAGGAGAAAATAAATTATAAATTTAAAATGAATTTTGTAAATGAATATTTTTATATGCTGATATTCAACTATTATTTGAATTTGATATTTATTCTTTTATGAAATCTAATATTTAGTTTGTGATGTCACGTTTGATTTTTTTTTTCAAAACTTTGAAAATAGTATCTTATCAAATCTATTAGATCTAATATGTTTATAAGTACCATTGATATTTATATTTGTATCAGCATTATATATTATATATTTTGTTGGAAAATATTTTCTATTCGTTGATGAATTATAATGATATTTATTTGAAGATATTAGATATTATTTATATTTAACATGTATTATGAATATGATTTGTTACATATTATAGAGAATTATTAGATATTATATAAGAAACTATCAATGATTAAATTTGAATTATTATTATTATTATTACTTTAAAAGTAACTATATAATTATTGTTACAATTATACACAAGTAACATTATTATTTGTGTGTATGTGTGTGTATATATATATATATATAAGTATCATAATCATCATCATCATTATTATTATTATTATTATTATTATTATTATTCCGTGAACACACCATGGCTGGTGTTGGGTTTTCTCAAAAGAAAAAATAAAATAATATATATACATATATAATAAAACCTTACGTTAAGTATTGGTCCATTTGGTTTATAGGAACAATTATGTGTTTTAATTATATTTTGCTTTCAAATGTTTAAACTATCAGACGTTAAAAACTTTTCTTGGGAGTAAGGCCTCTTCAATGTTTGCATGGCATGGGACGTGAAACCATTCCGTCAAGGTTTTTTTTTTTTATACTCCTAGTATATATTTGGCACATCATAATCCTAAATATTCTTTTAAGAACCCTAGCTGCCTAAGGATTTTTTCGTAGAGAGAAAAACATGATTTCTCTCAATTTTCTCCAATTCATCTCTTCCGTAAGTGCCCTCATCCATATTCTTATATGGGTTATGTGTTTGGCCAATCTTTAGGCTATTTTGGTATAGTTTTCTCTTCCCATTCAATTCTCAATCATTCCTAATTCTTGTCTACAATTCCATGGTAGTTGAGAGTGTCATTCCAATTCCGAGTATCATGTAGGCAATGGTAAACACTGACAATGAATGGTGAGTGAGTTTAAGCTCATGGCCATACTTTTGGTCATTATTAGTAGCTTCCCAATATTATATAAATTGTATATGAAATTCTAGAATGACTTATGTCAAATACCTCCTTTCACGGATTAATGCCAATTTCAGAAAAAAAATTATTGTTTTTCATAGTTATTATGAAAACCTTATTTTAGAAAGCTCATGGGACCATATTTGATACATTGCATGTTATAGAATATACTTTTCCAGTTTATGAAATTATAAGACCTCAGTTTAATGTTTACAACAGAAATATTGATTATCATGCTTTCATAAATGGATTTTTTATTAATATTTTATAACATTAGCTATAATTTATTGAGAGTGTTGAACAAGTATGATTCATAATAATTGTCAAATATATACTCTGGCTTTTAAAATCATTATGTCTATAAGCTGGGTGATCCCTTGGGCATGATTTTAGAACTTAGTTATGCTAAAGTCAGATTATTATAATTATATGAATTCATAGCTTTCAGATTTATCCAGTTTAATTACAAGTTATTATTTTTTTTAGCCAATGATTAGTGAGAAACAAATTCAGTGAGTTAACAGAATTAATCGTTAACCTTGGTACCAAGTGGTCCGCTAGAGGATTAGCTTACCTACAATAAGGAACCTAGTGAGGTGTCCATTTATGGGACCTAGTTAGGTGCCTATTAGATTAGCTATTGACTCAGATTTAGCTATTAACTAGATATTTATATAGAATAATTCCTATTTCTCTACTAGTTATTGCAATGATTTCAGATAAATTATTTTTTTTGTATAGTTATATGTATTTAAATATAAAAATTATTTTATAACAATTGCATGTATATGTTATATATTTTGTTGCTATCCCATGTGGTTGTGAGTGGAGGCTCGCTCATGAGTTTTGATGAACTTACCCTCTTTTTTCCATTACGTTCTTGCAAATCTAATTATTGTTCAACTTAGAACAAGTAGCATTGCAATTTCTCATGGCAAGCTTCACTTTGAGTGAAGTCTAGATTAGGACCATGTTAGAATTGTAACACCCAGGATTTCTCCTGAGTACAAATGACCAAAATGCCCTGAGGTCATTTTTCCAGAATTCGAGGACAGTTGAACGGCAATCCTCGAATAGGTCAACTCAATGTTTGAAGGGGTTATAATTGTTATGTTTGATATCCGAGGTGAAAATCTCGTTTCTAAACTTTCGGCTCAAAATGACCAAAATACCCTCCTGTGTTCTACACGGGTAAAAGGTGCCGTTTGAGCCGAAATTTTCCAGGAAGTTTAGAATGATGTTTTTGAGTAATATTTGATGTTTAGTCGGGCCCGGTTGGTCCGGCAGTTTTAGCGCAAAATTACCATTTTGCCCCTAGAACGTGTCCAGTGAGCCTAATGATGCAATTAAGCAATATTAGGCTCTAATCGAAGATTAATTTATTTCGATAATTAATCTAGAGTCAAAATAATTTATTAAGGTTAATTAGAACCTAAGATTGCTTAGATAAACTCTAATTGCATTCTTTAATTCAAGATTCCTAGTCATGAAATCTTGAATAGTATTTTCTCTTCAATTCCTTAAATTAAGGAATTGTGTCATACCTCATTTGACTAAGAAAATGAATTTAATTTGTTAATCTAGTATGACCACTCCTAATCAAGTCTTGACACTCCTAATTACCCAATTACTTCACCTAAACACTTTCTTACAACTCCTAACCAAAACCTTAATCAAAGAAACACCTAAACATATCACTAAATCACAATTACATGAACAATTCTCTTCCTCCCTTTGCTGCCCAATCTGGCCGAATGCAAGGCCAAGGAAAAGTGTTAGATGTTGATTTTTACTTCACTCAAAGGCCATACCTCAAGCCATACTTTGAGCCATACTTAGCCATGCTTTCAACCATGTTTTGCCCATGCCTTGCCCATACCAATCAAAGAGATATTTTCCTTACTCTTTCTTCTCTTTGGTCGTCGGCCATGCACCTCCAAGGAAGCCTCCATGTTGCAAAATTTCTATAAATACCAAGCTTGGAAGAACTTGGTTACACTTTAGAAGCTTTGTCAAGTTTAGTTCTCTTGCTTTTTCTTGCATTTTCTCTCTAAGTTCTCTTCATCTTCTTCATCTTCTTCTTCCTCTCAAAGAATCCTTCCACCACCACAAACCACCACAAACAACCATAGACCACCACTACCTTACCTTAAACCATCTCTCAAACACTTAAACCTTCCATTCCCAAGCTTAGAAACTCAAGGAAAAATCATCTTCCTTGAGCTTCCTCTTGGCTGAAACACATACCCACATCCAAGAGGAGATTTTGTCTTCTCAACTCTTCAAGAACTCAAGCTTTCTTTCATTTCTTCAAAGACTTCCTTAGGTAGGGGTTTTGTTTTCAAGTTTTACTTGTTTTCCTTAAGAAAAGTTCTAGTTTTCTCTTGGTTCAAACTCTTTTCCTTCTTTCTTTTTCATTTTGGCCAAGAGGCCATTTTATGAGAATAACATGAGCTTGATGATGAGGTTTCAAGATAATGACTTGTTGTTGTCATGTGAGAAACCTCTAAAGCTTGAAACAACTTGGTCTTGGACCATACATGCCTTGATTTCTTTCTTTTTCCTTGATAAAGTTTTCGGTTTCTCTTCTTTTCCTCCTCATGATTTTGGTTTCCTTTGCCTTGGTTTGAACAAAGTTTGCTAAAAATGTAAAGTAGATCACAAAAGTTTTGTTAAAGAAAATTAATCACATGTTTTCAAAGAGCTCTAAGCTTACCCTTGCCAACCTTAAAGTTGGTCGGCGGTTCTAAGAGTTTCACTCTAGATTGAAGCCCATGAGCAATAAAATAAAGAATATGATTTAGTTCTTGTATTTTGTTTAGACAAAGTGTTGAGCTTTGTGTCTATTTTCTTGAGCTTGATGATGAAGTTCAAACCTTAAGACTTCCTTGAAGTCTAGGTGCTAAGAACTCTAAAGCTTGCCTTATGATACATAATGGGTTGAGGTTTCATGTTCCTTTAAAGTCTTGCAAAAGGCTCTAGCTAAGATCTAAAATAAGATGCATTCATGTTTACTTTAATGCTTTGCATAGCATGTTTATTTTCAAGTCATCACTAAACAACTTAAAACTTAAAATAAGAATGTGCATCCTCACTTAATAAATCTCAAAGCCTACCTATTTCAACCTTAAAGTTAATTGTTGATTTGGGGTAAATACCTCAAGGGGCCTAGAGCACTAAAATAAAGAATTGAACCTTGCATCTCATGTTTACTTTCTTGTCTAGCACGTTTATATTTTATGCCATCACTTAAATTCTAAAGATAACAAATGAGTGCATCTCATGTTTATTTTATGCTCTCACTTTATTTTCTAATGAAGAATAAAAATGAGGTGCATAGCATGTTTAAGTTTATGTCATCACTTTAATGATCTAGAGCTCAAAGACTTGCCCAAGTATCCTATGTAAGGTTTTAAGAAAATGTTGGCATTTTAAAGAAGCCATTCGGCCTTGTGGTGATGATGATGGACTTAATATGAGTTCCTCTAATCACAAGTGTCCATAGTTCATGTTTTGTAATTTTTCTAAGCTTAGGAGCACCTAAGCAACATTATGAATAAAATTATACACTCTAAATCTATTTTATGAACAAGTTAATTTAGCTACTGACCTCATGTGTAATTACATGATTTTAATGTAAGGATTTGAGTTCTAAAAGAGTTTTGAGTTCCTAGAATTATTCCAAGAGAAAACTAGCAACTTGTATGCATTTTAATTCATGAGATTATGTGATTTTATGGGCTTTACATTTCGATTCTGTAACTCCATGTTTGGCCACTGTACTAAATCTGTTTTATGGTGTGAAAATGTGTAAAATTATGTTTGAGTGAAGTAAGGAACGTTTTAGAGAAGTTAGAAAGGATTAAGTAACTAAAAAGGGTCAATTGAGAATTCTAGAACACCTAACTATGGAAAAATGCAAACCTGTTCCAGCATGATTAATTTAAGGATAAATGGTTCATAATCAGTAAAACATGTATAAAAACCCTTCATAAATGATTAGGTATTAATTACAAAGCTTAAGGTGATGAGAAGGACTTAAAATGGAAAATTCTAGCACATCTAGACATGGCAATATACAATTCTGTTCCAGCATAGTTAGATTGAGGAAAAATGGTTTACAACTTAGTAAAGTGCCTAGGAATCCCTCATAATTGGTTTATGAATTGATTATGGAGCCTTAGGCGAAGACGGATCTTAAAAAGGGTCACGAACGGAGATTCTAGAGCCCTGTAAGCGTATGATATTTTTCTGCCCTTACATGCACAATGCTATTTGGAATTTTTCGTAAGCCTAAATCTTAGAGAAAAGTTTAAGTGATAACCTCTTGGGGGTAATAAAGATGTAATATAGGTATTGGAATAATTAGAAGACAAGTTTAAGACCCGTAAGGGCCAAAACATAAGATACTATGAGATAGGAGGCCGAGTGAGCATATTTATGATGATGAACCTCGAGCATATTTATGATGATGCGATATCTTGAGCATGAAACCTTATGTGTATAATTGGCGTGTTGATGTGATGAAGTGTTATGCCTTAATTTGAGATGCATGAGGTTCGAAATATGAACGAGCTAGAAGAGTATGCTCATGTGAACTAGAAAGTTGTTAATTGAGAAAGTTCCATATTTATGATACATGTGATTGAGATTATGTGGCATGACTCAAATTTGAGGAAATTCGAAGTGTAGTCTTATGCTTTCCATCAATTTGAAGGACTTAAAGAAAGTTTTGAAGATAAGATGTTTAATGTGACACACAGGATGTACTTCTCCTGCTAGGTGAGAGAAAGCAAAACCGTGAGGGCATAGACATTAGCACTGCCAAAGCGGACAAAGTCGCTGTCTTAACTAGTCGATGCGTTTCGAAGAAGAAAAAAGTCCCATGATGGGTGATCCTTAGGCCCCCTACCCGTACTCTAGGAGTCGGGATTATTATGATGATTATGAATATGATTATGATTCGCTTATCAAGAGGATAAGTAAGAACTAGTGACGACTAGTTAAGGTATGAGCTCATAGCCTAGTTTTAGGGTGCGGTTACTATGATGATGCTTAGTGTCACAAGTATGAGAAAAGGAAAGATGTTCAAGAGAAGTTACATGCCACTTACATGTTGTTTGATTATTGTTTGGTTTGCCTAAAGTCCTGTCATGCATCCATGTACTATTATGCTGCATACATGCATTAAGATTCATTATAAAAGACATGGACCTTAGATAAATATTTTTTGTGAAAACCTCATAATGAACCTATGCATGTTTAACTTTTTATAATAAACCCAAGGTTCCTGGGGACGTAAACGATGACATTAGGATAGAGGTTTTTCCTCCTGAGATTCTTTAACAAGATTCTCACCCCTCTCCCCGTTTCTCTTTCCGTTACGTCTCCGGGTGCGATGGCGTCGTTCATGATTTTTGTTGATATGCCCGTGTGGGAGCTACACTATGATCCGGATCATCAGTCCTACCACTTCAAAGGTCGTTGTGCTATATGTATTTTTGCATACATGGGACGCCCATTTGCCTTTCCAATCTCCAATTCCGATTCACTCCGACCTCTCCCTTTGGCGATGACATGATTTTTGAGAGGACGCGACCAGTGATGAGCGGAATCACCATGCCCAACCATCATCCTCGTGCGTGACTCTCCGGAGTACGTACCCGTCATACGTCATTGCGGGAGGACCTCTCGAGGACTCACCGCCGATCCTTATTCGGAGGATTCCGCCCTTCGGTGCCTTTGGCCTGATAGGGGTAGCGAGGACACGGTCTCTAGCGAGGCCTATGAGGCGTGTATGTTACCAGAGAGATGCCCTCGCCGATGTGGTCACGTTGCTCCGCCAATTCGCATGCCCACACCCTCTCTTCGATGGGCCACATCCGAGGAGCTTTGGCAGTTCGTAGGTTACATCTCTCCGTCAGAGGATTAGCGTCGTCCGTAGGCTCTTAGAGGGAGGGTTGTTCTTGTAGGGAGTATCTTTTGGGTGTTTCATGTATTCGTTGTTATGTTTCTTATTTCTGTTATTGTCCTAAGCTCTCCCACTATATGGGTAAGACTTTATGCTTTCCTTTGTAACTCAGTGGTCATGTATTAAACTATGTTAACTAATATTATGATGATTGTTCTCATGATTGAGGTGTCCTTTGATGCTTATGTTCTGTATGATTTATTTATTCTTCCGCCTTACGTTCGTTTATGTTATACGCAAAAGCTCGCACTTTGTTTTACATGTTTCATTTAAAAAAAAAAATTATCGCTAAGTATTTTGTAAATGAATTTAAAGGGAAGTAATAACTAATAATTAATCTTGATACGTGCTAGGCGTATTGGGTTAAATATTAGGATGTTATAAGAATATAGTGCTCCAGTAATGTGTAAAGTCCTGGACATCATTTAGCATGCATGATTATTTTAAAGTTATGTTATTTTGTCATAATGATATGTAATTTCTTCCAGGAACAATATTTAAGATTGCCTTTTTCGATTATGGATTTTGGAACGATTTGGAAGAATTAAATATTTTATGTATTTAATGAATAAAGTTTTCAAGAAGTTTTGAGGAATTTATTTATTTATTTATTTTCTGATTTATTATAAACATTAATTTAGTAATTTACTACACATGATTGCATGAAATTAATTTCATAAGGCTTCCACAAGGGATAATATCCCTTATGTGCTAGTTGCAATTTTAGGGTCGTGACAAAGTGGTACCAGATCATTAGGTTTCTCACACTATATTGGAGCAAGTGTCCACATGTAATATGACGACTATGTGAATGGAAGCGCCCAGATTCGCGTGGAACGTGATGTTAATTGAGGCCTTTAGGAGTTTTAGTCATGTCTAAATTCAATAGAGACTAAGTGTCTTATTTAGCAATTTTGACTTAATTCCAAGTTATTATTCTAAGGTGAAACTATGTCATATGCGACAATGCATGTTTGATTCCTGAGATATGTAAAGTTAAATTTGGGGACCACATTTTTGGGTCGTGGCAACGCTAACAACAGAGCTACTCCTCTAACTGTATTTCCAAGACACAAAAGGAAGATTAACATGTGTCATTTGGAAAGCGGATCAAGGGCAACGGTCATAAATGCAGATCATCTAGAAATAGAGTTATTGTACTTACAACTTAAGAGACTTTGCGAAGAAGAAGTCCTGAAACGCTGAAAAATTTTCTCCTCATATTTTCTGTAAAGATATTATTGCTCGTAATCAGTTTCGTATTTGTAAAAATCTTCTTTCTACATTCTTCATAGATCATACGTTCTTCCTAGGAAAATCGATAGAAAGAAGTCATTCAATTTTTCAGGCCTGTTATTGTTTATCTTACGAAAACTTGAGTGTTTGTTAGTTTGAGTGTTCTAACCCAAACACAAACCTTTGTAACCTGGATCTAGTAGTAATCGTTGTGAGTTAGCTTAGAGAGGCTAGTCAAAGGCTACTCGGTTATGACGGTAGAGTGAGCTACTAGCCACTGTGTTAATGTAGAGAGGCTGGTCAAAGACTACTTCAGTTGTGATAGAGCTCCTGGTCACTGGTAAGAGCTTACAAAGGCTCCTGTAAAGACTATCCAACTTTCTCAGGTTGAGAAAGATTTTAGTGGAATTCAATGATGGTTGAGACTGGATGGAGGCAAGTTAGTTGAATAATATAAAAACACAGATAGGTATCTTCTTCTTCCTTAACTCTCTTTTATTTACTACTTTGTGCCTGTTATATCATGTTTCCTGAAAAACTTGCTCATAAGCATTGTTATCATATTTGTTATAGTTTAGAAAGTTACTTTTTGACGTCGCTAATGCTGTTTCCACTACACTTCAAATTAAATACTTAATAGTAAATTGTTAAAGCTTTAGAAATAAGAAAGGAAAGAAAAAGAAAAGCACGATTTAACTTCTTCTCGTACCTTTTCTACCTACATATGTTATGTTGGTATGTTCTAATAACATTTAATTTTATTATATTTTGATGGAACTTGAATTGTCTATTGTTATGTTATAAATGAATTATAGTAGTAATTTCGATCCTCTATTAAGAGGAGGTAATCCCACCGATCACCTATTTTATCCTTCCTGATGTTTGCCAGTGATGACCAAGTTTTGGTATGAGTTCATTACCCCATTGATAGGCTAAATTGTGTGTATAAAGAAGAGGCTGAAAAAGATTGACTGATTATTCATGGGACTATATGTGAATTTCATGTATGTAGTTATTAATTGAGTTATCATGCATGCATGTAAATCTATGACTGCATCCATGATAAAAAGATCATATTAAAAGACACTTCTATCTAAGGTAAATATTTCAGAACTTATTAATTGGATATTGTTCATGTTTTCAAAAATAAAATGAGGTGGAATAGGCTAGTGAGGTTCTAAGAAACGAGCACGTGCCTGAAGAGTAACTAGGATGTAGTTCCATTTATAATAATTTAGTTGATTAGACCTATTTAATTTTTCAGTGATTTAGTTTATTGATGACTAGACTATTTTTAGCCAAAGATTAATTATTATTTATAATATTTAATTAGTAGCTATTATGTATTTATAAAATTGTTTACTTGTTCCTGTAATATATTGATTTAGACTTGTGATTGGATAAATGTGTTTATTATCACCTAGCTAGTTCTGCTATGAATTAGTATTACATATAATTATATATGCATCAGACTTTTAGTTTGATTTTTAAATAAAAAAAATTACTATTATTTTTCTGCCTATGCTATATTTTGAAATTGGAAAATCATGACGTCGAAGTGTAACAATTTAATAATAAATTCCAATATGACTTAAGAATTTTCTTTAAAGTGTGTAAAATAGCTTTGTAATTTTATTTTTCAATTTTCCAGGTGTCTAAATTTACAATATGTTTGATATAGATCTTCTTATATGAAAAATGTGTAAATAAATTCTTTGTTTTCTTTCTAAAAAAGTATTTTTTAAAAAGGCTTTAAAGTTAGAAAGAAAATAATTTCATTCTTTTTAGAGGGTTTTGAGAGAAGGGGGAAGATGGGGTCCAACATGAAACCTCCATTAAAAAATATGAGAGACAATCACAACACTTATACCGTGGGCTCAACCACTAAAAAGAAATGTGATTTGTATTCTCCACAAAACTTAACGTAATATTAACAATTAGTATGTCACAAGTGTGTCAATAATGCTAGTTTAGTTTTTGTTTATGGTGCATACTTTGAAGAAGCTTATAAAAAAGGGCTTTATGAATGAAGCCCATATGTGTTTTCGTGAGTTAATGACATGTGGAGGTCTTCTTTTTTTTTTTTTTTAAGAGAGTCAATTCTAAGCATAAGGTTAATGACTCAATTATAGTATTTTATTTTAAAATTAATGACCAAATTAATATTTCTTTTATTTTTTTTCCTGGTTTCCTGTTGATGGAGGTTGTTGCTACCTCCTCAAATTAGAATTATTTTAATTTTAAGTTGTACAAAAAATATAGTGAAGGGCACAACTTAAATTGTTTCTTAAGGAGGTTATGTCACTCACTTAGAAAATTGGGGATTTTGAAAATTGAATTGAAACAATTAAAATTAATTGGGAATAAGCAATAATTAAAGGCACTAGTGCAATGTACTCCTAGGATTAAAACTAGTTATTCCAGACCAAATATTGACCATATTGGTGGCTATTAGTTATAAATTACTAACAATTATACTAGTGATTGATCGACCTCTAGAATTTGACCAATGTAAATAACTAACAAACTGTATCCTAATTTAATTAGAAATTACATTGATTTAATATACCAAATTGCTATAGTCTAACCGCAAATGGAAAGTTACTTCTAATGTTCCCCTTCAAATATAAACCAATTGATTAATCAATTTATACTTAAAGGGTTTCCTTAAACAACGATTGTTAATTTAGTTATTCCAATAAAAATTGTAATAATCGCAACTACAATTGTAATAATAGAACCTAAAGAACATTGAGAAAACTAATGCATTCAATATAAAAAGGACATTCAATATAAAACTAATGTATTCAATATAAAAGGAGGCCTTAAATATCATCCCAATTTATCAAAACCCTTACACTAGTAAAAAACTCCTCCTATCTCTGGAGGATTACGATAGTGAAATTAAAAAAGTACTTGAAGAAAATAACAATGATCCTTATCAAAATCTTTAAGAACAAAGTAAATTCACTAACGGAATCCCTAGAGAGAGGAATGAGAAGAAGGAGATAGAGAGAAATGGCTGCCAAAGGCTAAAAACAACTAAGTCAAAAGTAGGTTAAAAGTTTGTGCGAATTCTATTTATATTGTGCGCAAAAATAAGCCAAGTGGGACCTAAAGTTAGGCCAAAATTTGGTTTTCCTGCACTCTTGCATGAACACTAGCGCTAACCAGTGAGTTACACTCTCTAAAGTAATTTTAAGGTGCCGTTGAGTGTGCAACTTTGGCAGAATTTACATTTTCCTGTGTTTGGTGGCCCATTAAACATTTGAATCTGTCATTGTCACTAGAAATAGTGATTGTAACCCTTTGAATAAACTTTTCAATGTCGTAAGAATCATCTCAATTGGACATCTGTAATTCAGATATTGCCAAAATACTAACTAGAGGTTTGGATGGACAACATCAGCACATCAACAACCTTTAATCTTTAAACTCGATTTTCACCAAGATACTCTTAAAGAAGTTTTGAGCTAATCATGAAAGTTTTAGAAGACTTCTTGATTTTCCTAAAACATCTTTACTTGTCTTAATCTGATCCTGAGAGAGAGATATACATTTTCTATTACAATATGTTATGAAAATATGCTCAAATGAGCTCAATAACTCTTCTATTTAGCTCTCAAATTGATTACTATTACAAGCTCCATACACCTCTATGATCTTCATATTCCAACATGGGAAATCCTTACAAGCAAATAATACTCACAAAAGAGGATTCAAAGCATATGAAGCTTCAAAATATATTTATTCATTAAAATAGTGCAAATAATTATGATTATAGTCAATAATATCCAATGAGAACTAAATATAAATCAACCAAATATCAACCAATTAAGTATATCAATAATGCAATATGCCTAAAGTTACGTAAGACAAGGGTTGCACAACCCATCACTTGTCCAATAAAAATAATTAAAAACATGCTCTTTTCAAAGTCCTCCGCCCTCCTCGCCTTCATTTATCCACTGTTTCATCTTCAAACTCACCCAATCATCTGCTGCAAAAACAACAACCACCACCATAGCCTCAACAACACAGCGATAGTAACACCATGGCATTTTGATTTCGATGATTACAACGATTCCTTCTTCTCTATTTACAAAACTCTTCTTCGATGAACACAATAACATCAAACACCGGCTTCTGTTGCTGTCTGACGACGAGAGGAAAAGGACGGTGTTCCTAGACCTTGACAAGGCATTGGTGCACTTGAAGGCGGCGACGCCACCCGTGCAGCTCGATTTCGTTGCATTGCCAGTGACTGACAACGAGACAACAGAATTCTGTGTTGAAGCGCTTGACGTGGACGAATACTTGGAGGCGATGGTGGCAAGGTTCAAAGGCAGTTGACTATAGTGGTTTGTGGTGGTTGGGGAAGATCGGGTGGCAGTTGCAACAGAAGCTGTTGAGGGAGATTGCACAAGACTTCAAGATTGACCTTTGTTTCTCTCGCACTGCAAAAATCTACCAAGGCTTACCTGGTTGGACCCTTTGAGGACTCCAAACTCTACGCCATTCCCATTAATGGTAGGAAGGGGGAAGACGGCGGAGAAAGAAGAAAGGGGAAGAACATGATTAGGGATTTAAATTAGTCCTGTTAAGTAAATAATACTTAATTAAGAAATTTATAAAAATAAAATGTTATTACAAAAATTGATAAATATAAGTTGGTGGACCAAATTTAAGTACACATGTCTATCACTGAGTTGAGACATATCAGAGTTTCATTTATGAAGCTTTATCTAGAGCTTCATATGAGAATTTACCTTTGTTTATACATTAATTAATTTATTATTATTTATTGTTTAAAATAATAAAAAAAGAGTTGGGTGGTGTTTCTTGTAGAGTGGTGGTACGGTGAATGGGTCTACCTTTAGTTGTGTGTCAGTGAGCACAGCTGAGCAATACAGCTGGACTTAGCGGACGCCAGCTGGCACTGTCACTGTACGGATTCTAAGACGCAGCTACCGTCGCCGCTTCTGTCTCTTTTTTTCCTAAAATAAAAGAAAAATGTAGCTGTCTCTGAATAATATGTTATGAAACTAATTAATTAATACTTTTTCTCTAAAAATCAATAATCAAGAATAACATTCTAAAAATGATAAAGGAAGTTAAACTTAGCCATCATAATAGGAGTAAACTAACAGGATGCGATAACTTCAAATCATCAACTTTTTGGCGGATTATTTGCTGGACCTCTTAGACTGGGGACCATGAAGGACCCCATATTTGAAGCCGTTGGATTGACAGCGGATACGAGGATGTGTCAGTGCGAATGACTTAATACCTGTTATGTGGGTAAAAGCAAAACATTTGAGAAATTGTAAAATAACCCCGTCCCTCATGTACCACCTTTTTTTTTTTTTTCTCCCAATTTTGTCATTGTTTTTGGCCAAGCCAAGGGACACTATTTCTCGTTGCTTTCTTTTCCAGCCGACCTCCACTGTTCCTCTTTCATGGAATTTGTTGGTCATGAATTCTTACTATACATATTTTTTGCAAGATGGAAAGTGTGGTGTATAATTTATGATTGCATTGATGTAATCAAATGAAAAATGTCTCCGTCTCCTTTTCATCTGTGTTGATATGTTTTGATTCTATTATCATAAACTATACTTAGTTCTATGTATCTATATATCTTTCGCCTTAACTAGTCACTAATGTCGAAAAACAAAGTTATTGTGAGATTTATTATGGTTTAGTTTAAAAAACTGAAAACAAGTAACCAAATACAAATTCTAACCACATTCCACATTCAAAATCCAGAGCAAGTCAAGCAAAAATCACAGTAAAACTCACAGTAATAGGTTAATAAAGAAAGAGGAAATTCAAAGAGTATTAAATACTAAGCTGTGATGGACTACACAGTAAATATAAGGGGTTATAACAATATTTTGAACAAAATAAAAGGTTTAAATAAATACTTAAAAAACCTATCGTACCTGATAAAAAGTGAGAGGTCCATCGTGATACCAAACATAAGAGCCCCACCGTGTAATGCGCCCAACTTTTTTTACTAGTAGAATCGTCCCTTCAAAAACCTTTTCATGTCATTGTCACTTTAGGTTTAAAATTGCATTTAACAATTAATAAGATCAAAAATGAAAAAAAAAATCCCGGCTAAGCTCGAAGGTTGGTGACCCGAGTGTGCTGAGTCTGGGACCCAAAGAGCAAAGACCCTCGAAGTTGTATCGGATTTACGGTCTTGCCCTTTTCCTTCTTTCGTTCGTTTGGAACGTTGGATGAATACCATTTTCCGTTCAAGTCTTGGTCTGCGTGCGTCTTATGACTGTGGGATTACTGATATGCCCTTCATCATTTGGTCATTGACTCATTGCCCTCCTCGCTCACGTGCTAGTTCATGAATCACTTGGAAGATGTTCGGCTAAGCTACTCGGGTTTACAGTGAATGTACACAAGGGTGGAGCTAGAGCATCCAGGTAGAAGGGGCAATTATATATAAAAAAATAATATTTTATTTTTTAATTTTTGTTTTAATCTAAAAATTTAAATAAAAATAATAATATATAAAATATAAATATTTTACTATTAAAACTTAAAAAACACTTATATACATAATATAATGTCAATTTATAGTACTTAAATATCTAATTAAATTAAAAAATTTATAAAAATTAATCAATTAAAAAATTTAAGAAGGGGTAAATAAAAAATTAGATACATTTATATTAAAAAAAATGAAATTTTTATGCCCCCTAAGGTTCCAATGGGAGCTGCCCCTGAGTGTACATTGAATTTCACCTTCAGAGTAATATGTTAGATAAAATTAAATCATTTTCAGATTTTAATAATTTCAAACCCTACCTATCAAAATATACACTTATTCTTGAGATGAGACTTTATTTATTAGTGTAATGTGCATATCTTTTTCCAACTTAGTTTTTGTTTTTCCAGCTTTTTTCTCATTAATTTTCTTTTGAAAAATATGGAGAGCTAGGGTAATAATATGTCGGCAAATGCTACTACACTCCTCACTAAATATGGTGTGTGGTGCACCATCTGAGAAAAAAGGGTGTCAATCATGGTCCCTCTTCATCCCTTCAACTCTCCACTCTCTCACCACCACCAAACCCTCCTCTTTCGGCACTGCCGCCGCTGCCGGCGACGCCATATCCTCCGGCGAGTCTACAAGGCCAGCCACAATCGCAGTTCCACGATCTACGCGCTCATGGTCGTCTCCGACTCCGACGATGTCACCACGGTCCAACCCATCAGGATCAAAACCGAGATCCTTCGGCGAGCCGCCGACTCCCCTTCCTTGTCCACTACCACGGCTCCTTGAGAACCCGTTCTCCGGTGATGATCCGTGCCCGAGAAAGGAAAGCCGACCATCGCGAAGGTGCTGGTGGGTGGCTGGGTGATGATCACAGAGATGCGATGATGGTGGTGGGCAGTGTTGCTGTGGCCGCAAGCTCATGACGAGGTTGCCGCGTGTTCGCCGCAACTTAGCTCTCTAACAAAACGAAGTGAGGAAGACAGTGGCCAGGCGAGGCTCAGTGTAGATGGAGAGCTTGGCGGCAGCAGTGGTAAAGAAAAGGGAAGACAGTGTGTGTACATGACCATGGTGATGCACGATCGTCGTCGTCCCCGGCGCCGGTGAGGTTGTGGCTCGAGATGTCGGAGGTTTGGGTGGATGGTGTGGTTTTTGCAGGAGCAACAGTGCTATTTTGTCGGAGGGGACGTAGGATGCGCAGGTGGAGCGCTACATCCAAGTGCTGTTAGCAACACCATTTAAATGTGCTTACCCACATTTTTTGAATGCTGCCAATTGTAAGTGTACCACACACCATACTTATAGTGTGTGTTGTAGAATTCGCCGTGCATATATATATCTCCAACATGAACAATAAGTAATTTGGATAGACCTTTTCGCATGTGAGTATCCTGTCCTTGAGACAGGAGTAAAAATAAAAGACAGTGAGTGAGTGTTAGAAGGACACCGCACCACAGAAGCAAAGTCAAAGTTGTCATCAACCTCAAAAATTCCAAGTCAAAAAACGGTGAAAAGATGTCCCTGAGAAACTCGTAACGTGAGCAAATCCGAAAATTCGCAACGTGTCGGGGACACAATGGTCTTTTTACACAGCACATAAAAAAGTTTCCAGTATCGTTCTTCATCCTCCCAACGCATTCCAATTTCCTTAAATACTGCTCATCGCCGCGTCTCTCTTCTCTCTCTCTCTCGTCGCCGGAGATTCAAACCTTCGGAATCACCGGAGCGTAATGGTAACAGCCAAAGCTCGTTCATTTGTATTGTGCTGCGAATGATAGTGAGTTATTTAATTGTTTTTTTTTTCAACACAAGAGAGTGTGAGTGTGCATGTCAAAACGACGACGTTTGGTGAACGATCGGAGGGAAGTGGGGAAACGGCATCGTAGGATGTAGTAGGATTTTTGGGGTATGGGGAAAGGAGAGGTGGTTGTGGGAGTGGGGGTGAGCGTGGCGGCGGTGGCGTGTCTGGTTGCGGGGGTGGCTGTGGGGCGGAGGGTGAGGAGGCGGAGGGAGTGGAACAAGGCGGTTGGAGTGGTGAGGGAGGCGGAGGAAGAATGTGGGACGAGTGTTGAGAGGCTGAGGCAGGTGGTGGACGCCATGGCCGTTGAGATGCACGCTGGTTTAGCTTCGGAAGGTGGGTCCAAGCTCAAAATGCTTCTTACACACCTTCATAGTCTCCCTATTGGGTCGGTAATCATTCATTTCTCTCTTCCTTTATTCTCTTCAATAACTCAACTGTGCCATTCATTAATAATAATAATAAAAAATAGAGTTTGATCTCTGTCTAATGTATTTTATGCTATGATCCATTCATATATTCTTATGATTGACATGTTAGTAAAAATGATTAAATCTTTAATCAGTTGATAACTACACTTTCAATACATAAAAATTAAACTCATACTAGTAATAATGGGATTTTGTTGACTTCTTGTTAGTCGATTGGAGAATGTAGAGCTCTTATTTTTTAATTTTTTTTTCAAAAATGTGTACTAATAATACTATAGGTTAATTACTTAAAGATTTATATAACGGTAGATCACAGTAAGTAGTGTACTGGGACAGTGAGAAATTTTAATTATGTCAGGATTCGTAGGGCTGCCATGCCACCCACCCTCACTGGCACCTTTGACTCGAATATACCTGCGCAATTACATATGCCTCTACACAAAGAAAAATACTCGAACTTATTGTTTATTTTATACTTAATATTCCATTTTATATTGTTTTTAAATTTTTACTTCTTTTGAGCTGTTCCTTGCATTGTCATTCTATTTTCATATTGCTATTATAACCTTTTTTTTTTGTATTTTGTTTTTGTCAATTTATTTATTTATTCTTTAAGTGTTCCTTCTCATAGTTATGAATGAAGTTGTCAATTGGGATTTTTTTTCAAAAAATAACATTAATTTTTTTCAACATCAAGTATATGGTTTTGTACTGTAGTTATACTATAAGCAAACACAATGCAGTTGCCTCTGTCATTTTCTTTAGTTAGAGCAACAATATTTTACATTTTTTATTTGCATGCTTGAGCATAACTACTACTCTGATAATGCAATCTAGTTGATAAGTAGATATGTTTGTATCCATGTCCTTGATGATCGCAAGGGTTAAATACAAAAGTGATACATACAATTTTTTTTTTTCCTTACGATCAGGACTGAGAGAGGAACATATTACGCACTAGATCTTAGGGGTACATATTTCAGGATTTTGAGGGTTCATTTAAGTGGTCAACAATCTTCTGTATTTGAACATGAAGTAGAGCGACAACCCATTCCCCAACATCTCTTGACTAGCACAAGCAAGGTGACATAATTAATATTCAATCCTCTACAATTAAGGTGTTCTCTGTCATTTTTTTTAATTCTTTTGATATAGCAGAGTTTCATTAGCTTTGCTTCTTGCAGGATCTCTTTGATTTCATTGCTTCTTCATTAAAAGAATTCATTGAGAAAGAAGATGGTTCCCAGCTTTCATTGGACAGAAGAAGGGAACTTGGCTTTACATTTTCTTTTCCTGTCAAACAGACATCTGTTTGCTCAGGCATTTTAATAAAATGGACCAAAGGGTTTTCCATTGTAGATATGGTTAGTCAGCTGACTTTGAAGCAAGCAGTTCCATTATACCAAAAGCTTATATGTTCATAGAGATCATTATCAATGGAAGCAATTCTGGTTTCATTGTTCATGCTAGAACTTGATCACTAACTTTGGTGATGGTTTGTGCATTTTTAATGGAGGGAAAAAGCTTGATCTTGAGGGGGGCAATATTTTTTGCTTTTCATTTTGTTTAATTTGTTTTCAATCCTTAAGTATTCAATTTGTTGAATGGTGACTATTAATTACCGAGTCTGGGTTAAGTGTACAGGCACAATTGGTCCTTTAAAATGGCTGTTCATGTATTTTTCCCTCCATAAGTTACAAAATAGATACAAAAATTCTATTCAAGTTGTTATTGGTCTTTTTAGTACTGAAGTAAACATGAAAGCTATATATTTGAATGGCAATCAACAACATATTAAGCGCAAAAATGTTTGTTGTCAGGTAGGGAAAGATCTTCCTGTATGTTTGCAGGAAGCCTTGACACGGAAAGGCCTAGATGTGCAGGTAGCTGCCTTGGTAAGGAAGTTATTTCTTTGTTTGTGTTATTACCTCCAAAAACTACGTTTGTTTCTTTTTCTTGTTGAAGGGTTGCACAAGAAAAGTGCATAAGACTATAGAAACATGATGCTGTGCTAATTTTAATCAGGTTAATGACACTGTTGGAACTTTAGCTCTTGGACATTATCATGAAGCAGATACTGTGGCTGCTATAATAATTGGCACTGGTACCAATGCCTGTTATTTGGAACGGACTGATGATATTATTAAGTGTCAGGGTCTTTTTACAACATCTGGGTGCATGGTATATATCCCTCGTTATATCTTTTGTACTTTGGTTTTTTTGTCTTTTTGTTTTTGACTTATTGTAAGCCTTCTGTTTTTAAGGTTGTGAATATGGAATGGGGAAACTTTTGGTCATCCCATTTACCAAGAACAGCGTATGACATTGATTTAGATGCTGAGAGCCCTAATCCAAATGATCAGGTTAGGTTCTCCTTCTCATGAACCTTGTTGCTTGATTTGACATGACTCAAGATATGGAGGTTTTTGGTCAGGGTTTCGAGAAAATGATATCAGGAATGTATCTTGGTGACATTGTGAGGAGAGTCATTCTCAGGATGTCACTAGAGTCAGATATTTTTGGACCCATATCTTCCAAGCTGTCAATGCCTTTCATACTGAGGTTTGTTCTGTATCTCTGAAATGGACCCTGCTATATGGGAATGGATTCTCTCTTGCCAAAGTTTCACATGATCTTTTCATGTATGATCTTCCACCATTGATTTCAGATGTGAGATGTGACGGAAAAATTAAGGGTGAGAGAGATTATACATGACCTTGTCATTTGAAATTTTAACATGGGAATATATATATATATATAGGGTTAGGATCAAGTTATGTTGGTGTAACTTTAAGAAAATATTTTACCGTTGAGTAACTTTTATTGGTGTAAATTTTTACAAAACCTACCATTGGATTACAAACTCACATCGTATAGATTAAGTCTGTAAAATTTCAAATTAATCCAAAATTGTTTGACATAGTTTTTATATATATCAAAATTAGCGTAATATATATACTTAAAATGATCAAGAATAAGAGTTACATAATTGTATTGCTATTGATGTTCAATTTTTATAAAATTTGACACAAATGATCTTTATAATAAGTAATTGTAATTCAACGGTTGGATCGACAAAAAAATTATTTTATTAAAAATTATAAATGATGTAACTTTGCTTAAAGTTACACCGTGTAACTTTATCCTATATATATATATATATATATAGAGAGAGAGAGAGAGAGAGAGAGAGAGAGAGAGAGATTGAAAACAAGTCAATAATATATTCATCTATTTCCTGGTGCAATTTTAGGACTCCTTTTATGGCTGCCATGCATGAGGATGTTTCTCCAGATTTGAGAGAAGTAGCAAGAATCCTTAAAGATGTCCTTGAGGTAAACAAACACGTTAAGACACGGTATCTTTCTACCTAAACTAATGTCTGTCAGCCTAATAATATCATTCTTTGTTTTTTGGTTGTTGTGTGTGTGTTTGTTTGTCTCAGATTCCTGATGTTCCTCTGAAGGCAAGAAAACTTGTGGTGAAAGTATGTGATGTGGTGACTCGCAGAGCTGCTCGGTTGGTGGCTGCTGGTATCGTTGGTATCTTGAAGAAGATCGGCAGGGATGGGAGTGGCGGCATCACAGGTGGAAGGAGAAGTGATATGAAAATGAGAACAGTTGTGGCAATTGAAGGAGGTTTGTATTCTAGCTACACGTTGTTTAGAGAGTACATGCATGAGGCGTTGCATGAAATATTGGGTGAAGATATTGCTAAGCATGTAATTCTGAAGGTAACTGAAGATGGATCGGGCATTGGTGCAGCACTGCTTGCTGCTTCACATTCATCCTATATTGTGGATAGAGTATAAGCTCTGATATATATATAGCCCTGTAAATTAGATTTTTTTTTCCTTCTTATTTATTTAATGTCTGTATAAAGGAAGGTTCTGTCTATTCTTTGTTAAGTTATCGGCGTTAATATTATTCTTGTCATTTCACTGATCAGTGCTTAGGGCAAAAGCAAACCTTTTTTTTATCATTTGAGATGGTTTGGATGTAACACAATAGTATTGGGAATCTGGAATGACTTTATGCCTGAAATTGTAAGCGCGTTTTGTTTTCACAAAAATTTTACCCTGGATGTGTTTCACCAAAATATTTGCCTAAATTTCCAAATTCAAAATTTAAGAAATTACGATTGTAATACGTGTCGAAAATAACTTTTTTTTTTGGGTCAAGATATTAAAATACGTAAGATCATTTTTTTTGGGTCTTGATAGGTAAAAATACCTTGAAGGGAGTACGAATGCAAAGCTTAAAAATAAGTTGAGATAATTTTAATTGGTCTCACGAAGGGTCTTGTTTGGCTTTGGGCCCTCGTGAAGAGTTCAGTGGACTCTGGGATTTCCTTCCCATCTTCACTGTAAATTAAAACCCATTCTTTCACTTGACCAAAAATATGTAAGCACATTGTTTCACTCCTCGCATCTCGTTCTAGCTATTTCATCCAAGCAATTTCCTGCTCTCCATATGTGTAAGCTGATAACAAAATTTTTTAAATTGATTATATTGAAAACAAGTATTGATTATTGAGAAAAAAACAACTTCTCAAGTTTGGATAAAAGTTTATTAATTAATCCGGTGATGCTAGTGGACGTGGTTGTTGTCGAGTGATGATAGTAAGGTTAATAGAGGATTCCCCAGAAAAAAGTGAGAACGATTGCTAGCTTCTTATCTTATTTATCTTTTTCTCAACTTCTCTCTCTTTTTTTCACGTGACTTTTCTCAACTTTTTAAGTAGGAAGTTATGCGATAAATATAATATATGCACCAGTTAACGCTTATATTTTTACTCATGTATTGCTTAATTAACGCTTGATGGTTGACTGCTGGTGGTGGTGGTTGAAGTATTGTTTCAATTATGAGTTTTGTACTTTCGTACATAGCATTATTATTTTAACACCCAAAAATGGGTGTGTAATTAAGACATTCACTCCAATAATATTAGATGTGATGGATTGACAAAAAAAAAAAATAGAGAGTTAACATCACAAATAATGATGGAGTGGGTTGAACACCACTTTGAATGTTAAAATAATATTTGCTTCTTATATACTATGATTTGAAGAAAACTGCTGTGGAGTTTAACTTGGAATGTTTTCTCATATTATTAATTATTACTGCAATATAACGCAATGCAATGCAATTTTATCATTCTTGTTTTTGTCTGCGGTTAGACAAAGGGAAAAAAAAAAACTGAATGGATCTGGTAACCTCGGCAAAGTTGGGACGAAAAATATTCATTAATTTCTCTTTCAATGGGGAAGAAAAACATGTAATGATGCAATGATTAGTAATAGCAAGAATTCAAAGAAGGCCCGTAGAACCCCTAAAAATATAGCGGTTCATCCTCTCTCTTGCCAAATCAGGCAATACACCGAAAAGGGCCTTTCTCTAAATTGATAAAACTTCACGGTTGTCAATGCCAAGCACTTGGAAATTTGTACAACTTCTGCACCATCTTTGTATTCTGCAGAACATATATAGCATAAATCATTTTTAACTCTTTCGGAAGCTATATATTTACAAATCCTCAACCCAATTATATCACAAAGATGAAGTACTAATGTTTATTGTTACCTTCTTGATTGCTCCAGAGCTGTGCTGCTTGTGGATTTAGTGGTGAACGAATGTTTGGCTCTGAAGAATGAAGATAAAAAGGAATTTTTTTCCAAAAAAGAAGAAAACAAATACGAAAGCATCATAAACAGAAAGCAGTTTTCAAAATCGTAAGTGTAATTTTAACACGAGGAATGATACATGTACACATCTAAATTTACACCATACTCTTTCACTTCACCACAAAAACAAAAAGAGAATATGAAATATGGATGATAAAATGAGAAAAGGAAAAAACAACGTTCTTCCTTTCAGAACTTCTCCTTCTCTCTCTTATCTTGTTTTTCTCTTTCACCTATGATCCGTCAAAAGCTTTTATTCTCTCTCTTTGTCACTTTTCTCTCTCTCTCTCACTTTTCTCTCTCTCATTCTTCATTGTTCACGGAAAGAAGAAGAAGGTTAATCAAGATCTATTGGCAGCACATAAAATTAATCCTTAAGCATAAAGGTTTAGCTCATTCTATTTGATTTTTCATGTGTTTATGGTTTATGTCCCAAGACATGGATGATTATTTTTTTTAACAAAATAAACTAGAATGACTCTGCTAGAAGTTGAGATTGTTCCTATTGTTGGAAACTAGAGTTAAAAAATTATAAATACATGTTAGGAAAAGTTATAAACTAATATCCAAAAAGTTGTAAACCGCAAAAAGTTGTAAACCAATTGTGGATACATATTAAACGGGTTAAGGATTAAATGTGAAACCATATGCAGAAAGTTGTAAACCAGGATGCAAAAAGTTGTAAACCTGTATGTAAAATGTAACATCCCATCCTGCTTTATAGATTGACGATACCACAAACCAATACAAGTCTTTTCAACGTACTTTGTCCTTACTCACACACTTCTTGGAAAACTTCCCAAGAGGTCACCTATCCCAAAATTGCTCCAAGTCAAACATGCTTAATTATGGAGTTCTTTCGTGATGGGCTACGAAAAGAAGATGTATTTTTGTTGGCATAGATATTACCAATCAATTCATATAAGTCATCATCAACTGTATAGTCTCATACCTATACAGCCTCAAGATCCCGCTCATTCTGGTGTGTAATCGGTTCATTCATGTACCCTCTGCGTAGAGGTCTTGCTAGGAGCCGCTTCTTATCCATGCCTTCTTGCACGGCGATCACTTCTCCCTCGTCAGGGCGTTACATAAAAAGTTATAAACGTACGCAAAAAGTTATAAACCGATTTATAATTAATTGTAAACCAATTGATGACAAATACTAATAAGATTCATCACTCATCAAGTATTAGCAATTCAACACAAGAGAGAGATGAGCCCTCACTGAAAATCACAAGATTTAATAATTGACAATTAGTCGTGAAATCCATTTGCTCCCTTTTTCTTTCTCTCTTTAGCTCTAAAAGCGAAGCAACATGGATCCAATTCTCCATTCTTCCATGGAGGACGCATTTTCTAGATCTATTCTTGAGGTGATTTTCTACTTCTTCTCTAACTTTTGGTACCACCTACAAACCTCAAATCTCATCCTAACTCAACCTTACTTTTTCTCTAAATTGGAAGCGAACATTAGATACATATATTCCTTTTTTGAAAAAAAAATGAAATACGAATTTTGTTAATCCGAAGTTGTTTGGAATGTGAATTTGCACTATTTTCTATTGATGTGATATTGCACTCGCAGATGAACCTGTTCAGTATTTGTCTTAATTGATTTACAATTAATTGTAACTGATTTATAACCTTTTGCATATGGTTTTACATTTAATCATGAACTTATTTAGTATGTATTCTCACTTGATTTACAACTTTTTACATACTGATTTGCAACTTTTTGAGTCCTGGTTTATAACTTTTTGGGTATTGGTTTACAACTTTTCCTAACACACATTTATAATTTTCTAACTCTAGTTTTCAACAATAACAGCACTCAACTTCCATCAAAGACATTCTCAGTTCATTTTATTGCTGAAAAAATTGAAAAAAATTAAGCATCCATATCTTGGGACATAAACCACAAACACATGAAAAATCAAATGAAATGAGTTAAGTCTTCATGCGTAAGGATTAATTTTGTGCACTGCCAACAGATCTTCATTCTCTTTCTTCTTTTTCCTATAAACAATGAAGAACGAGAGAGAGACGTGACAAAGAGAGAGAGAGAGAGAATGAAAGCTTTTGAAGAATAGTGCATGAGAGAGAGAAATAAGACAAAGTGAAAGAGAAGAAGTTCTGAAAGGAAGGATGTTGTTTTTTCCTCTTCCTATTTTATCCTCCGTATTTCATACTCCCTTTTGTGTTGTAGTGAGGTGGAAGAGTATGATGAAAAAGTAGAGGTGTGCATGTATCATTCGTCTTTTAACTTTACAAATTTACCTCCAAGCAGACTTTGAATGCATGGAAGAATTGTCTAACATCATAAGTAGATGACCATTTATCCTATGCATAAAACAAAGATGACAAATGAGATCAATAATGTGCAATGCCAATGGACAACGTGCTATTCATAATCTCATGATGTGAGTGTGCCAAGAAGTGCTATTTGTACTCACAATTTGTGAGATATCATGCTGACATACTCCCATATATCATTAGATGGAGTGTGAATCTCAATCAGCTCAATGTCCTGCAAATTGTTAGTGCACAATGGCAACAATTTTCTTTGAGGTTACGTCCCTGAAGTATGTCCAAACATATGTTGTCGTGTAGATTGACATTAAGATGGAAGTAGGTGGTTTTCAAACTTGAGTTTTGGAGGCTTAAAAGGGCAATCATTGGGAAAAGAGAGGGACAACTTGTACTAAGTGTCTTCGAACATCGTATCTCTCTTCCTTTGATTGTTCCTTTCTACAATATGTCCTCCTCCTTAGGAAACGCAGATATCCTGGATCTCCATTCATCTAACATTCCAATCACACACACAAACACACACACACACACACACACACATGTTAGCTTCAAAACCCTTTAGAAAGCATAAGTGCTAAACGTTTTGAATGATAACATACCAATTCATGAAAATATTTTGAAACTGACTAATCATTTACTTGCGTTGCTAGAAGCACCAAACAAGTCTATTCATGTTTAAATACTCAGTTCTAAAACGAGATTATTTTCACAATGACATGTGCAAACATGTTTGATCTCATTTAAAGAGATTTGGAACTCAATGAAAGTGAAAATAAAATCTCGAAATGATCGGTTCTATGCTAAACATATGAAAGAAAATTCACAAGAACAAGAAACCAAGACTTGATTTTCATATGGTAACACGAGACTTTAGAAGGTGCAATTCAAGTAAAGATTTCAATTCAACTCTGAAGCAAAGTGTGGTTATCATCTTCAATCATCATGATCGTAAACATATCATTCACAACAAGCTTTAATTGAAGCATAAAAGATGAAAGAGAAGTCCAGAAACTAAGACGACACTTTAGAAAACATGTTTCAGTATAACGGCGCACTTTAGGAATACGAGAGAAATTTGAAATTCAAATTCAAAGTCAAACCCGGTAAGGACTAATGTGATATCTCTTCTGTCAACTACTCCAGCTTTTAGAAGGAAAAGTTCAAAAACCTCATTTAGAAAGTAAAAGGTTTGAAAGGTGGATTCAGAAACCTATATTATACAACGGATTTTGCAACTACTCTGACACATGAGCTACTCCTCTAAACTTCTTTTCCAAGACACAAAGAAGATCAACACGTGTCACTAAAAAAACGATCAAGGGCAACATTCATAAATGAAGGTCAAGTATGAAAGGAGATGTTGTGCTTACAACAACAGACTTTTTGGTCATCATCAAGTGTGCTGAAATGCTAAAGAGATTTCCTCTCATCCTCTGTAAAGTTATTACGCTTGTAATCAGTTTCATCTTTGTTAAAATTTTCTTTCTATGTTCTTATTAGATAACATCATTCTTCCTAGGAAGAATGATAGATAAAGTCATTTAAGTTTTTCAAGCTCTGATATTGTTTATCCTATGAAAACTTGAGTGTTTGTTAGTTTGAGTAATCCAACCCAAACACAAATCTTTGTAACCCGATTGTTCGGTAGTGATCGTTGTGAGTTAGCTTGAAGAGGCTAATAAAAAACTACTTGAGTGTGATAGTAGAGTGAGCTCCTGGTCACTAAGTTAGCTTGAAGGGACTAAGTAAAGACTATTTGTAAGTGAAGGTAGAGTGACTCCTTCAGAGTTAGCTTGAAGAGGCTAGTCAAAGACTATTTAGGTATGACAATAGAGTAAGCTATTGGTCATAGGATAAAGCTAAACAAGGCTCCTGTAAAGACTATCAAACTTTCTAAGGTTGAGAAAGGTTTTAATGAAACTCAACAGTAGTTAAGAACTGAATGTAGGCAAGTTGGACTGAACCAGTATAAAAATCTTTACGCAGTATCTTCTCGTTCCTTAACTCTCTTTTATTTCCTCATTGTGCTTTTTATAAAGTGTTTTTCTGGAAAAAAAAAAATTTAACACGTTCTTACATCTGTGTTATAGTTTAGAAAGTTACTTTCTAACGTATATTGACGTTATTTCCACTGTACTTCAAATTCATACTTAATAGTATCTGTTTGAGTATTTAGAAAAGTAAAACGAAAGAAAAGTTTAAGCACGATTAACCCCTTTCGTGTACTTTTCAATCTACAACACATACATAAAAAAAAGTAATTATTGACTTGTCATTTAACTAGATTTGGTTTTCTGCCTATGAAAAGACATTAATTGCATTAGTTTTTATATGAATATGATTCAAAAATTTTAATAAAACAATCATATACTAAATATTTAATTTAATACGTCACATACTAAATATTTAATTTAATAAGAATCTAATTTCAAAAGAATCAGACTTTTTTTATTGGAATAGGATTCAAATATTATCTTTTTAATAAAATATGATTTTGATTCAAATGTTAGAAAAATATTAAACTAGTCATTTGACCCAATACCGATGCATGGGATGAAAATAAAAAATAATTGATTAATCATTATTAAAAATAAATAATAATTTATTTAAATATATCATATAGAAAATTATTTATATAAATTTCTTTTAAAAATAAGTTAATACATAAATAATTAAATAAATAAAAAAAATATAAATTTGTCTTTTTATTTTATATTTTATTTTGAATATCATGTTTATAATATTAAAAAAATCTCGATAGATAACATTTAACTAAAAATAAATGACCTATTTTATGAAAATTTTACACATTTCAAAAGTTAAAATTATTGAATAATGAAAGAGAATAAATGGACAATTTTACTATATCATGAGTTATGTATATGGGTGACAATGAGTATCCATTCAGATGAGACATACTCTTGCTCGCCATATTCGTTAGAATTTTACCTCTTATTCTCATTTTCATCCTATCACGGGTCCCCATTTCCCATTCTTCGTTGGAATTTGCATCCCTATGGGTATTCGTGGGTATTAAAAAAATTCTAAAAAAAGAAAAGTTTTTAAACTACTTTGAAATTTGAAACATAAATATCCTTAATAACATATATTACTAATGTAACATAATCCAAATTAAAAATAAAAATATATACATAATATGAATCCAATAAAAGATAATTAATAAAAATGATGAAGTAAATATTTACATAATTTATATAAATAGAACATTGGCAGCTCTCCAAGGGGACCTCATTCTCTACCTATCCGTTTAACAAATGAAGACTTCACCTCATCCACATGAAGCCTACACTTATCTTCATTCCTGTTCTCATTGTGGAAAATCCCGTGGGTACTCGATTTAGTATTTTTTTTTTTTGTCATCTCTAGCTATTTACGTCTTTTTAATTTGTTAAAATATTTAATTTATAAAAACATAAAAATAAAATTTCTAATTAATAAAAATTAATAAATAAATTTAATTTATGTGATTTTAATTACACTTCATTTTCTTGTACATTATTTTAATAAATTAAAATATCAATTTTAAAATATATGTTATAATTAGTAAAAAAATGTTATAAAGAATCATAATTTATGTACTTTTTTAACATTACATATAGATTGTAGTTTCAATTTATTATCAACTTTAAAATATATTATAATAGTTTTCCTTGGTAACGTAATTATAATAGCTTTTATCATTAATACTATAATAATTATATATATAATTTTAATGGTATAATACATTCAATTATCATTTTTTATATTATTTGTTATATGTTAAATAATTTCTATTGAACTATTTTGTTGAATGATTTTAATGGAAGAGAGATGTGAATGTATAATTAGAAAAAATATTTAATAATTAGAAAGTAAATTAAATCCAAAAACTTACTTTAAATATTAAGATTATAAAAATTATGGGGTATAATTTTCTCTATGAATGACACATGAAAAACTATCCTTATAAAGAGTCTTATAGTTTGAACTTGTTTAATCATGCTATGCATTTTATAATTTTGCTTTGACGAATGGGTTTAGAGTGACTTTATTGATATATTGGTTGATATTTTAATATATATTTTTATTTTAAATTTAAAATGATATATTCCATCAATCTAAACGTATAGTGACTTTAATATAGAAAATCTTTTAATATATATTGATAGGTGTAAACAATATCATGAATTTATCATAGTAATGATTTATAATTTTCCAAATTACCATTTTCAATTAAGATTTTAAATTAAAATTGGGCAAGAATCCCGATACATATAAAGTAATAAATTTTTATCTGTGATTGTTTTTATATCACAAATAGAGTGCAAATATACATCTATTCAAAACAATATTTCTTTATGTTATGATTGAGTTTTCCATAGAAGTAGTAAACATAAAACAAATGTAAAGTTTTTAATTGATTTAAACTGATTTTTTATAATATTATTAATCAGAATAAATGATAATTTTTAAATTGATTTCAATTGTTTTTTTAATTCATGTCAAACCTTGCAAAGGTTATTGGTTTTAGACACAAATAAAGTTTAAATTAATTAATGTGAGAGTTTAATATATTTATTGATATTTTAAGGGATTTTATTTTTTGCATTTTAAATTTAAAATGTATTTGATTAATCTCAACGTAAAGTGACTTTATACGTCTTTTAATATAGTCTGATAAGTATAATTAATATTGCAAATTTATTATATTTTTATTTTCCAATTTTCAATTAAAATTGGGCAAGAATCCTATACATGTTAATTAATTAATTATTAGTTATTATTTTTTTTTATCATAAATAGAGTGCAAATATATATTTGTTCAAAATAATATTCCTTTCATTAAGTGATTTTGGTTTCCATAATATTGTCTTTTTTTTTTATCAAAACAAAACATCTATGCAAAATAAATCCTTCCTCAATAGAGCTAATGGACATCACCATAGAAGAAAAACACAAACAATACCTAAACCTAGCTTCCAAACCATATTCCAATAAAGAACAGAACAAAAACAACAGTTCTAGGTTGACATGCAACTTATGAAATGGACTATTAATAGACAATCTTGTACCTAAAGGTCCATCTTTTAGAAATTAAGGTCGACCACATATTATAGTAGTTATTGGATAGTAAAAATGCTTTAAACATAAACCTTATGAAAAATACTCAAATTAGCCAAACCAAGAGTCATGTACCAAAATAACACAATTATAATATCCTCAAAATCAAACCACCAACAAACCAAATACTAATTATCAGTAGGTCTACAATCCTTCTCTAGTTTAATAATCTCTAGCTGCGTAGATAACATGACTCTATCAACTTTATATTCAACCTCTTCAGAAAGTCTCTTTGCACATGGTATATTACTATCCTATTTGAGAAGACTAAAGGCAATCTTCGCCACCAAATTGTGTCATCAAATCCTACATAAAAAGATATTTTTTTAATCGTCAATTGACTTATTTAGCATATCCAAATAATTACCATCATCTCCATTTATTACCATGGATGCCAAATAATTATGCATTGACTTAAAGATAATTATGAATTTGAAAGATATTATTAATAAACTATAATCCGTAATATAATACCAATATGAATATATAATTGCTTAAACCGTAAAACATAGTAGGATATTGAAGAATAATTTGGAGATTCTTAACCTCTAGAAAAATATCATCGCATATACCAAGAATTTTGAAGACATGATATACAACATTGATTGATAGAAGACGAAAAACTTAATGCAATATCAATGAAGAAATGGGAATTCCAAAAACGAACTTCAAAATTGAATAACCTGCACAGAAATCGGGAAAAAACATTAAAATCTACCTAGCATACCAAGCAAAAAATACTTCTAAAACACGCAACAACCAAGTTAAAAAATTTTGAAGAATGATGAACAATATTAATTTATAAAAGAAATCAAAAAGACAAAAATACAATCGTGTTTATAAAAATCAGCATCAAACCCTTTTAACCGTAGGAATACAAACATCTGAAATTTGAAATGCAAAGAAAAATAAGAAGAATAATCAGTTATAGGAAACAAAAATCAAACCTTTTCAACCACTTGTACATGTAGCGGTGATAGAAAACAAATCAAACCATCCCTTCTTGAGATGGAACATCTGAAATATGGAATAGAGTGGAAAATGAAATAGATAATTAGTTATAAGAATTGAAAAATAAATCTTTTCAAAACAGAGGGCACCACAGAAAGATGGAAGAAATAGGAATAGAGATACTCACAAGGGGAGCACGCAATTTAGTGTTAATGTGAGAAAGCTCCCAAAGTGGGCTTCATAGAAAACATGAATACTGAAAAATGGCACCACAAAAAGATGGAAGAAAAAGGAAGAGAGATACTCACAAATGGGGCACGCAATTTAGGATTGATGGGAAAACAGGCAAAGAACTTGTAATATGTTTTTGTAAAACTAGGTTTACCGTTGTAGTTTGATGTGATATGTTTTGATAATAATAAATGAATATAAAAAGATATTTAGTATAATATATTAGATCATGTATGGTTGTGTACTCGTTATTGTGATATCTAACTCACAAACCATACAATGATATTTGAGTAATATACTTTATGGAAAATATGCAATATCTCTTTATAAGTGTTTTGATGGTCTAATCTTAAATATATTCTTTTGTGAATAATGATATGCATGAAACACATCATCATTATGTGAACAAATATATGTATGAAGCATATTCTAGTGTTCTACTTTCAGGAACCATGCACACACACACACACACACATATATATATATATATATATATATATATATATATATTATGTATGTTCAGTTTAATTGTGTTATATTTCAATGAATCATGCATATTGAGATATCTTTGATTGGACTAACTATGATTTTGAAGTGAGTTATGTTGTGTAGAATAATTCAAGTATCAAGAATGACTTTTGAATAAGAAAGATTACAATAATTGAAGCCAACAAGAATAGGGTCTAAGAAGAACGAGTCAAGAGTTTGAGGTTAGATTATGTTGTTGAAAGGTTTTTCTTTTGGTAAGATTATTTAGCCACTTTGTTAATTAATGTTTCAATTTAGTTTCAAAATCATTTTTTAATCAAGTTTTTCTTTCAAATATAGTAATGTGTTTGATTATAAAATTAAAATTTTGATTTTGAAAGAAAAGTGATTTAATTGTTTTTCATGTAATAATTTGATTTGATTTATGAAAACATTAGTTTGATTTGAAAGAAAATATTTGAAAGATGTTTAAAAGTGTTTTTAAGCTGAAAGAATGACTTAAACAATGTTTAATATTTAGTTTTTCAAATTCTAGAATGATTGTAATCGATTACCAAATTTGACCATTGCCATAATTTAAAATTTGAGTGTAGTGATTACCAAACCTAGAATGTGCAAATGGGTGTAACACATCTTTTGAGATTAATCTCCAACGATCTACATGTTTTTTGTCTATAAATATTCATCATTTAACACATTTTAGGACGTAGAAAACAAATTTAAAAGATCAATTAACACTTGTTGGAATGCCCAATTTTTTCCTTTTGTACAAAATAATCAAAATGCTCCTGATATAATTTGACGCATGATTAAGTGATGACGGGACTTCAGTCATACCGGGATTTGAGTTTTCATGTAAAATTATTATTTTGGCCCTAGACAGTGCTAATTAAGCTTAATTAAATTAATTAAGGGAATAATGTGCGGTTAATTGTTCAAAAATTTTCTAAAAAGTTACTAATTATCTAATTATCACTAGTTAAGAGTGTAGTGGTATAATGACAAGATGATATCATGATGATGTCACTAATCACTACTCTTGTCTTTTAGCACACTTTCTATCAAATCTACCTCCATCTCTTTACCTAATTCCTAAAATACCCCTAAACCTAATTCAAACACCCGATAAACAAAAAAAAAAACTCAACCACCCACTCCCCATTATTGGTATGCAACGGCATCTCCCCACTCACACACATTATCACATAATTTTTTTTCTCATAAACACTCAATTCACTTCTCATCTTCAATCTCCATCACTATCACCTTCCTCCATCATTTCAACCTCATAACTTCTTCAATTTTCCATCAAATCCAACAAAAAAAAATACACTTCTTCATAGCTCTTCCACCTAACAAACACAAATCCACCATTAATTTTTTAAGAAAAATCCTCCTCCTACCTGTTCTAGAGCAGAGAATTCATGGTCAAAGGAAAGAAAGAGCTTTTGCTTCCTTACTTGGGAGATCAAACTTCAAGGAGCTTGTGGCTGCCTTGATCTCTATTAAAAATCATATTTCATAGGGGTTTATATTTAAACTTACTTATCTTATCTTGTTCTCTAACTTTTGTTAAGAAGGCTTGAGTTTTGATGAACGATTATGCTTGAAAGATCAAAAGAAGTTGTATGTTGTGTTACTGGAATTCTTGGATGTAACAGACAACTCAATTTATATTATTTTATTCACATAGATGGAGACAATATTATAAGCTAAAATTTTAATATGATGAAGCTAACATATGAAGGTATCTTCAGTATTTTTCTTGAGGTGTCTTGATGAATTTTTCTATTTTTAAAAATTTAGAAACTGAGAAGGTTAGAGTTTCGGCATGAATAATAATTTCCGAAGTATTGAATTTGTATAATTTTGTTACTACATCAAATGATTGAATTTTAACTTGAAATTTTTACAAGATGTTGTGGGCATCTTGAAGTTTAGCCATGAATTTTTATAGAATTTTTTTAGTTCATTTGATAGGGTAATAAAATTGGGATTTCTAATTGTTGACTGAAAAGAGGTAGTTTTGACATTTGAAATTGTATAATTTTATTAACATAGCTAGAGACCTTGTTAAGCTTTGAAATTTTTATAGGGCCTCAGAAATATTCAATCTGAAAAATTATTTTGATCTATTTTGATGATTTTTGGTAATTTAATCATATTTTTCTTTGAGGCCGAAATTTCTGGACAACATGATTTTATGTTTCAAAGTTTTACAAAAGTTTAGATTTTGGAATATATAGATTCAGCCAAAGTAGTTTCTCCTACAAGGAAAATTTTATTTTTAAAATTAACCACATATTTGAAATCTATATGAAAAATGGAGTGGGTACATGTGATTTGAGCATTTTTGTAATTATATATAAAATTTGGGGTTGAAATATAATATTAGAAAGTTTAGGAGTTTTTTTGCAAGAACCAAATATTTAGGGAGCAAAATCGTAAGAATGGGTTTTGGAATAGTAAGATATGTGTTTAGAAGAAAAAAAAAAATTTGGTCATTTTATAATTTTAGTAAAGTTGAGGGGTCAAATTGTAATTTCTCAAAAGTTTAGGGTTTTTGTGTAAATTCTAAAAATTTCAATAGCAGAATTGTGTTTAAGTGGAATTAGGATGAAAAACCTATTTTGAATGAAAAATTTATTTCTAGGTTGTTTTATAAATTTTATGAAGTTGGAGGGCACTTTAGCAAAAATTAGAAATCTAAAGATTTTTGAAAATAAATTATTAAACATATGCTTATGGGAAGGTGGTCTTGGTTTTTCACAAACATTTGAAAAATACAAAAGAAAAAGAATGCTCTTCAAGCTATTCATGTCATCAAACTTAAAACAATTTATTTAAAAAGACTTGTTACTTGTAATGCTATAAAAACGAGTGATCCTTAGTTATCTATTGATGAATTGTGACTATTTATTGTACTTGTATGCCATACTTAATTGAATTGTGATTATTGACTATTTATCTTTGATATAGAGTGAATATGTATATATACTCCTAAAAACCTATGAGGTGTTACAAGATGTTGGAACATGAGATTCTATAAAGTTAAACTTAATGTTAAGTGAAGTTGTTTCCCTCTATCCCCATTTAAATCTAGCGATGACTAATTAGGTTGAGCTCATCCTTGGTGATAGGTGATGCGGAGTTTAGGTGATAGTTAAAATCAGGGATGGTGATGTAGTTGATTTAGGTGACATGAGAGAGGGTGATACATTAAAAGAATTAAAGTTGCTAAACAAAGTGATATAGAAAGTATGATGTCTTGATTCTTTTTACTCTTTCATGCAAGCTTTCTCTATGTGATTTATATGACAATAATGACAAGCTCTCTAGATTATTATTTGTTAATCAAGAATTTTTACAAGACTTAAAATGTCGATCACTTCGAGACTTTTATTTGCGAACTAATTAAAATAAACTAAAGTATTGTCGTCCTCGTAAGCGCCTCTGGGTACGAGTTTGAACTCACACGTCCAGAAAGGCGGCGGCGAATGACAATCGATTTTAAAAATAAAATGGGAGTCGCAACCAATTTTAATTCTGGCTAAAATTGAAAAACCTTTGATTTGATCAAACTGGTCTTTTTGTTTTAAAAGATATTTGAAGTTCGGAGTTACTGATTATGATTAGGAAAGGTGGAAGCTAATACAGCCCAATACATATATAAACAGGTTAAAGCTCATTATGTAAATTTATTTAGAACTTTAAATATTTATTTTTTCCCAACAATTATAATAATTACATTTACACAGAAATAAAGCTAGAATTAAAACAAAAATAAAGAACAAGTTTTATGAAAGAAAGATTTTAGCTTGATAATTGTTTGCTAAGGGACTTATAATCTAAATGATAAGCTAAAGGACATGTTTTTTAGAAAAAATAATTGTGTGTTGATAGATTTTAATTATAAAAGAGAAAATAGAAATAATTGTTGATTGATTTTTACTTGTTAAAAGGATTTTGATTGTCAAATTATTTGAACATGAAAACTCGCTACACGAGTTAAAGGCGCACAAACCTCAATAAACTCTTAATTCAATATAAAAAGGAGGCATCACCTCTCAATCATGCACATCGATTGTTGTACTGGTAAAATTATTTATATTTATTTATTTTATTATCATTATTATTATTATTATTTATTTTTAGGATAAAGACCTAACAATTAAAATACCCAAGACCATTTTTGTTAAAAACATACTCACACTCTAAACTAAAAAGAGACCCAGCCCAAACTGAAAGAAAAACAAAAAACCCAATAAAAAACCAGCAAGACCCACAACTCCAAGCCCAATTAGTCCAGGTGACAAAACTTGATCCCAAAAAACAAAAGCATAAACCTAATCACTAGTTGTAATGTGAATTGGCAAAAAAAGAACAAAATAAGGGAAGCAAAGGTGCAGCGGAAGCGGCGGAGGGGGAACCAGTGACGGGACGCTCGTCACAGCGGCGGTGGACGTCGGCGTGGGCGCGGTTGGTGCGCGAACGACTAGGTGGGGCTGGGCTTCTCCGGCGATGCACGACAGGATAGCGGCGGAGGCTCTGCGAGCGCTGCTCGAACGATAGAGATGGCTGGGCTTGCGGTAGGGCGGCGCAAAGTTCCCCGGGAGACGGTGCGAGTGCGATGGCGTGACATTCTCCGCAGTTCAGGGGTGCTGAGTAAGACGTGCTGATGATGGCGGAGGAAGGGTAAAGCTAACGGCGCATGGAGGCTGTGATTCAGCGCGGGCTATCCGCGGCGGTGGTTGACCGAACGAGGAAGAGACGTGGTCGAGGCAGTGGCCGACGACGGCGGCGGCATCAACCAGCGCGGAGGTCGCGGCCCCTAAGGCTTCGTGGCGGTTCCAATGGAGGCAACTACAGTTGTGGTGGTTCCTTCCCTAATCCTGTCTCCATTCTTTCTTTCCTTCTTTAGTTTTTTTTTTTTAAATTCATGGCTGAATGATGTTGATGATGAGAGGATGGCAGAAAGAGAGAACAAGAAAAAATACCACTAAAGTAACCACGCTGTTGTGCACATCCTTGCTTGGATTGGGGCCTTGATTTGGCTTGGTTGCAGTGAAGACGAAGATGGCTCTATGGGAGTGACAATGATGAGAGTGAAGATTATGGATGCTTAGGGGTGCTGTCTAGTGATAGGGATGATGATGGTGTTGAATGATTATAGTTTGGCAAGATGAGGGTTGTGAAGGATGATAGAGGTGAGGGTGTGATGGCTGTCTCCGTTCTTCCCTTTGATTCCCATGTTGAGCATCACATTTATACTACTTACGGATTGCTCATTTGCTCCCGTAATGATGTTTCAAGGACTGGTAGGGAACCATTGTGAGCTGGAGTTGTGGGTGAATGATATCATTGCTGTTTTTTGCTGATGATGATGGCATGGTTCTTTACAGCCTTTAATTTGTTTTTGTTATCTTCAGCTTGTTGCGATCTTCTTTTCGGTATGCTTTTCTTTTCTTTTTAATAATTAGTGGACCAACAAAATAGGGGCTTCAATGAAACAAAAAGGACTGCTCAAAATTTTTTTTTCTGGGCTGAATGAGATACATTCTTTTTTTATTTCATTTAAATGACAGAAATAAAAATGTCAGGACAAAATATGGTGTTTACAAGTATACTCACTTATCTTGTAATTAACTGAAGTGACGGAGACGATGACGATGACACTTATACTGTTTTCATTAAATTATTGAGATTCTTGTGGATTTTCATCTCTTTTTCTTATTTCGTGTCATCTTTAGACGAGCTAGTGAACTAAATGCTAAAGTCCCTTGATTTCTTGACTGTGAAGCTAACCTATGTTTAAAGACTTTATTATTATCTTTTGCATATTTTGTACTTGTCTTTTGAACATATAGACCATTGATCCCTATTTATGTTTTTCTCCTTATCTTGAAATTTTTATGCCTTATGGATGACTGTATTGAAACCAGACTTATTCCGACACTTATTTAGGATTTATTTATGATTTGTTCTATTATGTGCTTATTATTATGACAATGTTTTTTCACACACGTTACATTAGTTTTAATTCTAATTATACATTGACGAACGGGCTTTTAGCTAAGAGTATTTTTGAAATACGAAATCAAAATGTAAGAAATTTGATGATTGGCCAATTATAACGTATGTATAAGAGGTTAATAATTAGGGTATTACACTTTGTTTTTAATCATCAATTTTTTCATCAAATTTATGGCCAAAATTATTATTCTTAGAGAAATCTTCTAATGCTTCAAGTTGTAACATCTCCTCTATATAGAGAGTGATTATTTGTATATGTAAGTGAGTTTTTGTGTGCAAGAGTGAGACATCCCTTATTAGAACAAGAGTGAGATATCTCTTTGTTCTTAAGGCTGAAACGCAAAGGGTGATGGATTCCAAGGTGTGACCTCTTTGGTGTAAAGGCTTGAATCTTAGAGTTTAGTGAAAACTTTAAAGCGTCGGCCTGGGGATTGGATGTAGGTCAAGGTGAGAAGGTATAAATCGACTTTGCATCTCTCTTCTCTTAATCTTTTACTTTATTCTAAATTGAATTTATTAATTTTTTTAATACCAATAATTCTCGTAATTCCTCCATCAAACAAATTTTATTTGAGTAATCTACGATATTTATATATTTTCTCCAGTCATTCCACTGCATGCATACATTGAGTACACAAAATTGAATTATTTCTTAAATTTGAAATAGTTTTCAAATCACTCAATTCACCCCTCTTGGGTGATGTTGCCATGGCTAACAGTTTTGTAAACCTTTCTTATTAATTTAAGATATTTTATTTCCAATTTTTTGTGGTTTGCGTTAGAACATGAAATACAAATTAGGTAATGAAGCATTTAAAGTAGGTTAATAGGAGACAAAATATCAATCAATGAATATGATTAATTTAATTTTAAATTTTAAATTATAAAATAATCAAGAAAACTGGAATTTGAAATATTTACTTAATTATTATATTATTATATAGTAATGTAAGGGAAGTATTGATTTAAAAGAGGATTTTCAGTTCAAAATCTAAATTCTGTAGTAAAATGTCATAAAAGCTGTTTATATTTTTTAGTAAGATAAAATGGTTTTTTTAAAAATGATTATAGATTAAAGTTATAAAAAATGTCATTCCAAAATTACTCTAAAAACGACACCAAGAAAATTTTGCTTGATATGAGTATTGAATATTAGTATTATTTTAGATAAATTTTTCACATCATTTGGCTTGTGTAATGTTTTTTAGCTTGTCTCTCCTTATTTGTTTTTATCTATTTGTTTATGATCCATTTTTTTTATCAATAATAGATAAAAGATTTAAGAAATTAAACAAAATGGAAGGGTTTGATGGGATTCAAAATAGATAAATTATTATGTTTATTATTTGAATATTTAATTGAATATTGATAAGTTTTAAAGATATTTAATTTTTGTAGTGCAATCCTACTATTAAATATTGATTATTGTCAATTATATTCTAATAACATGTAATAATTGCAGTTTTCATTTTTTCAAAAAAAAAAACTAATAATTAACTTCTTAAAAATTGTAGGTCATAAATTATTCTCGTTGAGACGTTCAAAATTTTTTTCTCATAAGAGTCTGAAATATTAATATTATAGATTATATATAAATTATAGATATTGTTAAAATTTGATTTTCAAATAAATCTGATTTTTTTTATAGGGATAGAATTAGAGATTTTAATAAAATCATTTTTTTATAGGAACAGGATTCAAATATTAGTAAAAATCTGAAATATTATTAATAAAATCATTTGATAATAAAAATATCATTTTTGATTCATAGTAACATGATGCAAATTATTTGCATTACAATATTGTTAATAAAACTAGATTTAAAAATATAAATGATTAGTATTAGTATTAGTATTAGTATTTGATTTCATCTCATTGATAGATTTAATTAGACACTTAATTAGGTCATTCTAATTACCAACAACTAAGGATTCATTTATAGGCCTAAAAGACATAAAATAATATGACAACATTTAATGCTAATAATAATTTTGATTTTCAAATGATCAACAAAAAAAATTATAGTATAGCATGACTGTGTGTTGGAATGGATTGAATTTTACATATAAAAATCATATATATAAATGTAATTTATTTTTCTTAAAAGGAATCTATTTTTCAAATAAATCATATTTTTTTACAAAAATATGATTTCAAACAAAAGAAAGGAGGCTTTTTATGAATAAAATTTTCATTTGCAACCCAATCAAGGTAGATTTGTTTTCCTAAAATTGCTCAATCAACTGAATTTAAATTGATTCAGTCATTTTCAGTTGTTATATATACTATCTATTAAAGAAAAAGATGTCTTATTTGTGGATTAAATATAATAGTTTTATCTTTAAAGTTTTGCTCTTGGGATTTTTCTTTTTTATTCTCCTATCAATTATGCTCTCAATACTATTCTTAACATTTTTTTTTTGCTTGATTAGTCATAAAGTTAATTTCTTTTTATCCTTTGATCTTTACATTGCTATCTTATTTTTATCCTTTACCTTTATCTACCTTCTCTTCGCTATTTTTTGTGTGTATTTCTTGATAAGAAATTTTCCTTCCACGATTATTTTAATAATTTTCTAATTTTATTTTAAGTTCTAATTTTTCTTCTTTGGTGGCAATTCCCCCTCTCTTCTTTGTTTTCGTTATCCTCCAGTGTAACGTTGTTAGATATAGATTGTAGTGATGAGTTTTCTATACTTGTGAAACTAATCACTTCTATTATCATTATTATTCTTTTTTCTTATTTTTCTCTGTAGTTTTTCTGATTTTTTTTCAACAAATTTAAACTGTAGTTTGTTTCTATTGTGCATCTTGATGAGATGTTCAAGCAATTGTTTTGTATTTTTCCACAATTTTTAGATTGTTTCAATGTAACACTTCTAATTGGATTTTGAGGCTTTGAATTTATTTTTTGGGAAGCAATTTCCATGGCAATTCAAAGTAAGATTTTGTGCGTAAAATTAAATTTAACTTCTTTATGTAAGACCCCAATTTTTTTCATCCTTAGTTCCTTTAATTTGTGTATGCGGAATTAATTGATATATTAGAATAATATTTGGTCCAATATGGATAGCATAGGAATAATGGAATTTAGCCAATATAAAATATATAATATGTATTAAGAGAATATTATTATTATTATTATTATTATTATTATTATTATTAGATAAGATATGATGAGATCTTTTTATTTATTTAAAAGAGAGTCTCTCTAATTAGTAGGTAAGGAAGGGTCCCACTATCTCTATCCCTAAAGTAAAAGTAGTTTCCACTATCCACTACCCACATTTTTTCTCACTTCTATTGTTAACTCCCACCACTAAGCCCTAGCAAAGTATATGGTGACACACCCTTTCCACTCCATAAAAATTTTCTTCACTTCATCTCTTTAATCCTTTCCAAAATCTCTCATCACAAATCATCGTCACTTTTGGGGGAACAAGATTCATCCCCAATTTCCCTTCTTGAAGCAGTGGCACATTCAAGCATAGAGGAGGAGTTTGCCCTTTTTTATTTCAACAAATCTTAAGAGTTTTAATTTCAGTTAATCCTCAAATCAAGTAAGGGTTTTATGCAAATCTTTATGTTTTATTGCTTTTACTTGAATCCTATGTTTCTACGATGAAGGATTCTTGCGAATCGATTGATCTCTCTGTGTCCTTTTTTTTTTATGATATGCATGTAATTCTTACATCGTGTTAAAATGTAGATACAGGCATGAGTTGATTCAATTTTATTTCTGGGTGCCTTCTATTCACGAACGTTGCGTATATACATACATGAAACCAAATCCGCTTGCCTTGAATGCATGACGTGGTATATATATATAATGGTTACCTTTATATATGAAACTAAATCTGCTTGATTCCTGAGTGCATGACGTGGTGTATATATCTATATATATAATGGTTACCTTTATATAATAAACCAAATCTATTGTTCTCTAATGCATGAACGTGGCGTTCATATACATATATAGGTAATGGCTACCTTTATATATATATATATATATATTTAAATTTTTATTTTACCTTTCATCTCATAATGTCCTAATCAGCACGTTGAAATATATGTGTTTGTCTTTATATATAAAATTTGATTGTTACACTATGATTGAGCTACTAGATGATGACATGCCAGTTAAATGTGACTTTATGATGTCAAGATATGTATATACACATGCATCTACATGATAAGGATGATAGATGTAATATCCCAGTAATGATTTGGATCCTCTGTTAAGAAGAGGTAATCCCACTGATTATCCATCTTATCCCAACTGATAATTGCTGGTGATGACTAGCTATTGGTATGAGCTCATTACCCTATTGATTGGATAAATTGGATGTATAAAGAAATAGATGTATTAAGAAAAGACTTGGACTAAGTTCTTTATGTGATTGTCTGTGAATTTTGTATATATAGATATTAACTGGATTGTCATGTATTCATATAAATTTAGGAAGTGCATCCATAATAGGAAAGATCATATTAAAAGACACGTCTACCTCGGGTAAAGATCTTTGGAACTTATTAATTGGATTTTAATGTATGTTCATGTTTTTCAAGAATAACCGAGGTGACTAGAGATGATTTCGATGACACTAATTGACTGTATACATTTATCCTTACTGGGAACTTTCAGTTCTCATCCCTTTCCTTTTTCCGTGTCATCTCTAGATGCGAGCAGGTTAGTGAGGTCCTCGAGGAGGAATACGTACCTGAAAAATAGATAGGATTTAATTCCACTTATGATACTTTAGTTGATTAGACCTATTCGATTATTCAATGTTTTGGTTTATTGGTGGCTAGACTATTGTTAGCTGGAGGTTTATTATTGCTCATACTATTTATATTATAGCGATTGCATACGTTGGAGTTAATTACCTGTTATTGCAATATACTATTATAGACTTTTGATTGAATGAATGTGTTTATTATTACTTAGTTAGTTCCGCTATAAAATAGTATTACATATAATTATGTATGTGTTAGGCTTCTAGTTTGATATTTAAATACAAATAAAAATTATTATCATTATTTTCTACCTATATTATATCTTAAAATTGCAAAATCATGACGTCAAAGTGTAACAATTCAATAATAAATTCCACCATGACTTAAGCATATGGGAATAATTATTAGGATGTTACACTTTATTTATATGCTTTTACACATATATTATAATTAAGTACCAACAAATTTGTTACATTACATCAATCACTTTTTTGGCTTTATAAGAAATTTCTACTTAATACGAATTATGTGCCTATAATTTTTGTACTATGATTATTTCTAAGAAATTGGTAGTAATATGGCATATAAGATGCTATATTTTTTATGATATATTATACTAATTAGCTTTTTTAAGTCTTAATTTTTCTACATTCCTTTTAAATGCAGAATCTTAAAGTATATAGCCGTCCACCACATCCTGTAATCTCCGTGGAGTTAGACTAGCAAATGGGTGATGATAATCGACCTCAAAGATAAGTCAAGATAATAATGTTGTACCATCAAAACGATTTTTTTTAGTTAGATTTTCAGGACTTTTTTACCAGTGGTTTATAAGTTATGAAAAATAAAAAAAATGAAATAATTATAATAATAAATATAATTAATTATAATTGATTGCAATTGACTTGAATTTGATTAGTAATTTTTTGCTTAAGTTATTTATTTACATACAAAAGCTTTGTGGTTCAAGATATTTATTTAGGAAATATACTAATTATTTTGGATATAATTTATTTTAAGTTAGATATTAATTTTGAAGAATAATATTTGAAATAGGGTTTAAAAAAATTAAGTTAATAATTTTTTAAAAAATTAAAATGGAAATTTAAAAAAAATGACAATTTTTTATCAGGTTATTTGTTTAGAGAATATGTCAATTATATTAACTATAATTAGATATTAACATTTTTTTGGATTGGGTTACTTATTTAGAGAATATATCAAATTGTAGTAATTATAACAAGAATAATTCATTATTATTTATACTTTACTACCAACCATGATTCATTGTTTTTTATTAAGTTAGATAATTAACTAAGCAATATGTTATTTTTATAGATTTGAATATTTTTAAATTTTTGAAATTGAGATTAAATCAATGGTTATTTTTCATTCATGTTATTTATTTTGCTTTGGAAAATTTTTTTGGTTAGGTTTTTAATTTATAGGAAAAACTAATTGTAATAATTTTAATAATAAATATTTTAATATTAAATATAATTGATATAATTTATTTTAATGGACTTCAAATTGATTATTAATATTTGCTCTTATTTATTTATAAATAAAATCTTATTTTACTCAAGATATCTTGGTAGTATATTAATTTTAATAATAAATATAATTAATTGTTGTTGATTTGGATTTGATTCTCAAGCATGATTCCAAATTTTTTTATTAAATCAAATTTATTAATTTTTATGACAGTTCGACATTAGTATTTAAGACTATTATTTCAAATAGGATTTGAAAAAATTGAATACATTTTAAAAAAATTTAACATGATCACTTTTTTTATTCGATTTTCTTTTTTTTAAATAACATTTTTTTGTTTAGGTTATTTATTTAGAGGATGTATCAATTATAATCATAAAAATAATTTTAATAAATAAAATTACATGTAATTTATTATAAATTATGGTTCATAATTTCTTATTGGATCAAATAATTAGTTGAGAAATATGTTAATTTTTTTTTATAGATTTTAGCATTTAAAAATTTTTGAATTTGAAATTAGATTACAACATTAATAATTTTCAGTCATGCTATTAATTTTGATTTGATATGAACAATTTTTTTTCATGTATGGTTTTAATTTATAGAAAATACCAGTTGTAATTATTATAATAATAAATATAAGCAATTAGTATAATTGATTTCAATTGCCTTCATTTTTATTATTAATTTTTTTAACTTATTTATTTACATTACATATAAAATATTTTTGGGTCAAGATATTTATTAAGGGAATATAATAATTATAATGATAAATATAATTAACTATAGTTAATTTTGATTTGATTATAAATCATGATACATAATTTTCAATTAAATCATATATATAATTTTTTTTAAAGCTAGATATTGGCTTTAAAGACTAATATTTGAAATAGGATTTTTAAAAAATAAAATAGATTTTTTTAAAAAAATTATATGTGAACACTCTTTTGTTAAGGTTATTTATTCAGAAAATATATCAATCATAGCAATTGTAATAAATTAATTATTAATTATAATTTATTGCTAATCATGATTCATATTTTCCTATTAAATCAGATAACTAGTTGAGCTATATGTTATTTTTTAATTGGAGGTGCTAAATGGCTTGAAAAGGATGAGTATGAAAAATGATGAATTTGATTTGATAAAAGATCATTTGGACACTAAACCAAAAAAATGATAAAAAAAAGGAGAGAAAATCACACAAAACAAAGCATCAAATGCTTATATGAAAATCACAAAAAGAGTTTCATAACAAGACTTTTTTCTTTTGTTATATATTTGAAAATTTTTATATATTAAGTCATGTAATTTTTTTTTGTGAACACCTTTTTTTGTTAGGTTTTTAATTTATAAAAAATACCGGTTATAATAATTATAATAATAAATATAATTAATTACAGTTGATTTCAATTGACTTCATTTTGATCAGTAATTTTTGCTTAAGTTATTTATTTAGATGTAAAATTAAAGCTTTTTAATTCAAGTTATTTATTTAGGGAATATACTATCTATAATATTAAATCTAACTGATTATACTTGGTTCCAATTTTTCATTAATTAGTTATAATACCTATTTATAGCAATGTATTTCTATAGTTTGATTACTCTCACTTACAAAACATTAAATGATATACTTAAGCTTACTATATTTACTATGGTATTCCACTTTTCCTAATTATTTATTTAGCATTTTATTTTATAGGATAGAAATTTAAAAGAATTAATATACTTATTTGAAGAATGTAATAATTTGTTTTACTACATGAAGTATAATTTTTTAAATGTAAATAACTAGATTTACTATTTTATAAAAAAATTTATTATTAATTATCCCGTACATCACGTGGGTAATAAACTAGTATTAGTTATAAGAAGGAAAAATTAATTAGTGAAAATTTGATTCGGTTGTTACCATCAAAGCCATCAATTCAGGCTGCAATCTTCTAGAACTGAGTGAAAATCAACTGTGTTTGGAGGAGGGAGAAGCTACTTTGAGGAGGGAGCAATGTTGGGCTTCAGTTTCAATCCTGTGAATGTACTGCCCATTAATAGTATTGTTGATAGGCATATTGAGCAATCAATAATTATATTATTGATTGATTGATGTGTGACTATTCAAAGAGAGAAGATGCCGATGAAGCTAATCAATCTTATCTTCCATGGAGAAGAAGAAGAATGAAGGAAGAAGGAAGAAGAGGATAGTGTTATGTTACATTGTTGAATGAGGAAGAAAGTGAAAAGGGGCTTTGTTTCGTTTTAGTTTAAAATGTAGTAGCTGTTGTGATAGGGTTTCACTAATCTCTATTCATTCAAATAAGGGTTTTGCTTAAGATTTCAAAAAAGGTAAGTTTACTATTAAAAAATATGATTGTTATGTTTTCAAGATGTGAGATTTATTAGAAAACTTTCAAACTTACCTATTGTGGAAACCTTAACTATGGCTATTAGAGCACCGGCTTGAAAAACCCTTCGAATAATAACAATAATTAGAACATTGTGATAGCTTTCTCTTTTTCTTAGCTTCAACATAAAAAATAAGGAATTAAAAAAAGGAAAAGAAAGTGTTCTAAATTTCGAAAGTGCCATCTTCGGAGCATGTTGGACTTGGATATATATCTTTCTTGTTTTTCTATTCTAGAGGGGTCAAATCTATAAATGAGAAGATTTATAAAGTATAAAAGTAAAAAGAGTTAACTTTCATTATGTGTGGGTCCTATTAAATGGTTTAAAGGTGATTAACCACTCACTTTTATATTTTTCTCAATATCCTTATTTTAGAGGAGCCAAATCCTACATTTATATATTTGCTTTGCTTTTTCAAGGGGAAGGGTTCCCACTTCTCTCAAATCAAATAGTTATAAAATGAGAAAGTAAGGTATATATCATTAGATTAATAGTCATGGGCCTTGCAATTCCTATCAGAAAAACTCGTGTAGGGAGCTCAAAACTTCTTTTCGTTATTTTAATAAAAACATTTTTTTGGGTATGTAGTTTTAAATTATGTGAACATGTAACATGTATTATGAGTTTCATTTTAATATATTAATAGTGTGAAAAATTATAATCTAATCAAATCCTTTCAAGTACTCAGAATGAAAGGTAATTGCCCTCATTTATATGATAATATACAACTTGATGACAATATAATTTTCTTTTACACAATCAATATATATTAAAATTAGGAAAATGATTTTTGTATGCACTCCTCACGACGCATATGCGGACGCACAGGATCAAAAAGAAGGAACCCATAAAAATGATTTTATGCAAATACATGTACTGTATCCTTGTCCTTGTGAATGTGTGTGTGCGTCCCCTTATGCATCCCACTTGTACGTTCAAGTATCATGCCTCTAAAATTAAATCTATAGTATGATATATTACACATCGAACCAGTGAATTTAGCTGAATTTTTTTTTACAGGACTTCAACAAAAAATTGGGTGCAAGCAAATATGAAATTTGAAAATTATTAAATAAATAAACAAAATGTCATAGACTCTATTTATGGTAAAGGATTCGTTGGTCCCCTTAAAGTTAGGAACCAACGTTAGTCCTATGAAAAAGACCGAGAGGCACACATTCCTTGGTAATTTTCATAAAGTATTTTACAATGGAAAACAAATTTTACATGCACCCATCTTAGAAAATGTAAAAATAATCCCTATATTAATTTCCTCTTTGAGTAATATTATTTGTCCTCGTAACATAAATCTCATTCAAGTAAAATTCACGCCTCAAATTAGTTCCTAACTAATATTGCAGGTACGAATTGCAGCAAATGACTACCTGACACATGAATTGATGACTACCAATTTGTCGGACTACAAACATTTTGCATAAAAGATATGATTATCTAGCATTACAAAACACTTTTCAGTGCATCAAAATCATTCCCAACAAATATTTACTTGTTAAGACGGTTCAAAAAAATAACTTTACAACAATCATATCAAAACAATTGTTATAACTTATGTTGACCACCGCTACATGGTTTCTTTATAGACTATCATTTATCTACCGAGAGCCCTTTCTTGGGTCTGAAACAACCTAAAGCATGGTTGAAGTACCATCATAAAATACACTGTGGAACCCAGCAAGGGAGAGGGAAGGAAAAATGAAAATCCAACTGGTTAATGACACCCACTGTTTTCTGAAAAGGGCATACCAGCTAAAAAAATTCTCTTACAGAGCAATGTTCTGTTTACTATCAGCTAGGACCAATGTTCTCTTTTACTAACATCTCCTATTGATTTATATACTCTCCAATCCTAGAAAAGAGTTAAATCCAGAAGACATCAGAAGAATCCCGAAAACTAAAATTAAAAAGAAAAAAACCTACATTAAAGAATGCTACTGCAATGAATTCTGATGGGTTAGATTGACAATGATGAATGCAGTTGATGTATGCTATCTTCAGCCATTTTGCAGCGACATGCTTGTCGATCCATTATTTTTCTTTTTCCCTCATCAGGATAGTTGAAATTGAAGGCACAAGCAGAAGCCTGATCAAGAAATCATTCCTTCTACAGCGACCCCTCTAATGAGAAACATTCTTTTTCCTTTTCTTTTCCTTTTTACAAAAATAAACATGTACCGCCATATCATGCAGGAAGAAAAACAACCCTACAAGAATCTGGCGTTTGGCATTTGGCCTCCAACCATGCAAATCATCAAATCAAACCTGCAATAAAGACAAACAATTTATAAGAATCTTGCACATACTGTATATTTATAACAAGTTGAAGAATTCATTCTTTAATTGGATGGAGTACTTGGACTTGATGAACAACCAGTAGGTATATGAATAAGATGGGACAAGTCAAAAGTGAACAGCAGAACAACTTTATGCCTACACAGACTAAAGTCTATTCCTAAACATACTTTATAAGCAATAATATACATTCATGTGGCAATGAACTTCGCAATTTAGCAACCATTATTTTTTATTTGAAAAAGACAGGGTAATACAACTTCAATATTCTGTTACACTAGAAGCCTCCTCACCAACTAGGGTATTAAAGAAGAAAAATCTCTTCTTGGAGAATCTAAACATGATTTCTGTGAACCCATATATCTAAGATCTAACTAACTAGCAGTCCAAACATGCATCTTTCCACAAAACAAATGTATCATAACCCCAGCACAGTGAAGATTTCATCCATGACTGCAAACAATATTTAATTGCAAGGAATCTTCAGTGTAAGTGAAAAAGACCCTTTCAATTATTTATTGTAAAACTCAGAAAAAACACTAGAGTTTTATATTGTCTTCTACCAAGGTGGGGGCCAACTATTAAAAAATTGTTACAATATAAATGGAACATCCTAGGAAGAAATATCCTATGACTGAATCTTCTAAGGAGTGAACCAATCTCTTCTGAACAGCAGAAATGCATAACTACATTTTTTTCAAGAAAAAAGTTTTGCATGCAACTGAAGAATGCAAATAATAGAACCATACTATGTTAGTCACTTAAAGGTCAAAGGCATAAAATGGTTTTGGGGCTCAGTCCTTAAAATGTTCTGCCTAAAGCACGGAGTATTGCTCACAAGCATCAACACTAAAACAAATTACGAAATCAATTTCAAAAACATGCACACATGACATGTATTTTATTTTTTTTGGGTAGAAATAATGTTTTTTAAGAAAGAATTGATGAATAATTTTTCAGAGTTTTATCTGAAGTATAAAAACAAAAGAAATGAGTCACATTCTCTAGTATGAATGCAACCAAAACTAATACAAGCAGATATACTGCCCAAGCCCAAGAACTGCCTCGACCACATAAAGCAATTGATAATATACCAAAGCTAAATCGTAGCCAAGTTGAGCATCAAATCCTCTTTAGAACAACTAGTTCCACAAATGTGTACAAATATGGTTTATTCACAAGTGCTGAATAAGATATAACATAAAAACTAGAAAAACTTGCCATCCAGATTTTTCATGTTATAAAGAGTAAAGTGCATGATTTGATCATTTGACCTTTCATCATTCCACTCTCTCGGTAACAAGGTCAATGATAGGGACCCTACGTATGGCAAGGCCTGCTCTAGGAGAAATAAGGTCTACCCTATGTATCGCGACATTGCAATCCTTGTGCGAGGAAGATCGAGAGCGCATCGATGAAGATCGCATGAGTCCTGGAGATGCTGATGAACATGGCGGCATTAATGGCCTCACTCCAAGAGCTCACGGAGCGCCTCGATGCGATGGAGAATCGCGAACATGTGCATCGCGACCACGGAATCACGATCAAGCTAACCGCAATGAGAATCGCTGTTACCAGTGACGCGATGTTAGCTCAACGGTGACGGAGACGGTGACTCTTCGCTAGGGTTTATGTCGCGCCAGCGCCAGCAAGAGTGGCGCTGGATCGATGTTCCCCTGTTTCACGACGAGGACGCCTACGCTTGGCTCGATAGTGTGGAGCGCAACTTCCAGGTACGAGAGGTGCCAGAGAACCAATGGCTCGTGGTGGCAAAGGTGGCCATGGAAAGCAAAGCACTGATATGGCTCAGATGGTGGGAAACCATGACACAAGACCCGACCTGGCCCGCGTTCAAGGAAGCGATAATCGCGTGATTCCAACGAACGGCTTCAGAATCCATTTGAGTTGCTGTTTGAGATCAAATAGGAAGGCTCAGTTCGTGAGTTCCGCAAGCAGTTCGAGTTGTATGCCAGTCCTTTAAAGATCACCGAGACAAGGTATTTGACTAGTTTGTTCTTCAATGGACTCAAACCCGAGGTACGTGCTGAGATTGAACTTCACCATTTCTCTATGCTTGATGAACTGATGCAACTAGCTGATAGAATAGAAAGTAGAAATAAATTGCTCCTGAAATCCAATGGCAAAACGATTAACCGCCTCGATGGAGGCACTTTCACCAAGAGCAAGTTCAACACCTTAAGCAATCGAGGGCCAGCAACCAAGTATGAAGTGAAAAGTGCTAACTGCAGGAATTTCAAACAATTAACAGATGAGGAATACAGGGAAAAGAGGGCTAAAGGGTTGTGTTTCTTATGTGACGAACGTTTCACACCGGACAATGTGTCAGAACAAGAGGCTACGTTTTATGATCATGGAGGAGGTCTCAAAGGCAAGGGACAGTTCTTAGTATGATGCCAAAGAAGATCTGGGAGAGAACCAACCCCAGAATATGGAATTTAAAACCATGCAGCAAGGCCAACGTTCCATGAAGGCCTGGGGTTCTGTTGCAGGGCAAAGAGTGAGGGTTCTTATTGACCCAGGGGCATCCCACAATTTCATCTGCCCAAATTCGTACAAGCAGCTGGTTTATTAGTGGATCAAAACACCACATTCCTTGTTTCAGTTGCTGGAAATAAACAAATCCTAGGAAAAGGAGTGTGCCAGGGCATGCAAGTGCAGTTTCCTAACCTGCAAGTACTCCAGGATTTCTACATTTTTCCTATGGAGGGACCGGAGCTGGTGTTAGGATTGGCATGGTTGGATGAATTGGGTGATACAGTGACCAATTTTGGCAAAAATAGACTCACCATTAACTTACACAGGCAATGGCGAGTACTACAAGGCGATTTGGAGCTGAGCTTTGGGGTACTACCCTAAGAACAAACACTCAAGGAAATAGAAGAGGAAGGCAATGGGTATATGATCCAATTATGGCCGGTTTTGCAGTACATGAAGTTACAACCTGCTATCCCTATGAAATTCAGCAAGTCATGGATTCATTTCCTTCAATTTTCGAGCCCTACCCGGCTTACCACCCCATAGGAGCCATGAGCACGCAATCCAATTGAAATAAGGAGCTGACATACCAAACCTTAGACCTTACCGTTACCCCCATTACCAAAAAAATGAAATTGAAAAGCAGGTGCAAGTAATGTTGTCAACAGGGGTTATAAGGCCTAGTATTAGCCCTTTTGCTAGTCCCATTTTACTGGTTAAGAAGGAAGATGGGAGCTGGCGTTTTTCATCGATTATAGAGCTCTTAACCCGATTACAATTCAGTGGTCAGAGCTAATGTTTGGGAGACAATTGCAGAAGAAATTCAGCAAGATCAGCACCTACAAGGCATTATAACAGACCTAAAACAAGGAGGGACAGCATTTCCTGGTTATAATCTGAAAAATGGGCGTTTATTCTACCAAGGAAAAGCTGTAATACCCAGAAACTCATCACAAATTCCAGCTTTATTAGTTGAAATGCATGACAGCCCTTCAGGTGGCCACTCCGGGTTCTTTCAAACTTACAAATGCCTAGCAGCTGCCATATACTAGCGTGGAATGAGGCAAGTTAAGGACTATGTGGCAAATTGCCATGTGTGTCAAACTAGTAAGTACGAAGCCCTTTCCCCAGCTGGACTGTTACAGCCTTTAGGGATTCCTTCCCAGGTTTGGAAAGAAATTTCCATGGACTTCATTTTAGGATTACCTCGTTCGAAGGGTAAAGGCTCCATCATGATGATTGTTGATAGACTCACTAAATATGCCCATTTTCTAGCACCATCACATCCCTATACAGCAAAAGATGTAGCCCAACTATTTGTGAAGGAGGTGGTGCGCCTCCATGGGTTCCCAACAGTGATAACATCAGACCGTGACCCTCTTCTCTTAAGTCATTTCTGGACTAAATTGTTCAACGCTGCTGGTACTAAACTCAAGTACAGCACCTCATACCATCCTCAAACCAAGGTCACCAACCGCTGCCTAGAAGCTTATCTTCGCTGCTTTGCGAGCTCCAAACCGAAATCTTGGTTGGATTGGCTCGGTTGGGCTGAGTATTGGTTTAACACAACCTATAATGATTCCTCCAAGACATCCCCATTTCGAGCGCTTTATGGCAGACCTCCACCTATCCTTTTCAAGGGGAACACTTACCCCTCCAAGGTGGGCCTGCCAAGGGCCAAAACTGACAAGCTGGCAGCAGATTTTGCTCAGATACAGAGGCACTTAGTTAGGATTGGAGGGAAAGATAGTTAGTTTAGCAAGGTATAAATAAGGATTAGTTGATTCATTTGGTTGTTGTTGATTCATTTGTTCATTTGTTCACTGTTTAGAATTGGGGATAATTCTCCTCTAGGGTTCTTGTAACAAACCTTGAGATCCTTGGTGATTTACCAGGATCTGTGATCAATAAAGCTATGATTTCTGCTATACCAGAACTGGTACTATCAGTCAAACAACAGTTTGGGATAAAAAGTGGCAAACAAACCTCACTCAGAGGTTGGAGGGACACAGGATTTGATAATTCCTCAGCACAATCAGATGCAGCATTGCATTCAGCGAGTGACAATGCTTTACTCTTCATATGGGGGCAGATCGGGGCAGCTCTACCACGACAGACATGGCATTTGAATCCAATAAGTTGGCTTGAGTTTTCTACCATGAGCCCAAAAGCATCCCCATGAAACCAATCTGCAAAATAGCTTAGCAAGTTCAATTTATAATTTAACACATCACCCATGTTCAGAAGGTACATTACTATAAGAATAGACAAAAAAGGTATCTAATGTACAACATAGCTCAAATAGCAATTTAAATATTATTGTATTAACTTGTAATAAGCCCTGACCTCTCCTTTTCCAGCCTAAACCCTAGCCCAAGAGGTTAAAAAACAAACAGGAAAGAAGAAAAAATAGTTACCTCCACAGATTTCACAAGCAATATAATTTAAAGTGCATCCATCTACGGAACAAAGACAGCATTTAGGATGATCAAGGGCAGAAGAAAAATCTTCAGAGGAGGCAACATGCTTTTTATCCCTAAAGAGTATTACTCGTTCATCATTCGCCTTTCTAGAAAACCACAGACCGTTAAGCCAGTAACTGCTACAGATGTTCGTTCTTTTCTTACTCACAGTAGTTACCGCAAACTTCTTACGTTGAGCAGCAGTTTCCTTGGGCTTCTGATTGTTCACCTTCTTGGATTTACTTTGCTTCCCTTTTTGCGTCCAGCATTCTTTTTAACTTGAATTCCTTTTTACGCCCTCCATTCAATTGACTGTGCATATACAAGGATTTGGTCTTCCTAGCAGAACGACGAAGAGGCACACTTGATGGGATCTTCTTATTAGTTCGAGATTTTACCTTCCGCACCTTACTCAATGCCTTTTTATTAGCTTTAGGGTTCACTGATTTAGAAACTGAGGAGCCATCTTTACATTTCTGTGATTGAACCTTCTGCAGTTTTGTGTCAACTTTCCTTCTATTTGTAGTAGTATTAGTCTTTACACGGGTCCCACCCAGGCATCTGTGACATGAATATGTGCATTCAGTAGCGAGTGTGCCAGTACATTTCCTTACATGCCTCTTATGGAAATATCCTACAAATTATAATACAAATGATCAGATGTTTAAGTACAATTGTACAACTATAGTTCATGAAAAACATTCAACTTAAAATGGAAAAAAAAGCACCAGAGAGCATAAAAAAAATAAAAATCAATCCTTAGTAATTACTCCAACTATTGCTCATGTGAAAGAACTTTCAGAAAGGACTCCCAACTTCCATCACAGAATCATCAATAGTTCAATAATAAAAACAAGATTCATAACAATGTGATAGAAACCACAGAAAGAAACTCAAGAAATGAAGAAGTATGAAGTATTATTCACACCCTTGAGCTGAGATCAGTGGGATTTTCAGCCAAGGAAGAAGAGAGAAACAATATAGGAAATGCAAGAAATGAAAAGAGCCTCTGGACACTATAGCAGTCTCACTCTCCTAATGCCTAAGCCAATATTCAGTTTTCGTTTCACACACCCTCCCTCTCATACATATAGTCTCATACCTCACTCCCCATGCCAACTCAGCAGAGTTGGTTATGATTGTGTGCCATCCACTACTACCTAATTCTTTGTGTCTATTTCCCTATTTGCCCTTTCTTCCATGCACTCTTAATTATATGTAGGTTCCTAACAATACTTCCCCCTAAACTTCCACCTTGTCCTCAAGGTGGAGCTAATAACAATGACTTAAAAAATATATTACCCCTGGCATTCTAAATTTCATTTATTATAGATTAAACAACACAGACCAACTCCATAATCCAGTAACTTCCAGATTTGTCCAATTATCCTTTATTACAAAGGAAAGGTAATTTTAGTAGGGAGAGGTTAGCGAGAAAGACAATGGGAAGACAGAATAGAAAAGAGTGGCAGATTGAGATGAGTTTCCACATAAACTGCAGTTATATACTTAAGAACTGTGGCACTTGCAGTAGGGCCTTTAACGACCCAAGATAATAGGTGAGCTTGCTCGTGACTCTGTTTTTAACCACCTATTTCCAACAACTAATTTTTGTCCCATTATTGTTAAAATATAACTCTAGAAGTGCCTTCCACGAATCATGTCTGGAATGATGTATGAACATGAATATCGTGACTTGGTATAATGAGTAACTATATTACTACAACCTAACCTAGCATACATAAAACTACAATCAGCATTAATTACTAGAAGGTGGGTAATCTTTAGTCTTTACATGATTTTCCTATCTGTAAATTTGATACCAATCAATATTTTATTTTTTCAGGGAACTTCCGTTTTTTTCATATTCAATATTGTCTTGTGCTACGATTCCACCATTTTATGAATTTACCTTGCATGTTCTCTACTTTCTCCCTTACCTATGTCTAGTTCAACAAGAATTGGTAATTAGACCCCATTTGCTTGAGCAAAAACTCATGCAACTCCAAGCATTGAGATCAGATTAGGGCCCAGCTCAACCTCAAAACTTAGCTGAAAGGGAGATTGCTCAAGCAATTTTAAAGGAAACTTTAGCTCAACGGGAGATACCTCCAGTTATTATAACAGAAACTTCGGCCATATTCCTAGCTGAAGTGGCACTTGACACCATGGTAGTCAAAATCAAAATTCAAGTCATAGATTTGTACAATTCTTCATGTTTCCCATGTATTTCCATTGATTTTCATGCCTCATTCCTACCTTTGAAGACAATTTGGTATGATCGAAGCTGAATCGTGTACGGTCGAAGAGACGTTGCAATCGTGCATCCCCAATGTGTTTCACACTTCTACTGAGATTTGGCTGTTGGATCTAATTAGGGTGATGTTGGTGTGACACATTTGGGCTGGTGGTGCGACCTCTTCTACATTGATTTGTGGCTTCTTGGTCTAGGTGACCTCTTCTACATTGGTTTGCAACTTCTTGGTCCGTGTGACCTCTTTGGGTTTGTGTTGAAATTGTTTTTGACTTAATTTCTGGCTTGTGTGACCAATAGACTTTTGTTCTCTACTTGAATTGTGCGAAGTGTACACAGTTGGGATGATCTGTAATTTCAATTTTGTTATTATGCATTATTTGTGCTACTCCATAAGTACATGCATATGTTGTTGAACATGATTTTATAATAGGTAGAATCTTTCGACTCATAAGATGGTTCAATGTTTTTATGAACTTACCTTGTCCAATCCAAAATAGCATCACTTGTTTTATGGTTCCACGTTTTATGAATTTACCTTCCATGTTTTCTACCTTCTCCTTTTCCCTTGTCTAGTTGAACGCAAAATGGTAATTGGACCCCACTCGTTTACTTTGAAGCGAAAACTCATGCACTTCCAAGAATTGAGGTTAGTATAGCGCATAACTCAACCTAAAGAGTTAGCTCAAAGGGAGATTGCTCAAGTGCTTATAAAGGAAACTTCGTCCATATGCCTAGCTAATCTGGCACTTGACACCACTGTAGTCAATATCATAATGCAAGTCAAAGAATTGTTCGATTCTACATGTTGCCATTGCTTCCCATATAATGTTCCCACCTTTGAACACAATTTGGCTTGATCAAAGTTGAATCGTGTGTACACTCATAGAGACGCTGCAATTGTCCATCCCCACCGAGTTTCACACTTCTATTGAGATTTAGGTGTTGGATCCAATAGGTTAAAAAACAACCTAGCCCTACCCAATGCTAGTTTGGGAGTTGCATCACCAGTGTCTAAAGCTTAATGTTTGAACCTAAATGTTCATCACTTCTTCCATTGAACCTTTTGCAACCTCAACTGCGGTGCTGTTGGTGTGTCACAAGCTAACTACGCTGCAATTATTAGGGTGGTGCAAGGCTTAAGGGCTGGTGGTGCAACCTTTTCTTCGTCGGTTCATGGCTTCTTGGTTTGTTTGACCTATTCTAAGTTTGTGCTAAATTTGTTTCCACCTTCCCTTATTTTTTGGCCTCTGACCTAAGAATTTTGTTCTCTATTGAAATTGTGCAAAGCAAAAGTCATTGGGATGTTCTGTAATTTCTAAAATAGGTAGAATCTTCTGTCTCGTGTTATGATTCCACGTTTTATGAATTTACCTCCTTTGCCTGATCCAAAATAGCGACTACAAGTAATTGTTCCACATTTAATGAATTTAACTTCCATGTTTTCTATTTTCTGATTCCCTTGTCTAGTTCAACACGAATTGGTAATTAGACCCACTTGTTTATTCTAAAGCGAAAATTTATGCTCTTGCAAGAACTGAGGTCAGAAGAGCCGAAGTGGGCCTAACTTAACGTCAAAAGTTAGCTTAGAGGAGGATGATTACTTAGGTGCTTATAAAGGAAACTTCAGCCATATGCCTAGCTGGAGTGGCATTTTACACCATTGTAGTCAAGATCACAATTCTAGTCAAAGAATTGTATGATTTGACATGATACCATTGCTTCCCATATCTCGGGCCTACCTTGAACACAATTTGGCATGAAAGAAGTTGAATCATGTGTACGCTCGTAGAGACGCTGCAATTGTGCATCCCCAAAGAGTTTCACACTTCTATTGTGATTTGGACGTTAGATCCGATAAGTGAAAGAACAACCCAGCTCGACCCACTGCTAGTTTAGGTGCTGCATCCCCAAAGTCCAAAGCTTAATGTTTGAACCTTAATGTTCATCACTTCTTTTGTTTGAACATTTTTTCGTTGCAACCTCAATTGTAGTGTTACTAGTGCAGCACGAGCCAACGGCACTACCACTAATAGGGTGGAGCAAGGAATCTAGGTTGGACATTCAACCTCTTCTACGACTACGTCAGTTGTGGCTTCTTGGTCTAGGTGACCTCTTTTGAGTTTGTGTCGAAATCGTTTCCACCTTCCTTTATTTCTTGGCTGGTGTGACCTCCAAACTTTTGTTCTCTACGTGAATTGTGCAAAGTGTAAGTAGTTAGGATGTTCCATAATTTTAATTTTGTTGTTATTACACCTTATTTGTGTTACTCCATAAGTACATACATATATTGTAGAAGACAACTTTCTAAAACAGGTAGAATAAAGTCTCACATTATGATTCCATGTTTCATGAACTTACCTTCCTTGCCAGATCCAAACTAGCAACTACAAGTTATGATTCCATACTTTACGAATTTAGCTTCCATGTTTTCTACTTTCTCTGTTTGCCTAGTCTAGTTCAATGCGAATTGGTAACTAGACCCCACTTGTTTAGTCTGAAGCGAAGAATAGAGCACTTGCAAGAGTTGAGGTTAGGGGAGGGCCTAACTTAAGCTCAAAAGGAGATGGTTGCTCAAATGTTTATAAAGGAAATTTTCAGCCACACACTTAGTTGGTGTGGCACTTAAAACCACTGTAGCCAAGATCACAATTCAAGTCAAAGAATTGTATGATTTGATGTGTTTCCATTGATTCTCATACCTCATGACTAGCTTTGAACACAATTTGGCATGCTAGAAGTTGAAACGTGTGTACGCTCGTAGAGATGCTAAAATTGTGCATCCCCAACAAGTTTCACAATTCTATTGATATTTAGGAGTTGGATCCGATAAGTCAAAGAACAACCCAACCCATCCCATTGCTAGTTTAGGTGTTGCATCCTCAATGTCTAAAGCTTAATGTTTGAGCCTTAAAGTTCATCACTTGTTCTATTGAAAATTTTTCATTGTAACCTCAACTACAGTGGTTTTGGTGCAGCACGAGCAAGCGACGCAACCATTATTAGGGAGGAGCAAGATGTCTAGACTGGTGGTGCAACCTCTTCTACATAGGCTTGTGGTTTCTTGGTCTGTGTGACCTCTTCTAAGTTTGTGCTGCAATTGTTTATGCCTTCCCATATATTTTGGCTTGTGTGACCTCCAATCTTTTGTTCTCTAATTGAACTGTGTGAAGTGTAAGCATTTGGGATGTTGTGTAATTTTATTTCATTGTTATTCCGCCTTATTTGTGTTGCTCCATAAGTCCATACAGATATTGTCGAAGATAACTTTCTAAAATAGGTAGAAACTTGTCTCATATTATGATTCTATGTTTTATGAATTTACCTTCCCTGCCCAATCCAAAATAGCAACTACAAGTTATGATTCCAAATTTTATGAATTTACTATCCATATTTTCTACCTTCTTTGTTTCCCTTGTCTAGTTCAACACGAATGGGTAATTAGACCCCACCTGTTTATTTTGAATTAAAAATTCATGGACTTGCAAGAATTGAGGTTAAAAGAGGGCCTAACTTAATCTCAAAAGTTAGCTCAAAGGGAAAGGCTTGCTCAATAATTATGAAGGAAACTTCGACCATATGCTCAGCTAACTGGGCACTTGACACCATTGTAGTCAAGATCACAATTCAAGTCAAAGAATTGCACAAATCAACGTATTTCCATTGCTTCTCATATCTCATGCCTACCTTTCAACACAATTTGGCATGATAGAAGTTGAATTGTGTGTACATTCATAGAGATGCTGCAATTGTGCATCCCCAAGTTTCACACTTTCATTGAGATTTGGAAATTGGATCTGATCAGTGGAAGAACAACCCAGCCCAACCCAACCCAACCCAGCCAATGCTAGTTTTGATGTTGCATCCCCAATATCTAAAGCTTAATGTTCATCACTTCTTCTATTGAACATATTTCATTGCAATGTCCATTGCAGTGTTGTGGGTGCGATCTTAGCCGGCGACGCTTCCATTGTTACTGTGGAGCAAGGCATCTAGGCTGGTGGTACAACCTTTCCCATGTCAGTTCCTAGCTTGGTGCAGCCTCTTCTACATGTGTTACTCCATCAGTTCACACATATATTGTAGAAAATAATTTCATATCATAGGTAGAATCTTTCAGGTCGTGTTATGATTCCACATTTGTGAATTTACCTTCCTTGTCAGATCATCAACAAGTTTGACAACCTTGCTTAATACACCCACCTCATGCAAGTCACACCCAAGATTGAATATTTGGAAGACTATCACGTGAAGTCTGCATGATTGGAAATTTACAAGAGGCCCAACATCAATCATAGGATAGGTTCTGATACCAGGTTAGAATTGATATCAGACATGGGCCTAGCACATACCTAAAAGCTATCTTAAGAGAGGAGAACTTCCAAAGTATTATAAAGCATACTTTGGTCATATTCCTAGCCCATGTGGGATTTAAACAACACTCATAGTACCTGCCAAGTTTTTTAAGGATAACGTTGAATCTACTGTCGACACGTACATGCTATACAGTCTTTGCGTGTTCATATGCAATTCTCTTCTTTCTTAAAAAGAAAAGAAGCCTGTACAAATTTCAGCACCTTATAGGCTTATGGTTTGGCTGTTGTATTTTATAGTTCAATTGAACAATCATCCACCATTTTAGATTTTATCACTTTAATTTCATCCATGAGCTATCGTCCAATTATGGACCAGTCTGTTGTATTGATTTATGTTGATACTCCAAATTATAAAAGGAAATTACCATATCAACTTGGTCAAAGAGTATGTTGAGATGAAAATGAACAAGAAGACTAAACCCTTCTGCCTAACTATAATTAGGCAATAACATTGGACAGGTTTTATAGCAGATTTGACAAGCAAGTATGCCAATGACTGTATCCATATGCTAAGACATTGAGATGATAATAATTCCATATTCAGTGAGATACAACTTGAAGGCATAAAAAAAGGACCAATAAAAAATATTGGTGAAACAAACTAAAATAATTCGCAATCTGCAATTCAAAACTAATGAGGAAAAATAAAAAGGCCAGATTAAAAGATAAAAACTCACCTTTGCAATAAATGCAGCTCACACCATCCCTGCCAATTGAAGAACAAAGGCTATATATATGAGTAAGCAGCAAATTAAGCACTTAATAAGGAACAAATATCTCAGTGCATTAACACTTCACTTTTGACAAGTAACACAAAAAAGATAGCAAGATGCATAAAACAAGAATTCAAATACCCCACTGATGTATTTTTGTCACACATACTTACATATTGATAAAATAAGAATTCATTGAGAGAAAGGGCAGCACAAGAAAATAAAGTACCATTATACGCACACAGTTAACCTTCAATCTGCCTATTTTCTAACATCAAGTCACCCACCCAATCTTAGTTAATATTTGACCAATGAGTTTAACCCTTCCAAAGTCTTATGTCATGCTGTTTTACATGCATGACACTTCTTAGAAGTACGTTATGTGAAACAAGTAAAAATCATCTTACATATGCATGGCAGCATGTATTAATGTATGTTTTGATAAAAACAGAAAATACTTCCCATGATGGCAATATTAGACTTCTTCATTCAACAAGCATTAATAATAATAATCCTTAGTAGTTTACTTCTCCGATATATGCTTCTTAGACCAACAAGGTTAAAATATTATGGTTTATATATCAGGTTTTGGGAGGATGTTTGGGCAATGGACAATCCTTTCCTAGAAGCCTTTGTCTCACCTTTATAACCTTTTTCTTTGCATAGCAGAAAAACATGAATACAAAAAGCAACTTAAAAAAACATTCATCAGTCTCATCCTCAACTAAACTGAAAGAATCTATTATGCATAAGATGAAAATTAGAAGTAAGAAAATAATTTACATGTATAACAGAGATAAATGAGATAAGGAACTCATCAAAACACCTATCTAGATGAGTGAATGCTGCAAATACCTGATTGGAACATCTTTGCTGCAATGCCCACACAGATGATAATCAGATCTTTCCATTCTAGAAAACAAATATGAAAATCCTCTTTGCTGCGGGCTCTTTCTATTGACACCAATCTCAAGAATCTTCCCGGATTTCTTTTCATCAAACTTCAGAGCAACTCTTTTTCTTCAAAATTCTTTAAAAGATGCAAGGGAACATAAGACTCATCCAGCCAGTATTTCTTCCTCTCACTCGAGGATTCTTCCAACAAAGAACCATGTTTGATAACAACATCTGGAATAGCCCTTCTCTTGCCAAAATCAAGAAGGTACTTCACGGATTGCCCTTCAGCGCACTTCCTGCGTACAATTGCTTTTTTGAACAGTCTGACTGATTTTCTAGATTCCTTGTCCAATACATATTGAGGATGGTTATTCTCTATATCACGCCACCTTATGTTTGAATAAAGCTCTCTAACCTGAAAATATGGAATAGTCTACTGTGAATTACAAGTGGTAACTATTTCATTACAAAGGAAGTTCATCGGCTTGTACCAATTATAAAAAGCCAGAGTGTAACATTGAATGGAAAGTTACTGCTGACACATGAACAGATTTTCATGTTTTCAATGTATTGACATCAATCACCTTAACTTTTAGGCTCATTCTATTTTTTTTTTCAGGTCAGAGATTCGTGCTTGGCTTCATTCGGGTGCAACTGAAAACCCTTTATATTTTCATTTTGGGATCCTATTCTAAGTTGGACAATGACATTCTTCTCTTTTGGTAATCATATTCTCTCAATTTGTTTTACCAGGATAAAACAGCCAAGAGTTATTGCAAGCTGATCTTACAGTTTCTCACTCTTTGGAAGGGAGATCAATTATGAAGCCGGTATTCAATTCTATCCATAGACATAGTGGTTGAACTGTTAATTCCTTTAAATAAAAGGAGACCACTCCACAATAAAGTAACAAAACGTAAAACAAATTAAACAAGTACTACAGCATAACTTGCAGCATTTTGCAGAATCAACTCATTGAATTATTGCAAGCATCATTTAGACCAGTGCACCCATCTCATTATTTCTGGAAACAGATACTGTAAAAAAATAAATAACAGACGTAACCAAAAAAATGCAAGGCTTAAAAAAAGGAAAAGACATAATAGAGAATTATGATCTTCCTATGCACCAAGTGAGTTAATATCTTATGTCGTGATTGCAAACAGAATTCCCAATTGAAACAAAACATTCATAAAAAGAAAAGGCAATTGAAGCAGAAGATTTTTCAGGTTTTCATGTTTAAACTTTAAAGTACTAAAACATGTAAGTAATGTCTCAAACAATCAAATAAAAAAAAAATCTAAACCAAAGACCAGATACAGGTGGGGCACAGGGCACAAGCTGATGAAAAGCACCAGAAAGGTTAGATGCCAAGGGCAGACAAACCAGGTAAGCATACCTGTAAAGCAAGCTGCTCAACACTTGTTGACACCTCCACAGCAGCTTGCCAGGCAACATACTTGCTTCGCCTTGCAAAATCTGAATTCTCAGGATATAAAATGCCTGGTATCTTTGTGCACCCCGCTGCAGAATTTCAAACTTTCAAATATATTCAAAATAATCATTAAGATTAATAGGGTTTTAACACAACCACCATCCATAATATATACAAGAGAGAACAATTCTGACCTTTCCTAGCAGCCTTGGTAACCAAAGAGCGAGGCAAATTCTTGCAATTAAACAATTGTCGGGAAAGCCTCCCACCTCTCCACCAATATATTCCCAAACCACTTGCGGTGTTTGAAGATGAATTGGGTTCAATATCTGAATATCTAGCCCTCTTCTTCCCAATACCATGTCTTGAAGATGTGCGTGAGCTCACCACAATATGAGTAGCTGATCCCATAGTACCTATAGAATCCACATGCTTTAACCAATCTGCTGAAAGAGCAAAAGGCCGCAAATTGGATTCTAACTGCAGAATTTCAAATTAGACAGTGTCAGACAAAATATTAAGGACAAATGAACAAGAGAATAATATAAACCCAAAAGCTAGATGATGTTATCCGGCTACCTATAAAAAGATGTGCTTCTTTTGCTACAAGTAGTCATGAGATGAAGTAATTCTTCAACATATTATTTACATTCATTGATTGCAAAGGCATCACAAAAGGCATACAGAAAATAGTGTGTGTGTGTGTGTGTGTATGAGCTGAGTATCATGGAGATCTAAGCCACCTGGTTCTGACTATTTATGTTCTGTTTGCCAAATATAACACTTATAGAGGACTAGTCAAACCTAGGGACCAAGCTATCTATATCTTAAATCTCAAGTCAAATAACTAGCATGTATAACAAAAGCCTTTATTACAATATTAAATTGTAATCAGACATGAGATAGAACTAATGCATTGAGTGAAAATGATTTCCAGAGAGAAAGAATATCCTTACAAGAAGCAGTAATCGTTTGACAGGAAGAAGATCAGATGTCTTCATAAGATCCTTATGCCACAGATTTGTTTGATGTGAATTCAACCATGGACCCAACAAAAGCCCACGTAATCGATCCTCAAGGGAGAGAATGTGACATATAATATCTCTAAGATGTCCATTCTGGATCTTCATGGGCTGAAGCCCAACAAAAGTACCTTCAGACACTTCCCAAACAGGTTTCATCACAGAAATAAACAAGCAATCCCTCTCATCATTTTCAGCTTTGCAAGAAAAGCACCACCCACATTTTTCCTTTTGGGCAGCTGCATTCAGGTTTTGAATACTTGGCCAGCAAAAGTTTGTAGATTTCTTCATAATGGCCTTTGCTTGGTCTGACATTATGTCTTCTTCAGTCATTGCCAAATTCTTATTTATCTTTTCAGGTGATTTACACATCAACTCCTGTGCAACCAATGAGGCTGTCCGGGCAAAGCTGTAATAGTTTATGTAGTCAATTCCCCAAGGAACTTCTGAAGTATTCTTCGTCAGTCAAGTGAGCACAGCCAGCACCCATAGATCTCAAGTTCATCTTATGTCCCACTTCTAAGCTGGAAGATGCCAAAGAACAATCACCCACTGGATGATGTTTTTCTGGTATTCCTGACTGATTCAAGGATTCATCAGATCTGTTTGAATCATAAAGCCCATTCATTTGAACATTCTCAATGCCTGATCTCACTTGTGTGGTATCGGCTGATCCTTCTGAAGCAGCGCAAGGACTTTCTATAGTAGTTGTTGAATCTAAGCGATTCCCAGCTTTTGGAAACTCTTGGCCAGGATGGGTACAACAGTCAATAGTAGAATTTTCATCTATCTTTCTTTCATGATCCACCTGATTATTCTCCAAGCATGTTTCTGAAGAAGTAAAAGGTGCTAAGGATGTCTGCCTAGCAGAATATTCTCCCTTCTTATGCATGTTTTTGTAGGAGCGTTGATTAAAGCCTACCAAGTTACTAGCCTCCACACTTGAGTTAGCAGGGATATCCCAGTGCTTGCAGATAGCCATTAATATGCCTCTGTATAAAGTATCCATAGTTTTTAGAACACCAATGACTACATGCAGATCATTTCTGTGGTAGTAATTAAACAAGGACTCAGTATCAGATGAGTCTGACCTGCAAAGAAAACAGCATAAAAAAAAGTAAGAAATACCAAGATGATTACAAACAGCACAAAACAGTATAGACATTCGAGATATAGTTGACACTTTTCACAATGACAAGAACACAACATCCACTTCAAAGTTCAAGATCATTCACTAACAAAACTAATTTTAGAGAAGAGTAAGTTTGTAATAGAAACAAATGATCAAATAGACATGACATGAACAACAACAAAAATGCAAGTAATCAGCATGTTGTCTCCTTAGATGCCCTGCATAAAGAACTTGATATCAGCAAGCAGCTAAATTCTAACTGAAAGTCCAAGCCTGAGAGTCCCATATAAGAACTTGATGTCACTTAACACTTATCAGAGAATATTTGGCAAGAAAACAATAAAAAACCAAGTGGTAGAGACACTTGTCCAGAAAGGGCACGAATCCACACTTACACTAACAGGTAACCATAGCTGTTATAATATTGACGCCCATGAATATCAGTCCCTATCAAATCTGCTCCTCGAAGTGACCTTCGTGATTTCATCCAAGCTCTGTGTGCACCAATTGCGCACTCCGGGCAATACCAGTCCCCCTCAGGCAGAGTGTCACTAGCAACTCCGACACACCTGGAGTGGAAAGCAGCGGGGCAACCATCACAGCATATTAATTTACCATCCATCTTGCAAAGGCAGCATTCATCACTATTGCAGTCAGTTGCATCATCCACAATCTCCTCAGTCAAGCAAGAGCCACCAGACACATCTGTTACTGGTCTTCTTTTCTTGTTAGTGTCAAAATACATATTCTGATCAAAACCCATACTGTTCTCAGTAACCAACGATCTTCTGTTAAGCTCTGACCTTATTGCTTCTGCTTCAATCATATCATCACAGAGGTACTGAAGAATCTGAACCTTCACACTTATAGGCTGTTTGTAGTAGTCAGTTGTAAACATTGACTGGTTAAGATTGAAACCAGTTTTAAATCCTGAATCATGGATCAGAAGGTACTCGGCCATGAAAATGGGCCATGTGAGCACATCCAACAAATCCCAGTTAAGATTCCTGCATGAAATTAAAAATACAAAAAATGGAAAACATATACTGATATACCAATGACATGGTTAAAAAGTATGAGAAATGAAAAATTCAAATAAAATATACCTCAGGCAATCAGATGCAGATTGGCAACCCTCATTGTAAAGGTATTCCAAATGCTTTCTCAGAGTTTCCAAAACAGAAACATGAATACTGTCAAATAATATACTGGGGGTGTCAGACTTGAGTGCGGCTACGAGATCCTCCAACTCAAATGGACTCAAAAATAATAAATTACTGAACGATCTTAAACAAGCATAAATAGAAAAGACTTCAAGAACAGGAAAATCATCTAAATTCAAATTTTGAGAAGAAGGGGGCAATTGCAGCTTCAGTTGAAGAGCATTGTGCTGCCCATGTTGCTCATAAACAGAGATTACAGGGTTTTCTTCTGTTGAGGTACTGGGTTCCACCAACATAGGATCATCCATCACCTGCGTCGTGATGGTGCTTGAAGCCTGTTTTCTAGCCGATGCCCGGCGGGTACTCCTCCTTAAACCTGTCTCTGGGGTAGTCATCAGATTTTCTGAAATTCTTCTTTTCTTCCTTCGACCACGTCCTCGTTTGCCTGGCTCTTCCTGGTCTTCATGAGCTACAGCAAAACCAGCTTCAGAAGGACTATCCATTTGCTGAGCCTCCACAGAAACAGCATTTGAAACTTCAAGAGAGTCAATAGCTGCCACATCTCCTCTGTTATCACCTTCCCTTCCCTCAACCAAACACAAAGAGGCATCTGACGCAACATGCTTGGCAGAAACATCATTTACCTCCAAATCGATAACATCACACACCTCATTCAAATCACTACGAACACCATCACCTTCTATAGACCTCTGATCAACATTTGCCACTTCCCCAAGCGGTTGACCACCCATCTCACCCACCATAGCATTTGCCTCATAACAACCATTCCCATCAGCATCACCCTGACCTTCCTTGACTTCTTCACACACATCCACATTCAAATCAAAAATACATTCCCGCTGCAAACTCCCCCCTCCCAAAGCACCCGCATTCATGCTCACATCATCCTCATTACTCACATCCAAATTCAAATCAATACAATCCCTTCTCTTCAATCCAACCTTAGTGCCTTCAACAGGCAACAAACCAGACCCGTCATCATTCAGATTATTCAAATCCTCATTCAAGTTAATAATACCAGCATTCAAATCAATCCCATCCCTAACACAATTCCCATTATTAACAGCTACAACCCCCTTATTGAAATCCCCATCAACCCCAATTCCCTTCCCTAGAGTTCCATCACTCCCAACAATTGAATCCACACTACCATTCACATTGCCAGCAAGATTCCCTCCATTCCCATTATTCCCAGCACCAAAACCTAACTCACCATTCTCTAACCCTAAATTCCCACCACCACCAGAACCATTCCCTCCAGAATTCACCCTAAATTCACTACCCTCCAAAACCAAATTATCACTACCGTTACCTGAACTCGCTCCGGTCCGGACCTTCCGCTCCACACGGCGGCGCTTCTTGGGCTTCCGACCGACCCGAGGCTTGGCCTTAGCTCGCTCCGGCTGAGCATCAGCTTCTTCTTCGAGCACCGAAACGACATCGTTTGATTCCAGCTCCTCAGAATCTCCATCCTCATAGAGGATCTCAACGAAACCAGAAGAAGGGTCGTAGGATTTCACCGTTCCGGTGACAAACCCACCACCCCTCACCTCCTTCTTCACCGTTTTGCCCACAAACTCCATCATGAAGATGGAGAATAAAGAGTGATCGTAACAAAGTGTTTTTTTATCTCTTTGGAAAATTGAAGGAGAAAGGAGAAATGCGTCAAGAGAAAAACCCTGACTTGAGAATTGGCCGCGGGAGAACGAAAACAGAGAGAGAGAGGGGGGGGTGTTTGGTGTGTTTTGGTGTATGGCGAAAATAATGTGAGTGTTTTCTTGTGTGTTTGTGAGTTATGGAAACAGAAAGGAAGGGAAGAGGGAGAGACAATGCGAAAGTTAGCGCGATCGAAATGCGAGTTCTCTCTCTCTCTCTCTTCCCCTTTGTCTCTCTCTCTCCTCAAAGTGGGTCAAAGCAAAGTAGTAATGCAGGGAATGAGGGAAAGGAAACAGCAGGAATCAAGGATCGGCAATTAATTGAAAGAAAATTTTTAATTTTTTGGATAATTATGGAAAGTTTTATTTTTGTTATGGAAAAGAATTTTTTTGAATGTGGTCTCTATGTATATTGTATATAATATTGTGTGTCAATGGATTAGTAGTAAGTGGCAATCAGTATGTCTACCCTTTATGTTATAATCAGGAGTTTTATAGATGATAGATAAGAATAACTAATAATAAAATGAAAAAGAAAGGTAAAAACTAAAGTAGAAAAGATTATGACACTCTCTTATTTGAAAGTAATTTTATTTTCTCTTGAACCTCAATTTGGAGGGTCAAAAAGTTTAGTTTTGAGTGATAAGAGACACATTATCCTTTACTAACTATACCACTCCCTCTCCTAAAATTACTTTTAAAAAATAGTCACTTAACTTTAGCATTATTATTTAATATCACTCTCTTCATTTTCATTCTCCCAATCATAGCCTTAGTCAAATATCTATATTATATTGTATAATTTATTTTTTATATATTATTATATGAGATTAATTTTGATTTGTATTTATAAGATTTTTAAGAAATATGTAACTTAATATGTGATAATACACGATTAAGTAGTATGTATGAAGTCTTAAATTCAACCCTCGTTGTTAATATAATTTCATAAGTACAAAAAAAATGTGGTAATACATGACTTAATATTTGTGTACATTTTTCGCAATACATATAAATTAAATTTCTATTATATTATTAAAAGTGTTTAATTTCAATCATTATTATTTCATGAATTATATATTATATATACGATTATATTTTATTGATTGATAATATAGAATAGTTTTTATTAACAATTAATAATTTGTAAAAATTATATAGATTTAATTTGAATGCTACTAATGGTATATAAAGTAGTTTTACACAATTAAACAATCATATAATGTCACATCAATAAATATGGTTAACTTTCAACTATACTACTTGAAAAGTTATTTAAAAAAAGATTTAATTAAATAATAGTGTAAATAAACAGTACATCAAAATTAAACTGCATTTCTACATAAAATGAACCATATTGCTTTTGTCTGGATCGCTAATGTTCATAGTTCATAACTTCAACAAATCTAGTTAGATTAGAATTCACTCACTATAAGAGTAAAACTCTATTTATTGACACTAGGTATTTTATGAATAAAATTTGAACTTGAGACTTTATTTAAGGGGAAAAAATCCAATAATGCTTTGGTAAAATAGTGTTGTATTTAATGTCCAAATATTGAGACTCGTAAGATATTTGGAATTTTGGTCCTATAGGATCACATTTTAGATAATAAAGTAAGGAGATTTTATTTTGGATCAATAAAATTAGAAGTAAGTCCCTTTTCATTCTATTACTCTCCAGATGAAACTCTTCACTTTACTCTAATTCAATATTTTTGTATTAAGAGTTGACTCTGCTCTTGTTTTTCAAGTTTTTTTTGCCATTGGAGGATTATTATTGCGCAACAATTTGCAGAGTGGGTTTTTTTTTTTCAAGTTTTATTTTAGTTGTTAAGAAAGAGAAGGTGGGTGCCCGGTAGTTCATAGTTGGTTAGATGGGATGCCTTCTGTTTGTTCTTATTCTATTTGGTCTTTTGATGCATGCACGGAAATATGAGTCATGCAACTCTTTTTCTAGTGTGAAACTTTCATATTGCATGCTCCTTTTGTGTGTAGATTGGTATGGCTGGATCTGATTTAGGTATCAGGTATTTATTGTGAGATACAATAACTAATCCTTTTAATATATAGATCCATTTAAGGGAATAAATATTGGTTATGGGTTTTAAAATTATTCAATTCTCAATGTAAAAATTAAGCTCTCAATACTTAATTAAAAAAAGAAAGAGTCGTTACTATTTTACATTAGCCTCATGATATGGCTGGATTTGTTAAACTTGTTGAAAAAAAGAATTGCCAACAAGGCAGCCACGTAGGACACTGTTTTAAGTGTTTAAATTTTTGTGCCATGAACGATTTCAACTTGCAAGGGATGCAGTGTATGTGAGGGAAGTATACGAGAGATGAGTGGAGGGAAAATTGGTCGTTTGAAAAACATGGCCTTCGTGGTAATTAAAATAAAGCATCTTGTATTTGTCGAATTATTAAAGTTTATAGGAGAATATTATGATAATAGGTATCAATTTAATAGGCAATATTTTGTTCGTAAAACTAGACAAAATTAATTCATAGTTTGAATCTTTATCTATTTGTAAATATTTGCATACTTAGTTATAATTCACTAAGCATACGAGTTTATATCTATTGTAAATACATAGCTAATATTTGTATATTTTATTATATGTGAATTTGAATATTATATCTTATATTACACGATCAAAATAGGACTTAATTTTAATATATTAACTATCATCTTAAATTAGTTGAATTATTAAAGTTCGTAGGAGAATATATCAGGTATCAATTTAAAATTTATGCAAGATTTTGTTCGTAAAATTAGACAAAATTATTTCATAATTTGAATCCTTGTCTATTTTTAACTTTTTGCATACTAACTTAGTTATAATTCACTATACATACGAGTTCACACCTATACATAACTAATATTTGTATTTTTTTTTAATATTTGAATGTGAGTATTATATCTTATATCACAAAATCAAAATAGGATCTAATTTTTAACTTTTTGCATACTAAGTTATAATTCATTAACCATACAAGTTTTATACCTATTATAAATATTAAATCCTGTCCTGGACTAGAAATATGGGTTTCAGACCTCGGTTTAATTTCAAAAACTGGCCAAGGGATCCCATGACTCGTCCACATGGCATAGTAGTCCCTAAAGATTCTAAGGGATTTAGCTTGGGATATCTCTTAGATCGACAACCAAATTATATAAGATCTTCTATTAGCCCACAAAATCTTCTAGTATCCTATCATATCCCCCATTTTATATCATATATCATATCTCCTACAAATGCAGAATATATATAATTTTTACTTAATCCTAGGAATATCTTCCTTATTTAGAAAAGATTATTTCCTAACTTATTACGTGTCACCTCTCACTACATAAAAGCCAAACACCCAGGTATCACATTCTTAATACATACAACACTTTTACCATTATATGCCTCATTCATTCACTGACTTGAGCATTGGAATGTCTTTGCAGGTAGCTCCACCCTCGCTCACACGGACTATTAGAGAAACTTATGCCCTTATTGGATTTCTTGGTAAGAACATTGGCGCCTCCTCTGGGGAGGCCAATAAACAAGCTTACCCACAACCATTATGGCTAATGCTACAAGCCAAAACAACCCCATCAATAGTCAACCCCTAACCGGTAGGAGAACTCCTTGAGACCATACACAAGCACTTGGAGGAAAATCGGTTCATGGCTGATCATCTCCAGAGGACATCACAAACCCTCTCACCATGAAGGTGAAGGTGACAATAAAACTCCAAGACACGACAATTCCTGGTTCGATAACGGCAACCCATCTTACTCCCAATGCACTACATACAACCCAAGCCCAATCAGGGACTAATCTGATACATTGTGGCCCCTCTCGGACGAATTCATGTCCACCAACCTTCTTGTCCATCTAAAGCTGCCAATTTCCGTGCGCCCTTCCGACGGGCCTTCATCACAATGTTCAAATCCATGATGGTCAATGGGCAACTGACCAAATCCTCTGTCGAACTTTCCCCTCATTCATAGAGACATCAGTACTCCTTTGGTTCTCCTCTCTCCCCCAAACTCCATCCACCACGTTAAAGACCTAACCAAAGCCTTTGTCAACAAATTTATTTCCTCCAAAATATACATGAAGACCTTGAATTCCTTGGAGCACATGGCCCCAATGAATCCTTGAGGGATTACTTGACCAAATTCAACGAGGAGACTTTGCATATCCCAGACCTCAACTTAGTGGCCAAACTCAACCAAATTAGATTAGGCCTACACTTAGGCCCCTTTGTAACACCCGAAAAATTATTTAAAAATTAATTTGAGCTTTATTAGTTATAATTTCAAAAATCTGACAGTTTTAGCAATGATAAGAATAGTCCAACGAACATGTTAATATATATATATATACATACATTTTCTAGGCCAAGAGTGAATAGTAACCTTGTGGGCTCCAGGCCCCTTGGACGCCGAAACCCTAGATTAAAACAGGAGATGCCTGGGGCTAAGAAAAAAGAGGATTAAGGTTAGAAATAAAGATTTTATACCTAGAATTAATTTTCAGGCAATGTTTGATTATCCAGAATTAAAGTGTTTTACCTATTTAGTAAAATTTTGATGTACGATTTTTACACGAAAGATGGCTTAATCTCTAAGGTATGGATAATGTTTATCCATTTAAATCAAGTGGATGGCTAAGATTCAATCTTGATTAACAAGATCAAATTCTACCCATCCATCTTATTTTCTTTTTATAAAGAAATTAGACTTTATATTAATATAGTCTTAAAGCCTACACTAGGATAAATTAAATGCTACCAAACCTTATCACTCCATGACGTACATTCTCGGCCAAGCTTCATTTTTAGCATGCATGTTTTTATTTCACAAACCCAAAAGAACCTTGCTTCCATGGCCTCATAACTTAAAGCTCAAGTCACTAAAATTACAAACTCTCTTCACAAAACTTTATCTACTTCTCATAATCATCAAAACTAACCAATTAGAATTTTGATTCATCATTAACCTTCTCCTTGAGATATCATATACCTCTCTTATTGTGAACACCATATTTTGTTCAAGGGTTATCCTTTTCATTTTTATCCACTTATTTATTTATTTATTTATTTTCTTTTCTCCCTTTTGGCATTGAAAAAAAGAAAAGAAAAATATACGTGTGTGTCAGCCCAATTTCTTTAGTTCAAGTTTCCAGCTCATTAAGCTTTTGTTGTCCAGTTACAACTTCTGTTTGGGTTTATGCAATGGGAAAGAGTGCAAGATTGTTGGGATAGAAGATTGTATCAATTATCATCAAATCAGGAAATCAAATCCCTCTAATCACCTGGAATCACGACAAATCCTGACAAACCTCAATAGATCATAAGTGCGCTCATTGTATCTAGAAAAGATCAATCAAGAACAAAAAAAAATTGATCGGTAAGCGTGTATATATACATGAGCTCATCATTAGAGAAAAGGAGGAGAGATTGGAAAAAACACAAGGCATGAAAGTCTACAGAATACTCATTGGTCTAGAGTCAGCACAAACTTGTTTCTTTTTCTTTTATTCATTAGCATATTACCATTTTCATCACTTGGATCATTCCATTATGAAAAAAAGAGAAAAAGAAAAGGGAGAGGGATAAAGTGAGAGGGCAGGGTGCCATTGGAGCTATCAAACACCACCGGACCCCTACTAAGCTAGTCGCGAAGATCACCTGTCTGACATCATCATGCCGTCGTACATCCCTCCTCGCGTGTCAGGTAATCACGGATAGCCCTTTTGCCTCCATGCTGCTATCTTTAGCACACTAGATCCACTACAAAGCTCGCTGCCTCCTTGCCCAACGCTACCGCGAGCTCCCCTTCCCTTGCTTCTACGTGCCGCCCACCTCTTTACCCCTACCTTTTGCTTTTTCTTTGTGTCTTACGGTAATTGGGAATTAGGGATTTAGATTTAGAGTCCTGTCTTTTTTTGTTTTTTTAAATGATCTGTTTAGATTTTTTTTTTTGGGGTGGGTTAGCATTGTTGGGTTGAACTAAGTTTTTTGGGCTTTGAAGTCTTAGTTATTTTTCTTTTGGGTATCTATTTTTTTAATTTTTGGTCAGCACTTTTTTTGGGCTTGTTTTTTGTCCTTTTTTAGGATTTCATTTGGGTTGGAAGTTTTTATTAGTTTGGACTTAGCTTTTTTTTCCTTTTGGGTCAAAGTTTGTTTTTTTTTTTTTGGTTCCTAATCAGTCTTCTTTTTTTTGTTGGGTCAAGTTCTATTTGTTTTTTTTGTTTGGGTTTTTTTTTGAATTTGTTGTGTTTGGGTTAGTTTAATTTGGGTCTTGTTTTATTGTATTTGGGCTAGTTTGGTTTGGTTTCTTTTTGGTGTTTTATTGTGTTTAGGCTAGTTTGGTTTGGCTTCTTTTTAGGTGTTCATTGTATTTGGGTTAGTGGTCTAAAGTCTTTCTTTTTTTAATTATTTGTAGGTTGTTTATTTGGTTTTTGGGCTTTCTTTTTTCTTTTGTCTTAGGAATTCAATGAGCTTTTCTAAAAATGTTTCAAAATTCATAAAATGTTTTTTCTTTTATCCACGTAACAATAAAAAAATGTGACTAAAAGGGTGCTTCCTTCACAAGTGTTGCATTGCAAGGGTTTCCTGAGTTGCTTAGTGCTACCTTGAATCTTGTGCACAAGTGGATTTCCTTTTTTTCAAACAATTTGAAGGTAAGAACCTTTTTTTCACAAATAAAACCAACTGACACATTCTTTAATTCTTTTGATTTTAATTAAAATCCGATAATACACACTTATTTTCTACAAGAACAATGTGGCTTTGAGTTCCCCATTGCACTAAAGGATACGTCGAAATAGCCAACAACTATCAAGCCAAAATCTTTTTTGTCATAAAATTTTTCTTTAATCTTTGTTTTAATTCTGACTTTATTTCTTTGTAAGTATGTAATTATTTTTTTTTGGGAAAAATAAATATTTTAAAGTTATAAATAAATTTGCATAATGAGCTCTCCAGTAACCGTATTTATACGGATGTATTAAGAGTGTAGTGGGATTAAGTTTTCACTCTTTCCTAATCATAATTAAGCTCCAACTCAAATCTATTTAAAAGACCAGTTTTGCAAATCAAAAGGTTTTCCAATTTTAGCCATAATTAAAATTGGTGGCGACTCCCATTTTTTTAAAATCGATTACTATTCTCTTCACGGCACCTTTTAAGGACGTTGTGACAGTTTGGCGACTCCATTGGAGAAAGTTAGAGAGTCAAGCCTATTAAAGTAAATTACGCAAATAATTATAACTTTATAATATTTATTTTTCTCTTCACATTCCTGTTGCTTTTTTTTTTTTGTAAATAAATGTTTTCCTCTTATTTATTTGTACATAAATATTTACTTTATTCTGTAAATATTTGTAACACAAACCTTAGGATATATGACCTTTTATACATGTATTTGGGCTTTGTTTTGCAAGAGTGTGTATGGTATTTTTGGGTCAAAGGTTGGTATGCTCCTCACACACGATGCACATTCACACCACCTCACACACCTTTTGGCTCTACACAGAGCTTGTGCGACCCAAGGATTAGAAAGGGTTCCAACATTGTTCCTAGAGGCTTCATGCCCACTTGGCACTTGGCGAGACACCACCTAGATTGTTACTAGTCTCATGGATCAATCATCCTCAGAGGGTTCACCCCTACATGTGGTCTTTTTATGAACGGGTCTCTATCTTATGGATTGGGACAATTTGGGGACCATGGCCTTTAGAAGTCTAAGCACTCTCCTAATAAGTGCACTAATAGGTTGAACCTAGTGGCCACCCAGTTAAAGTTTGGACCTTAGGAAAATCCACCTTTAGGATTAACTCTCTTAGGACACAAAGGAGCATCCATTTTTCTCTTCAATCATTCATTATATATATCTCAACATACATGCATGCACCTTTTTTTTCTCTTAAACAAAAAACCTTTTACAAGCATATCATTCATAAGCATTCATGGAGCATCTCCTACAAAAACATGCACTCTTCCCTTATGTCTTATGCATCATGCATGACACTTCTATCCTAAAAATGGGTGTGTTATGCATGCTATGTACAGGGTGCAAGGTTTATCATCACTTAAGACACAATGGAAGTAACCCAAAATACACTACCAGAAAAATGGTATTTCACAGTGGTTTTTATTAGGATTTTCGGCGGTTCAAAAACTGCCACGAATAACGGCGTCCTTAAACCATTTAGCGGCGGTTTGGAGCAACCGCTGGAATGATTGCCGCTAAAAGAGGTTTCATGGCGGTTATTGTGGCAATTTATTTGGCGGCGATTTCATAAACCTAGTGGCGGTTTAAAACCGTCACGGAAATGCTTGTTGGTGCCAGATTATCATATTTACTGGCGGTTTCGAACCGCCACAAATGCCAATTGCTGGCGGTTTCAAACCGCCACAAAATAGCTTAGTGTCAACTGCCTAATTTTTAATCCTTTTTACTGGCATTTTTAAACCGCCGCAAATGCCAATTACTGGCAGCTTCAACCCTTCAAATTAAATTATGTATAGGTATAATTAAATTTTGATCTAATATTTAATTCTATAATATAGGATTTATAAAATAAAACAAAACAAATGTTTATATCATCAAGCATGCTGCACGCAGCAAGAATACGATTACAATTATCACCATTGAGGAAACTACAAATAAACAAGATACACAATCTATACAAAGACCAAAGTCCATTCAGCGTCGGTGTTTTATTTTCCATGCTTATTTCCCATAGAAGACCTTGATAACTAGCTTGGAGGACAAACTCAAACTCAGCCCTTTTGAGCCCTTCAAGTTTCTACAGAGCCAAAAAGAGTAATGTTAAATACGAGAATAACATAATAACAGTAGTAAAATTTCAGTGCCATCTAATTGCTGCAAAATAAAAAACAATGAGTAGTTCAAGGCTCTATAGTGAGATTGTAAAAGCGAGGTAACATATGGACTAGGAACAAGACATCAACTTCACGGAAGATTCAGTGTAGTTGTTATCTAAGTGCACATCATGGTAACTACCCACCCTACACTGTAATGAAAATGTACATATCATCGGGTTGACTGAAGTCTTTCAAGGGCACATAACATTTATGGGGTTGAGCTCATAGCAAAAACAAAGATAAATGTATAGGGTAAACTCATTCAATATAATGGATATGCAGTCACATACAGAGAAGTAATCATGCATTATGTTACCAACACGGGGCAGGGTGTATAGTATGACAAATGAAAGTTAAAAAAATTTAGCCAGGGCAAGAATTACACATAGCACATAAATGGTTCAAAAGAAAACAATTAATAACCTAATATCCATCATATGAAAGTTACAGATCTTCAGGAGCCACAAAAAAAGGGATTGCCATCTAAAATGAATTCCATTTCGAACTTCACAAAATGGAATGTGGATTTTAAAACAAACTTTGATTTAGTTATAGGATCTAAAATTTTAGCAGATGCGAATGGCAAAGAATAAAATATTCTCAAAGAGCCTCCACAACTGGAATAAGAAATTAGAATCTTGCAGTGAAGGGAAAATATCATGTCCTCATACACGAATAAGAACTAGAGCAAGGATACATAGAGCAACGACAGTCACATGATAAAAGACAAATAATACATAATTATGGCACACAGATTCAAAATATAAAATATACATAACGATACCTAGGGCAGTCACCGAGTGGGCCACCATCGAATGGTCTGCCAGCTAGCTGGGCTTGCTTCTTGAGGGTGGCTGGGATGATCTCAGAAGGAAGGTTGAGGTAAGTCCTGAGGTGTTCAATGCCATCATTGGTAAGGAACTAGTAATAGTGCATCCAGGCAAAGGTCTCCCTTACGTACTTCTTCTATTTGAAGCTCTGCACCAGCTTAATCACCTGCAGATTAGACACATCGATCTCAGGGTGCTTTGCCAGGTTGAAATCCTTCTTCACATAGCATACTCCTACTGAATCCAACAAAAATTTCTCAACATCAATTCAATCCAACAAAAATTTCCCAACAAAAATTTCTCTCTCAATAGTAAACCTATATTACATCCTTTGCTTGGTTTGGACAGTGGAGAGTCTTTAAAAGCAAGGTTGCCTAAATTTCTTTTTATCTAATATAAGCATGATTCAAGAATCAACCTTCAAATTTGCAGCTAGTTCCCTTTTATAGCAATTCCCTATATGCATATATGGTTTACCATTTTCTATGTTCAATTGCAAAATCCAAATAATTTTTTTATATATGCAAGAGGTAATTAAATTTTCACCTAGAAATAATTTATTTAATAGGATAAAAATTTAATATCTTGAAAATATTAAACCTAGATATTTTGTAGCTTGAAAATATTAATCCAGCAGCTTGAAGCAAGAAAAGCTGGCACAAAATGGTGAGCTAATTAGGCTAGGTACACGATACATTTGAAATCAATTAAGCAGCAGGTTAATTACAAATAACTGTAGGAAACTTAAGTTAGTTACAAAGAAAAAATTGGATGGGTCATCATCAGAAGCATCGCCATATGTTACAGAAAGTGCATGCCGCAAGAGCAAAAGGGCCATGGCATTTACTACAATCTTGAAAGCAAAACATAGCAAAAATAGTGACAATCTAACTAAACACCGCCTTTCATCTAGTAAGATTATTCATACATATAAACTGCCACTTAGACAATAGTGACTACTTGCCACAAATGCATATTCAATGAAAATCTTAGATGCTTTTTGTTTCTCAATTTTTCAAAAGATTTTTTTTTAAGTGCGGAAGATTTGTTATCAATGACAGAGTTAGAGAAGCGCCTCTATTAAGAAGTAGAATGGGCCCTTGATTATATTATACCCCTTGGTTTCTTCCAATATCAATACAATTAGTCTAAAGTGAAGATTAGGATAAAGGCATAGAGAGCTTTCGGAGGTTACTTCTAGGCCATTGGTCTTAACTTTCACTAACTCAAATGAATTTGGTTACTAACCAGATGCTGACGATGACGTGGTCCACTCACATGAGCAACTATAATTTCCTCAAATTATAACGAATAGCAAAAGCTACGCATAAGTTGGTTCTATAAGCAAAGGTGTTGGAATGTTCTCGCATCTGAACCTACAATTCAACTATAGCCTATAGAAATGCAAAGAGCAAAGCAATGAAATGCATTTTATAGTTCCCCAGAAGCACAGAGCAAAAAATTGTATCAAAAGTATTACACAGAAACAACGGAAAAAGAAACAAAAGAAAGAAAGAAAAATGAAAAAGAAAAGAACCTTCCTTGCTAACACCGGTTTCAGCAGATATGTTATCTTTTAGTAAGCTTCAGCAGATATGCTAAGACACGTTCCCAATTCTCTACTGCAATGAGAAAGAGGAAGAATAAAAAAAAATGTTAACATAAAAAATAAAAAGGAAAAAGTCACAGATAGTGTTGACTATACTTTTCATGCAAAACACTGACAAGCACAAAGAAGCCTGTTCTTACTACTTACTAGTGAAATCAACAAATCAAAATTATATATAGTAAACTATATCTTTAAATAAACCATTCAAAAATCAACTTCATAATTCCTTAATTCTTTCATATATATCGTAAATTATATCCCCAAATTAGTCATTTAAAATCTAATAATTCCTTCTTGAAAATGTTGTAAGTATTTACCACTTCCCACACAAACAACAAAAACTGATTAAAAATATCTTGGGATCATTAGCAGGTGCTCCTTAGGTTGCAAAAGTTCCTTTCACTTTCTCGCCAACCAAACGAAAACGACGCATGTTGGAGAAATCTTATTAGTTAATGATATGACAATATTCTTTGTCCAAAGCCAAGTGTGATCAAAGCCACTCTTTTCTTTCAATACATTTAAAAAAAATTATGTTAATCAACCAAAAAAAGAAATAGAGAAACAAACTATAACAATGAATTAGGCAATTAGCGGTGCTCAGTAGCGTTATTCACAAAACAATTTCTGGTTCTAGAAAATCCCAAACCAAAACTGTGTTCCCTTTAAACCGCACTAAAACAGGTAAAGAAAGAGGTAAAAAGAAAGAGAGAAAGAAATAAACATGCTCCAAGCAAGAAATGGCTTCATCACTTCAAGCCTCTCTTTGATGCTTCCTTTCCTTTCTACACAAACAAAGCACCAACCAAGATCCCATTTTTCCCATCAACCCCATGAACCCAAAACCCACACACTCTCCTTTCACTGTTTCCTTCTTCATTTAAACCAAAAATGCTTCCTCTTAGGTTATAGCCTAGAGCTAAAGGACAGAAACCCAACTTGAAACGAACCCAAATTAGAACCATGAAGGAGGAGAGTCGCGGGAACTCACCGTTGTCATTGAAAAAGCCGCGTCGCTATTGGTTGGCCGCATCGTCGTGGAGGAAGCGCCGCCATTGTCCAGGAAGACCAAGAGAGAGAAGGCAGATGAGTCCGTCATCATGGGGAAGCACCGCGTTTTCCCGGACGACCGAGAGAGAGGGAAGATGAGAGAAGGAAACTTCGAGAGTCTGTGAGTGAGAGTCTAGCTAGTTATGTTTTACTTTTGTAAGTTTTAGTTTTTCTCTCTCTTTTTTCAATTCTCGGCAGTTGAAGCTTATAAGAACCGCCACAATTCTTAAACCGCCTCAATTTTAAAATGAACCACCGCTAAATATTTCAATTTGCGGCTCTCACTTCAAACCGCAGGGAAACACAATATATAGCGGCGGTTACTATAACCGCTGGTAAAAAACCGCGCTAAGCAGCGCTTTTTTGGTAGTGATAACACTAGCAATGCAAAGAGAAACATTAAAGTCACCATGGTTCAAAGTGAGCTACGAAAAATAGAAGAAATATGTCATTGATGCCGCATGAAATTAGACTCAACTTCAAGAACACATATGGACATATAGTGGACTTTTTGTATATCCCTGTTGAAGATCTCTGCTCGCTCTCTCACAATTTTGGAAGTCTCCCTCAACTGTTTCTAGTTGTCGAAGATTGACATAACTCCAACCATAGAAGAGTACACAAGAATGATAAGGTTACCCATCTGAGAAACCAGGTGTGTACCTCTACCAAGGGAATTATGCAGTTGAAGCGAAAGTTTCCAAGCTTATTGGGGTCCAGGTCAATCAAATGGTGATGGAGGAAAGAGGGTCGACTGGAGGATTGAGCAGAGATTTCCTTGAGTCTCACCTCAAGGCCTTAGGACTTGTTCAGCCGAACTTTGGCATTAATAATTTATGGGTTGGTGCTCTTCTCTTTCACACTAGACATTGTTGATCAAGCCTCCATGGATGTCTTTTTTAGGTTTTGCACTTACACGGCGAATTCCCTGGTGATCTTGGTAGACATTTTTCTTTCAATGGAGGTATGTCATCGAAAAAAATAGGGAGGTTATGATGTTGCTTGCACATGTTATATGTGTGGATAATGACACATATGCGTGCCAGAAATCATATGGGACATCTGTCAAACCCGTTGAAACACTTTCATCGCATCCCAATAAATCAACAATAGGCGCATGGGTGGATGTAAGAGTTATCTAGCATTGAGCCTAGCACCTTTAAGTGGGTTTGCCCTTGGTACAATGGTGAAAGCATTATCTACAGCTGTGAGGCCTTCCCCTATGTTCCGTTAATGGCCCAAGGGGTTGTGCATCATCTCTCCTGCCTTGGTACTTAAACGCTTCACTGGACTCAATCTAAGCCTCAAGAAGAGCAATTACAAGGATACAGTCTCCTTTACCAATAGCATTAGGATATGTAGAAACAAGAGCTGGAGATCAAGAGGGCCTGGGAAGACATAAAGATCCCAGGAAGAGGAAGGTTGGGAAAGTAATTACCAATCTCATCCCAGAGTATAAAGAATGGAGAAGAGCAAGAGTAGGGCTAGTTAACCTCTCAATAGAAGTTCCAGGTGGATGGAGAATAACTTCAATCAATGGTTTCTCATATTGAGGTATTGAAGACACAAATAAGGCTCCTAGAAGAGAAGAAGCAAGAGGCTGACGTGTAGGTCGTCATTCTCCAAGACGATAGATATCGCAAGATGGCCAGAGAGATTGAAACGTTAAAGGATGAGTATGTAGATTCCCTAGATGTTCTAAGAGGCGGAGCTAGCACGGTGTAGATTTCGAGAACTTGAGGGAGAACTTCATGGCCTTTTAAAGGAAAAGAAAAACTTTAAAAGAGAAATCAGGCTCCAAGACAAGACCAAAGCAAAACTAGAAGCTGAGCTTGACAAGAAATGGAGGACCTTAAGGGACATAGAAGAGAAGGTTGCTAATAAAAAAGGGGTGAGAAGGGAACTAGAAAAGATGATTGGCATGAAGCGACAAGCAAGAAGAGAACTAGAAAGCGGAATGGAAAACCTTGAAAATCCTAGCACGGACAGAAAATGATTGTGCTTACATATGGACATCATCAAGCTAGTACCAACACCTCTATGTCACGGCAGTAGAGCATAGGAAGTTTTGGAAGAATAAAGCTTTAGACAACATGGAAGAGCTTGAAGAATGGAAGACAAAATATGCTCGAACTATAAACGAGATTGATGACCACCGCTATGAAGTCATACGATGCTTTGAAGAGGAAAAGAACGGATCAAAGAGACACCACTACTTGACCTATCACATGGAGCAACCAAGTTCAAGAAGAAGTGTGAGGGCTATGCTAGGAAATTTAAGAAATAGAAAACCAAGCTCTTGATGTACTAGACTTAGTGATTCATGATGTCCTGAACTCCACTTTATTTCAAGGAATAAAATTCTCAAATCTTCCACTTATCCTTTGGGATACAAATATGTGTTCGTAAATCAACTTAGCTTCCTTGCGTGAAATGTGAAATAAAGTTCTACTCCCAAATAAGATTGCATTGCTAGTGTTCATTAAACTATGTCTAATGAGGAAGTAAATATTCCCTTTACGATCGCTATCAACCACACTTAAGTTCCAGGGTAAGGTGCTTGTAACGATATGTGTGGGAGGGTACTTTCATTTGTCATAAGAGCTGATAACATCCCTTACACAAAAAAAAAAAAAAAAACTAAAACTAAAACCATGTTCTTTCTTGCAGGAATCTTCATTGTTCTTCAAGAGAAAGCTTTGCCTACACTAAAAAGCTATCAAGGAATCATGATAGGGAGAGATTCTGGAAAGGAGATTAACGACTTGAAGGCTGCAATGAACAAACAAGTAGAGGTGGTCAAAGAAGCTATCACGGCCATACTAAAATCTAGGGGAAGGTGGAGGCAATAACTCCAATAATGAAGAGCTAGGATATGATTTAGATAGGAATGTCAACAATGCAATCCCACACAATAACTTGGAGAAGGAGACAGCAATTGAAGCTCAAGAAAGAACTGCAAGAAAGCATGTAGGAGCAGATTCGAATGATGCGTGGGCTTAACCCATATGGCCTTATGAGTATCGTGATCAGTGTTTGGCTCCTAGTGTGGTCATTACCAAAGACTTTAAGATGCTTGAGCTCATCAAGTTCGATGGTAGCACCAATCCTATCATGCATCTCCGAATATATTACACAAAAATGGGAATGTGGTCAAAAGATGAGAACTTCTTAATTAACTTTTTCCAGAGAGCTTGGATGGGGTTGCATGGGAGTGGTACATGCAGATGGATCGAGTATAGATAGGTGTTGGGAAGACCTGGCTAAGGCTTTCACAAACCAATACAAGTTTAACCCAAACACTGCACCCCTAGAGATTGGTTGAAAGGGATGAGGAGAAAGGAGAATAAATTTTTCAAAGAATATGCCCAAAGGTGGAAGGCCATGGCTGGAAGGGTTGTTCCAGAATGTTAAGTAGGAAATGTGCTCTTACTTCATTCGCATGCTGGAAGGTGTAAGACCCCAATTTATTTTATTATTAGTTCCTTTGATTTGTGTATGTGAAATTAATTGATTTGTTAGAATAATATTTGGTCCAATAAGGATAGTATAGGAGTAATGAAATTTAACCAGTATAAAATATATAACATGTATTAAGGGAATATTATTATTATTATTATTATTAGATAAGATATGATGAAATCTTTTTATTTATTTATTTATTTAAAAGAGAGTCTACCTGAAATTAGTAGGGAATGAAGGACCCCACTATCTCTATCCCTAAGAGTAAAAGCGTTCCCACTATCCACTACCCATATTTTTCTCACTTCTATTGTTAACTCCCATCACTAAGCCCTAGCAGAGCATATGATCACACACCCTTTCACCTTCATAAAAATTCTCTTCACTTCATCTCTTTGATCTTTTCCAAAATCCTTCATCACAAATCATCATTACTTTTGGAGGAACAAGATTCATCCCCAATTCTCCCTCTTGAAACCATGGAACCCCCAAGAGTAGAGGAGGAGGATTTTGCCCTTTTCCACGTCAATAAGCCTTAGAAATTTCTAATTTCAGTTAATTAAATCAAGTAAGGGTTTTTGTGCAACTTTCATTTTTTTTATTGACCTATTGTCTTTCAATTGATCGATATCATCTATGTAAATCCCTAAATGCCGGGGTATGTCTATCCCCTTTTATTGCTTTATGAGAATTTTCTTGATTTACTTGTACCTGTTCAAACTGGAATCGGAGTCACCATTGATTTTTGGTGACCAACCGAAGTTGCAATCCAACTTTTCAACATTTTAGCTTCCGCGATGATCGATTCTTTTTACCATGATACATTCTGCATCTTCAACCTACAAATGTATATTTTATTTGGATTCTTATTTTAAGGGTTCAAGAGTGCATTCTTTTTACGCTAATATTCTTTCCATTCAACTTAGCGTCAGTGTTGCGTAGTTTCATTCTTTGGGCTATCGTACATTCCTTTACAATCTAGTGGTTATTATTTCATTCATTATTTAATTACAAAAGTTACTTTAAGAATTATACATACATACATATATATATATATATATATATCTTGCCTTACTAAGTTCCTAGACCGTGAACTTCTATTTGAGTTATTTTTAATGTATTATAATGAATGTGAACTTCTTTTTACGCTAGCCTGTAAGCTTGATTTTCTTTTTATGCTATAAATGCATTATAATGCAATGTTGTGCCTGGACTATTGAGTTAATGATTATATGCATATTAAATGTTGGTCATGTCCATGATGTCAATATATATGTATACGAAAGGTTAATGGATGTAAATCCATCCTGATTTGGAAATGATTCTCTATAGAGAGTGGTCCACTGTTCTAACACCTTGTTTATCCCCATTGTATATGTCGATGATGATCGACTTTTGGTATGAGCTCAGGTCCCCTGATTGGATAAACTGGATGTATAAAGAAATAGATGTATTAAGAAAAAAACTGGACTAAGTGTCTTATGTGACGTCTGTAAATTTTGTGTATATAGGTATTAATTGGATTGTCATGTATTCATATAAATTTAGGAAGTGCATCTATAATAAGAAAGATCATATTAAAAGATACGTCTATCTCGGGTAAAGATCTTTGGAACTTATTAATTGGATTTTAATGTATGTTCATGTTTTTCAAGAATAACTGAGGTGGCTAGAGATGATTTTGATGACACTAATTGACTGTGTGCATTTATCCTTACTAGGAACTTTCGAGTTCTCACCCCTTTCCTTTTTCCGTGTCATCCCTAGATGTGGAGCAGGCTAGTGAGGTCCTTGAGGAGGAGTACGTGACTAAAGAGTATATAGGAATTAATTTCACTTATGATACTTTAGTTGATTGACCTCTTTTATTATTCAGTGTTTTAGTTTATTGATGATCAGACTATTGTTACCAAGATTTATTATGGTTCATGCTATTTATATCATAGCGACTACATACTTGTTGGAGTTATTTACCTATTATTGCAATATACTATTTTAGACTCTTGACTGGATGAACGTGTTTATTATTACTTAGCTAATTCCGCTATAAATTATTGTTACGTATAATTATGTATGCGTTAGGCTTCTAGTTTGTTTATATTTTTATAAAAATAAAATTATTATCGTTTACTTTCCGCCTATTTTATACTTTGAAACTGCAAAATCATGACGTCAAAGCGTAACAATTTAATAATAAATTCTGCGATGACTTAAGCATAGGGGAATAATTATTAGGACATTACAGAAGGTCCTTTTCTCAAGATCATGCTTAGGACTTATGTGAAAGAATTTGTTGACTTGGTTGAAATGGAGAAAGGATTGAGACCAATATCCAAGAAGGGAAGGTGGAGCTAGCAGGGGGGAAGCAAGTGAGTCCCAATCCAAGAAGGGGTCCCATTTCAAAAAGAAGGAAATTCTTAACTATATCTACCCTCAATCTCATCAGCCTATTCACCAGCCAAACCATTATCCATCTTACCCATACACATAATACCCATCTTACCCGCACTAACAATACTAATCTCTAAGAGCCATTCCAACCCAAACACCATACACACCTTAACCACACCAAATTAACCATGTTTCCCACCTACGACCTTATATACTAACAACACCTAGATCTCATTAAGCACAACCTCTAACCCACCAACCAATTAATCCTTTTACAACCCCTCCATTATTCAACACTAACAACACCTATAGGCCCGATAAACCGACCTTTACCCGATTTCCACATGAGTAATGTCAAGTTGTTTAAGCATTTGTATGGAGACAACTGGCAAGGCCCACGTCCTAAGAAAACCTAACGCCTCGATTTCCCGTGTACAAATGACAAAATGTCCTTGAGGTCATTTTACTAGAAAATGAGGATCGCCGATCCCGACCATCCTCAAGGGATGTTTTAATATTGATAGGGGATTATATGTGTTATGTGTGGTAATAGAGCAGAAGAATCTCATTTTGAGTTTGACGCGAAATTACCAAAATGCCCTTGTGGCTGTTTGTTTTTTGTGGGTTGAGCCGGACTTTACCAAAAGACTTTAAATGATGTTTATAAGTGGTTTTTGATGTTTAGTTGCAGAAAGGTCCAGGAAGTTTTAGTGTAAAATTACCATTTTACCCCTAGAATAGTGTACAGTGAGTCTAATGATGCAATTAAGCAAACCTAAGCAATATTAGGCTCTAATTGAAGATTAATTTATTTCGATAATTAATCTAGAGTCAAAATAATTTATTGAGGTTAATTAGAACCTAAGATTGCTTAGATAAACTCTAATTTCATTCTTAATTCAAGATTCCTAGTCATGGAATCTTGAATAGTATTTTCTCTCCAATTCCTTAAATTAAAGATTTGTGTCATACCTCATTTGACTAAGAAAATGAATTTAATTTGTTAATCTAATATGACCACTCCCTAATCAAGTCTTGAACCACCTTAATTAACCATTTTTTCACCTAAACACTTTCTTACAAACTCCTAATCAAAAGCCTAATCAAAGATACACCTAAACATATCATTAAACCACAATTACATGAGCAATTTCTCCTCCCCTTTGGCTGTCCATCTCTGGCCGAAATTTACCCTCCCATGTGTAGCACATGGTGAGTTTTTTCACTCCAAAGACCATGCCTTTAGCCATGCTTTGGACTATACTTGAAGCCATACCTCACCATACCTTGCCCATACTCACAACCATACCAATCAAGAGATATTTTCCTCCTCCCTTGGCCTTGAAAACCGTCAGCCATTCCCTCCCAAATCAGCCACAAAGTTTCATTTTTCTATAAATACCAAGCTTGGAAGAACTTGGCTACACTTTAGATCATTTGCCAAGTTTAGTTTTCTTGCACTTTCTTGCATTTTCTCTCAAATTTCTCTTCATCTTGCTTTTCTATTTCCTTCCCTCAAAGAATCCTTCCACCACCATAAACAACCTTGAACCACCACTCCCACACCTCAAACCACCTCTCAAACATTTAATCTTACTATTTCCAAGCTTGCTTTCTCAAGGAAAAATTATCTTCTTTGAGAAAACTTTTGGCCGAATCCTCCTCCTCCTCCAAAAGAAGATTTTGTCTTCTCAATCCTTCAAGAACACAAGCTTCCTCTCATTTCTTTCAAGACTTCCTTAGGTAGGGGTTTTGTTTTTAAGTTTTTACTTGTTTTCTTCAAGAAAAGTTCTAGTTTTCTCTTGGTTCAAACTCTTTTCCTCTTCTCTTTTTCATTTCGGCCAAGAGGCCTTTTTATGAAGAGAACATGAGCTTGATGATGAGGTTTCAAGATAATGACTCGTTGTTGTCATGTGAGAAACCTCTAAAGCTTGAAACAACTTGGTCTTGGACCATACATGCTTGTTTTTCTTTCTTTTCCTTGGTTTTATTTTTCAGTTTCCTTTTCCTTTGTTTGAACAAAGTTTGCTAAAATTGTTAAGTAGATCACAAAAGTTTTGTTAAAGAAAATTAATCCTATGTTTTCAAAGAGCTTTAAGCTTACCCTTGCCAACCTCAAAGTTGGTCGGCCGTTCTAAGAGTTTTACTCTAGATTGAAGCCCATAAGCAATAAAATAAAGAATATGAATTAGTTATTGTATTTTGCTTAGACAAAGTGTTGAGCTTTGTGTCTATTTTCTTGAGCTTGATGATGAAGTTCAAAAGCCAAAGACTTCTTTGAGGTCTAGGTGCTAAGAACTCTAAAGCTCACTTTATGTTGTTAAGATACATATTGGGTTAAGGTTATGATATTCCTTTAAAGTCTTGTAAGAGCTCTAGTTAAGATAAAATGAGTTGCACACATGTTTACATTTATGCCTTGCATAGCATGTTTACTTTGATGTCATCACTAAACTCTCAAGAATAAATAAATGAACTTGCATTATCATGTTTAAATTTCAAGCTTGCATATTCATGTTTATATTTCAAGTCATCACTTAATTTTAAAGATAATAATGAGGTTGCATCTCATATTTATTTTATGCTCTCACTTTACTTTCTAATGAAGAATAAAATGAGTGCATATCATGTTTAAGTTTATGTCATCACTTAAACCTCCTAGAGCTCAAAGACTTGCCCAAGTATCTTGCATAAAGTTTCAGAAAATGGAAGCATTCCAAGGATGCCATTTCGGCCTTGTGGTGATGATGATGGACTTGGATGAGTTCCTCTAATCATAAGTGCCCATAGTCTAAGTCTTGGAATTTTTCTAAGACTAGATGTACTCAAGGAACCTTATGAACAAAGTTTTATGTTTTAAATCCATTCCTTGAGCTAAGTAATTTAGCTACTGACCTAGCACATATTTTTATGATTTTAATGAGATAAATTGGTTTTCTAAAAGATTTTGAGTTCCTAAAATCATTCCAAGAGAAAACTAGCAACTTGTATGCATTTTAGTTCATGAGATTATATGATTTTATGGGCTTTACATTTTGATTATGCCCTCTCATATTTGGCCACTATATGAATTCTGTTTTATGGTGTTAAAATGTGTAAAATTATGTTTGAGTGAAGCAAGGAATGATTTAGGGAAGTTAGGAAAGAACAAGTAACCAAAAAGGACTTAAAATAAAAATTCTAGAACACTTAGATGCACAAAGTTGTAAATCTATTCCAGCATAATTGGACTTAAGAAAAATGGTTCATAATTAGTGGAAACATGTAGGAATCCCTCATAATTAGTTTAGGAGTTAATTATAGAGCCTTAGGCGAAGATGGATCTTAGAAAGGGTTTAAAACGGAAATTCTAGAACCCGTAATCATATAATAATTTTCTACCTAAAATGCATAATGCTGTTTGGAATTGTTAGTAAGCATAAATCTGATGAGAATTATAAGTGATGATCTCTTGGGCGTAATAAAGATGTAATATAGGTATTAGAATAATTAGAACGCAAGTTTAAGACCCGTAAGGGCCAAAGCATAAGACACTATGAGATAGGAGGTGTGATGTGAGCATGAGGCCGAGTGGGTATACTCATAATGATGTGAATATGTTAATATCATGAACTTGAAGCTATATGTGTATTTGTGGCATGATGCTATGATGATGTGGTATGCGATGTTTACAATGCATGAGACTATATGATATGTCATATGAGGTTCTATGGTTGCATGCTCATGTCACATTCATACAAGATATGATAAAGTGGAAATGATCCCAATATGACTTCCGAGTGAAGGGTTGTACGGGGTGATCTAAGAAGAGACGTGATTCCCCCTATTTTTCCCGTATAAACCTAGTGACGGCTAGTTAGGATGAACTCATTCCTAGGCGATGGGTGTATTTGGAGTTTGGTCGTTATGTGAAAAATCGCTGGGCGGCATATTGGATGGATTTCGGTGGCTACGATGAGGTGGAAAAATGGAAAAATGGAAAAAGTTATGAAAGGAACTCACAGAGTTCAAATATGAAAAAGTAAAAGACGCACATGCATATGTTTTATTGATGCTTTGATTAAGTGATAAGTGTTATCTACGTGTCCTGTCATGCTCAAGTATTGCCATGCATACATAAAATATCTGCATTCATACCATCAAGACTCATGCTAAAAGAAATCCACTTCGGATAATAAGATTTGAGAAATTAAAATTGAACCTATGCATGTATATCTCTTTCATAATGAAACTCAAAGTGGCTGGGGGACGACGATGACACATGCGTTAAAGTTGGGAGCCCTACTAAGAATCTTGTATAAGTATTCTCACCCCTTTGTCTTTCCCTCCGTGTTGTCTCCAAGGACAGGATTAATGTGGATGTTCGTGATTTTCCTTGAAGCGCGAGCGTAGGAGTTACACACATCGGTCAGAGGCCGCAATGGAAGCTTGAAGACTAGTCTAGCCTGTTTATAATTATGTTTAGCGTTAGTTAACCCTGCTTGATGTATTTAGTATCTTGAGGTGTCCTTATATTCATAGGGGCATCGTTGTTTTGTTATGATTACAAGATAATACTACAAGTTATGTTGTGTTTATTCTATGATTTTATTTATGATTGTTATGGTGATGTATACCTAGATGTTATGTTTCTTGTTTAGAAGTCGGTCCCTATGCGCATGCAGCTCGCATTTTAAGTCTTAAGTTCAAAAAGAAAAAAATTAGTCGTATTTTTAGTACTCGTATTTTAAAGAAAGCCAAGTCAAGTTCTGAAAACGAAGACGTAACCGCTAATAACTAGCCGAATGCGACTTGAGCATATTAGGTGAAAGTTAGGGTGTTACAAAACCTTTGTACCACCATATCCTCAGTGGTACTATCATTCTAACTCCCCAAACACTCAGTTGAAGATTGTTATGGGTTCAGAAAGGCAGTATGTCATTTGATCGAAGCGGTGCCATCAAACTAGAAGAGGAATTGAGACCGCACATAAAGAACAACTCATTCCCTAATTACAGTGGAGGGAAAATGAATTCCATCTCCTTAAGGAGCATAAAGTTGGGAGTTGGGAATGCCAAGCTCCAATGAAGGAGATCCTGGAAGCATTAAGGAGGACAGGTTATGAAATGGAAGCTGAAAGAAAGAAAGGAAGACGAACAAAATAAGAACAGTGAAAAGAAATGAAGATGACCTATTCTATGAGTGCTTTAGAAAGGAAGGAAAGCACAACACAGAGGAATGTCTTAAGCTGAAGCTTTTCATTGAAAAGATAATCAAGCTAGGGGTGCTCGAGATACTAAGGGTGTCGAAAGAGCATCAGTATGATCCACGTGCACTCCTGTTTTTAAAGTCTAAAATCATGAGCCAACACTTGTTTTTAAGGTACATAAGCCATTTCCTTATGAAAGCAACCATGCAGTTCCATGGAGATATGAAACCTGATAGTACTCAATTCTGTGATGTCTGGAATGACATCTCAGTAAAGGCTAGTACCTCTTCAAGGTGTCTAGTTTGCCTTCTTATCTTGCCACAGGCAAAGCCTGATAATGTAACACCTTAATATTTAACCCAACACGCCTCGGACGTATTAAGATTAATTATTAGTCATTACTTCCTTAAAAAAAAAACCTCTTTTAGAAATAACTTAGCAGAAAATACAGGTAAATTTTTTTTTTGAAATGAAGTGCGTAAAAAAAAAAACAAAGTGCGAACCATTGCGTACAATCATAAACGAAACGTAAAGTGGAAGAATAAATAAATCACATCAAAACAAAATCATTAAAGGACACCTCAATCATGGAGACAAACATCATAATATTAAATCTTATAGTTTAGTACAACAACGGAAATATAACATAAAGTCTTACCCATATAAGTGGGCAGAGCTTGCATTACGGGAAATATAAAATACAGGAAAACATAAAAGGCTAATACATGGACCCAACCCACCAAAAGATACTACCAGCTATAAACAACCCTCCCCTCTATAAGCCTACAACGACGCTACTCCTCGAACGGGGAGATGTAGCCCGTGAATTGCTGAAGCTCCTCGGATGTGGCCCAACGAAGAGGGGGCGTGGGCATGCGGATCGGCGGAGCGACGTGGCCACCTCGGCGAGGGCGCCTCTCGGGCTGACATACACGCCTCACAGGCCTCGCTGAAAGACCGTGTCCTCGCTACCCTCAGTAGCAAAAGGCACCGAAGGGCGGAATCCTCAAATAGGGTCAGCTGGTGAGTCCTCGGCAGGTCCCTCCCGCAATGACGTATGAGGGTACGTACTCGGATAGTCACGCACGCTGAAGATGATGGTCGGGCATGGCAGTTTGCTCATCACGGGTCGCATCCTCTCAAAAATCAGATCATCTCCATAGGGAGAGGTCGGGTGAAGCGAAACTGGAGATTGGAAAAGCAAATGGGCGTCCTATGTATGCAAAAATGCATACAGCGCAGCAACCCTCAAAATGGTAGGGCTGATGGTCTGGTCGAAATGCACCTCCCACCGGGTTGTCAACGAATATCACGAACGATGCCATCGCGGTTTGGAGACGTAATGGAAAAGAAACAAAGAGAGGGGATGAGAATCTTACTAAAGAATCTCAGTAAGGAAAAGCTCCTATCCTAATGTCATCGTTTACGTCCCTAGGAACCTTGGGTTTATTATAAAAAGGTTACACATGCAAAGGTTCATTATGAGGTTTTCATAAAAGATAATTATCCAAGGTTCGTGTTTTTTATTATGAATCTTTAATGCATGTATGTATCATAGTAGAACATGTATGCATGGCAATACTTAGCATAAATAAAACATATCATCAACAATTAAAATCACACATAAGTGGCATGTAACTTTCCATGATCAAACTTTCACTCTCATGAGCATGATATTTCTCAACTTTCCTCATTTCTCAACTTGTGACATCATGATTTTCAAAACAATAACTAGTCGTTACTAGTTCTTACTTATCTTCTTGATAAGCGAATCATAATCATAATCATAATAATAACAACCCCAACTCCAGAGTACGGGCGGGGACCTAAGGAATCACCCATCATGGGACTTTCTTCCTTCTGAAACACATCAACTGGTTAAGCCAGTGACTTTATCTACTTTGGAGGCTGATGTCGATGCCCTCACGGTTTTACCTTCTCCTCACCGTAGCAGAAGAAGTGTGTCTCTGCGAAACGCATCATCTGGTTAAGATAGTGACATTGTCCGCTTTGGTATGATCCCGATCATACCCTCCACGGGTTTCCTTTCTCCTCACGTAAGGAGAAATGCGTCTCGGCATGTCACATATAAAATCTTTCTTTTCAAAATTTTCTCAAGTCCCTCAAATTTGACGGAAATTTGGCAGCATATCAACTACGCTCCGAATTTCCTCAAATTTGAGTCATGCCACATAACTCAATCACACACATCATTCTCAAGGAACTTTCTCAATTAATAAACTTTCTAGTTCACATGAGCATATTTTTCTATCTCATTCATATTTTGAAACCTCATGCATCTCAAAACATAGCACAACACTTCATCACTTATACACATAAAGTTTCATGCTCAAGATTTTAACATAATCACATCATTAAGAATATGCTCACTCGTCCTCATGCTCACATCACACCTCCTATCTCATGGTATCTTATGCATGGGCCCTTACGAGTCTTAAACTTGTGTTCCAATTATCCTAACCTTCATTATGGATTTTTATAACACCTAAGGGATCATTACCTATTATTCTCACTAAGATTTAGGCTTACTAAAATTCCATACAGCATTATGCGTTTTGGGTAGAAAATTTACCTCATGATTATGGGATTCTAGAATTTCCGTTTTAGACCCTTTTTAAGATTCGTCTTCGCCTACGGCTCTATAGTTAACTCCTAAACCAATTATGAGGGATTCTTACACATGTTCACTAATTATAAACCAATTTCCTTAGTTTTAAACATGTTGGAACAGAATGCATATTTTGTGCATTTAAGTGTACTAAAATTCTCATTTTTAATCCTTTCAAGTTACTTATTCTTTTCTAACTTCCCTAAATCGATCCTCGCTTCACTCAAACATAATTTTACACATTTTAACACCATAAAACAGAATTCATACAGTGGCCAAACATTAAGGGCAGAACCGAAATCATAAGCTTCATATAATCACATAATCACTTGATTTAAATGCACATAGGTTGCTAGTTTCTCTTGGAATCATTTTAGAAGCTCAAAACTCTTTTAGAAACCAATTAATCTTATTGAAATCATATAAATATATGCTAGGTCAGTAGCTAAATTATTTGGCTCAAGGAAAAGATTTAAAACATAAAACTTTGTTCATAAAGTTCCTTGAGTACATCTAAGTTTAGAGAAATCCCAAGACTTAGACTATGGGCACTTATGATTTAGAGGAACTCATCCAAGTCCATCATCATCACCACAAGGCCAAAATGGCATCCCTTGAAATGCCTCCATTTTCTAAAACTTTATGCAAGATACTTGGGCAAGTCTTTGAGCTCTAGGACATTGAAGTGATGGCATAAACTTAAACATGATATGCACTCATTTTATTCTTCATTAGAAAGTAAAGTGAGAGCATAAATTAAATATGAGATGCAACCCCATTATTATCTTTAAAGATTAAGTGATGACTTGAAATATAAACATGAAATGCAAGCTTGGAATTTAAACATGATAATGCAAGTCCATTTAGTTATTCTTGAGAGGTTAGTGATGACATCAAAATAAACATGCTATGCAAGGCATAAATGTAAACATGTGTGCAACTCATTTTATCTTAACTAGAGCTCTTATAAGACTTTAAAGGAACATCATAACCTTAACCCAATATGCATCTTAACAACATAAAGTGAGCTTTAGAGTTCTTTGCACCAAGACTTCAAAGAAGCCTTTGGTTTTGAACTTCATCATCAAGCTCAAGAAAATAGACATAAAGCTCAACACTTTGTCTAAACAAAATACAAAGAACTAAGTCATATTCTTTATTTTATTGCTCATGGGCTTCAATCTAGAGTAAAACTCTTAGAACGGCCGACCAACTTTAAGGTTGGCAAGGGTAAGCTTAGAGCTCTTTGAAAACATGTGATTAATTTTCTTAACAAAACTTTTATGATCTACTTAACATTTTTAGCAAACTTTGTTCAAGTAAAGACAAAGGAAACCGAAATCTTTCAAAGGAAAATTGGAAAGGAAGCCGAAGCCATTAGGAAAGAAAGGAAAAGAAATGAAAATGAGATCAAGAAAAAGAAAGAAAACACAAGCATGTATGGTCCAAGACCAAGTTATTTCAAGCTTTAGAGGTTTCTCACATGACAACAATAAGTTATTATCTTGAAACCTCATCATCAAGCTAAAGTTCTTTGAGCAACAAGGCTCCAAGGCCGAAAAGATAAAGAGGAAAAAAAAGAGTTTAAACCAAGAGAAAACTAGAACTTTTCTTGAAGAAAACAAGCAAAACTTTAAAACAAAACCCCTACCTAAGGAAGTCTTTGAAGAAATGAAAGAAAGCTTGAGTTCTTGAAGAGTTGAGAAGACAAAATCTCCTTTTGGATGTGGGTATGTGTTTCAGCCAAAGAGGATGCTCAAGGAAGATGATTTTTCCTTGAGTTTCTAAGCTTGGGAATGGAAAGTTCAAGTGTTTGAGAGATGGTTTAAGGTGAGGGAATGGTGGTTTATGGTTGTTTATGGTGGTTTGTGGTGGTGGAAAGGTTCTTTGAGGGAAGGAAATATAAGAGCAAGATGAAGTGAAATTGAGAGCAAAAGGAAGAAAATGCAAGAAAGCTTGAACTTGGCAAAGCTTCTAAAGTGTAACCAAGTTCTTCCAAGCTTGGTATTTATAGAAAATTTGCAATATGAGGGCTGCCTTGGCAGTGAATGGACGACGGCCAAAGAGAAGAAAAAGTGAGGAAAATATCTCTTTGATTGGCATGGGCAAGACATGGGCAAAGCATGGTTGAAAGCATGGCTAGGTATGGCTCAAGGTATGGCTTGAGGTATGGCCTTTGAGTGAAGAAAATTCAACATGTGACACTCCTTGGAAGGCCATGCATTCGGCCAGAATTTTATAGCCAAGGGGGAGGATTAATTTGCTCATGTAATTGTGTTTTAGTGATGTGTTTAGGTGTTTCTTTGATTAAGGTTTTGGTTAGGAGTTGTAAGAAAGTGTTTAGGTGAGGTAATTGACTAATTAAGGTTGTCAATACTTGATTAGGAGGGTAATCTTGCTAGATTAATAATTTAAAATCATTCTTTTGGTCAAATGAGGTATGGCACAATTCCTTAATTTAAGGAATTGGAGAGAAATACTATTCAAGATTCCATGACTAGGAATCTTGAATTAAAGAATGTAATTAGAGTTTAACTAAAAAATCTTAAGGTTTAATTAACCTTAATAAATTATTTTGACTCTAGATTAATTATCAAAATAAATTAATCTTCGATTAAAGCCTAATATTGCTTAGGTTTGCTTAATTGCGTAATTAGGCTCACTGTACACTGTTGTAGGGGCAAAATGGTAATTTTGCACTAAAACTGCGGACCTACCGGGCTCGGCTAAACATCAAATATTACTCATAAATATCATTCCAAACTTCCTGAAAAAGTTCGGGCTCAAACGGCACCTTTTACCAGTGTAGAATATAGCAGGGGTATTTTGGTCATTTTGAGCCGAAAGTTCGAAAACGAGATTTTCACCTTAGATATCAAACATAACAGTTATAATCTCCTTCAACATTGAGTTGACCCATTCGAGGATAGGTAAACTTCCTGGAATTAGGGTAAAAATGACCTTAGGGGTATTTTGGTCATTTGCACTCAAACGAAAAATCGGGCCGTCAGGATAAGCCATAAGCAATTAGAGAATCTGGTAATGAAGCTTGTTCAGAACCCTCTGCATCGGAGTTTGTAACAAATGTTACAAGAATAGGGGGAATTACTCGGAGTGGTAGGTGTTATACTTCAGGGAAATTTTTGAAAAAACCCAGATGATACCTATGAAAGACCCCAAAGTGGCGACTGTGAAGAAGAGTAGAGAAAAAAGCCAAGAAGATGAAGAAGAATAATTCTTGAAGATAATGAAACGAGTGAGTATGACGTAGTAGAACAACTGAAGAAAACACTAGCAAAGATCTTACTTTATTCCTTGATCTTGTCTTTAGAGGCTCATTGCAACACAATTAAGAAGGTGTTGGATCAAGCATATGTTTCCAAGGATATAACCCTTGATAGGATTGAAGGGATTGTGAATGCGGTTAAAACGGCTAATGCCATCACCTTCACGAAAAATGAGGTTTTTCCTCATGCGGAGGGCGCTGAAAGCGCACTACATCACCCTAAAGTGTCAATGTTGCAATATCGCAAGGGTATTGATTAACGGGGGATCAACCTTCAATGTGCTCTCTTACTCCACGCTACGGCAGCTTCCAATTGATCTTTCCATGATCGAACCAAGCAGGATGATCGTAAAGGCATTTGATAGGTCATTGAAGGAAATAATGGGTGCCATTGATCTTCAACTAGAAATTGGGCCAACTACATTTATGACTAGTTTCCAAGTGATGGACATTGAGTTAGGGTATACAATGCTATTTGGAAGACCCTGGATTCATGAGGTAGGTGTTGTCCCCTCTACGCTTCATTAGAGGGTGAAGTTTATGAATAAAGGGAAACTTATCACAGTTAAAGGGGAAGAGGAATTCCTGGTGACTAACTGGTGAGGGTCGTACATCGATTGTGAAGATACCCTCGAGGTCTCATTCCAAAACCTCGGGATAGTTGAACCAGTGGAACAAAAAGGGGATGTGCACCAGGTGGTTGCTCGAATAATGCAAAAGAGTGGATTCGAACAAGGAAAATGGTTGGGAAGTCAGTTGCAAGCAATCAGAAACCCAATCTCCCTTCTTAACAATCCTGGGAAGTTTGGCCTTGGATATGAAGTCGTAGGAGAGCTGTAGTCTTTTGAATCCACCAAGAAGAAGATCTCACATATTAGGGACACATTTCCGGCAAAGGAGTAGTGATGGTAGAAACGATAAAGCTCAGCACTCTCGAAGGAGCCAAGGAAGTACCTCAGCTAATCTACCCAAGCTGCGAGCCATTGAACAATTAGGATTTTGTGCCCTTAGATGATTTGTTGTACTTTGAGTAATGGATGCTTTCGTCACCTATGTTTTACTTCAATTTTAATTGAATAATAAAATGATTATGCATGATTTCTTTTTTCCGTTCTTTTTTTTGTGATTTTCTTTCGTTTATCTCTTTTTCTTTTTCTTTTTTATTTCGGATCGTCTCAATTCAGGGACTCATCTCCTTTAGAACATCTATCTTGTGCAAATGATTGTGAAAATCCATTAACTGATTATTGTGTTACAACGGACTTGAATGAAAATGAACAAGACGAAGATCCTAATTGTGCTAACAATTTGCCAAAATCATAAACTTAATGGAAAAAAGGATAAATCCACACGATGAGATCATCAAAACTATGAATTTAGGAATTGACGAAGACAAGAAAGAAGTGAAAATAGTCAACAACCCAGAAAAGGAAGAGATAGTTGCATTGTTCCGTGAATTCCTAGACATTTTTGCTTAGTTTTAGAGATATGCCTGTTTGGACCCAGAGATAATGGCTCATAGAATCCCATTAATTGAGGGGATGGAGTATAAGCGGTAGAAGTCCTGGAGGATGAGTCTAGAAATGTCACTCAAAATCAAGATTGAAATTAAAATGTAACTTGACACAGGTTTTCTGTCCTACCATACCCAAAATGGATAGCCAACATAGTGCCCATGTCGAAGAAAGATGGAAAGGTTAGAATGTGTGTGGACTATAGGATCTGAATAAAGCAAGCCCAAAAGATAATTTTCCTCTCCCCTACATAGATATCCTAGTTGATAACACGACAAGAAGTCATCGATTCTCCATCATGGATGGTTACTTGGCTTACAATCAAATCCTTAAAGGAAGACAAGCAGAAGACGTCATTTGTTACTCGTGGGGTGTATTTTGCTAGAGTAATGCCATTTAGCTGAAGAATGCTGGGGCAATGTACCAGTGAGCGATGGTGACCCTTTCCATGACATGATCCACAAAGAGCTAGAGGTGTATGTTGATGATATGGTAGCAAAGTCACAAGAAAGGACTAGAAAGTTGTTTGAAAGGTTGAGGACTTACAAGCTTCGGTTGAATCTAGTAAAAGGCACTTTTGGAATATCTACTAGAAAGTGTTAGGGTTCATCGTTAGCAAAAGGGGCATTGAGGTTGACCCAGACAAGATTAGAGCTATCCAATACATGCTAGCACCCAAGACGGATAAGGAGGTTCCAAGTTTCTTGGGTCGTCTAAATTACATAGCAAGATTCATATCCAATTTGACCCGCACCTGCGAGGCAATATTCAAGCTGTGAGGAAAATAATTCAGATAGATGGGATGACAGATGTCAAGAACCCTTTGACAAAATCAAGGACTACCTATCAAATCCATCTCTCTTGGTTCCACCCATACTAGGGTGGCCACTCATACTATATCTCATGGTGTTGCATGGGTCCATGCGGGTAGTCCTGGGTCAACATGATGAGTTCGATAGAAAGGAGCAAGCCATTTACTACTTGAGCAAGAAGTTCAATGACTGTGAGTCTAGGTATTTGGCTATTAAGAAGACTTGTTGTACATGGTACGAACAGCAAGGAGGTTACAATAGTACATGCTCTATTATACAACTTTGCTGATATCTCGGATGGACCCACGAAGTACATTTTTTAGAGCCCACACATCTTCATGAGCATGTCCAAATGGCAAGTGGCTTTGGCAGAATTGAACATAAAGTATGTGACTTGAAAATTCATAAAAGGAAGCGTGCTAGTTGATCACCTGGCCGAGAATCCACTCAAAGAATATCAGCTAATGGAGCTCAAATTTCTTAATGAGGATGTCCTGGCGCTGTAGAAGAGGATAGTGAAAGTGAGGAAGGAGGGGACTTGATGTGGAAAATGTATTTTGATAGTCCATTAACATCCATGGGAATGAGGTTGGAGCGTCTCAGCGTCCCCAAGTGGAAAGCAATTCCGATTACTGTTAACTGACATTTGATTGTACAAGTAATATGATGAAATATAAAGCAAGTATAAGGGTCTGAAGGTAGTAATATCCCTTGGGGTACAATACTTGGAGGTCTGTGGGACTAAGCCCTAATCATTTTTCAGGTCAATGGAGAATAGCGAGTTAAAGAGAATAGCTAGTTGTCATATTATGAACACCTCATGAGCTTGAAAGATGAATTCAAGGACATCACTTTCCATTACCTACCCCGTAACCAAAATCAATTTGCGGATGCCTTAGCAACCTTGGCCGTGATGACCAAGCTTGATCTAGAAGTGGAAGTGCGCCTTTGCAAGTAGCCATTAGGAGAAAGCCAGCATATTGTTCAAACATTGAAGAGGAACCCGACGACTAACCATGGTTCCACAATATCAAAAGGTTTATTAAGGAGAGGAAATATCCTAAATGGCGAATGAGAATGATAGAAAGGCACTCAATGGCTATCCATGTCATTCTTCCTCTCGGGCGAGGTGTTATATAAAAAGAACCACGATGGAGTTTTATTGAGGTGCATAAGGCTGTAGAAGCTAACTTCATCACATTAGAAGTATATGAAGGCATTTGTGGAACTCAAGCCAATGGCCACACATTATCTAGATAGATCCTCAGGCAAGGATATTATTAGCTCACAATGGAAAAAGACTATATAGAGTTTGTCAAAAAAATGCCACAAATGTCAAATCTATGCTGATCAAATGCATTCTCCCAGGTGCCATTGCACACTCTTACATCACCTTGGCCATTTGCAATGTGAAGTATGGATGTCATAGGATTAATCCCAAAGCCTCCAATAGGCATCGATTCATCCTGGTAGCCATCAATCACTTCACCAAATGGGTAGGGGCTACTTCTTATACCAATGTAACACGAAAAGTAGTGGTGAAATTATTAAGGAACAACATCATTTGTAGGTACAGGTTCCAGAAAGGCTCATCACAGATAACGCAACCAATTTCAATAATGTAAAGGTGCAGAAATTGTGTAAGTGGTTCAAGACCAAGCATCACAACTCAGCTCCTTCCGACCAAAAATGAATGGGGCTGTAGAAATAGCAAACAAAAACATCAAGAAGATCTTGGGAAAATGGTGGTTACCTACAAGGATTAGAGTGACATGTTGCCTTACACATTGCACACCTATCACACTTCACTCAAATCCTCATCTGGGGCAAACCCGTATTCGCTGGTGTATGGAATAGAGGCAGTGACACCCATAGAAATGGAAATACCATCTCTAAGAGTCTTGGCGGAAGCTAAACTGGAAGAAGCGAGTGGGTCAAACAAGATATGAGCAATTGAATATGCTCGAAGAAAAATAGCTAACTAGCCCTGCCATGGCCAGTTATCCAAAAAAGATGGCCAACGTGCTTAATAAGAATGTTTGCCCTTGAACATTTCAACCAGGCAACCTTGTTCTGAAGAAGATTTTGCCAAACTAAGGATAACAAAGGCAAGTAAGCACCTACACATGAAGGCCCTTACATCGTCAAAGACGCATTTTTGGAAGAGCATTGATCTTGACTGACATGGAAGGCAAAGTACTTGCTAAACTAATCAATTCGTGTAATACTCTAATATTTAACCCAAAACGCCTAGGACGTATTAAGATTAATTATTAGTTATTACTTTTTGATCCATTCTTTAAATTCATTTTATTAAAATACTTAGCAGAAATTATGGATAAAATTTTTCTTTTCGAAACATAAAACAAAACGAGAGCCATATGCGCACATGCTAACAAAATCCGAACGCTAGAAGCCATCAAGGTCAGCAGGGAAGTATACACATACTCAATTTAGCACAACGTCATGAATGTAAGACAAACTTTATATTATATTACACAATAACATAGTCCTTAATACATAGAAATTAGTGTAACACCCTAATATTTAACCCAATACGCCTAGGACGTACTAAGATTAATTATTAGTCATTACTTCCTTTAAAACCTCTTTTAGAAATTAACTTAGCGGAAAAATACGGTAAAATTTTTTTTGAAATGATTTATATAAAACAAAGTGCGAGCCTTGCGTGTGACATATAAACGACGTGAAGCGGAGGAATACATAAAACATCCAGAACATAAACATAAAGGAACACATCCATCAAGAAAACATGCCTCATCATATTCATTAACGTAGTTTAGTACAATACTATAGAAATATAACCGAAACATAAAGTCTTACCCATACTAGTGGGCAGAGCTTGAGTACAATAAGAAACATAAAGGCAAATACATGGTAATAACCCCAAAAGATACTCCTAGCTAAGACTCCCCCTCGCTCGAGCTATGGAGACGCTCCTACCCGTCCCTCGGTGGCACGTATCCAATGAACTGGGCAAGCTCCTCGGATGCCTGGAGGCGGAAGGATGGGCAAGCATGCCCACCACGGTGAGGGCGCATCTCGGACGTTGTGCTAACCTCCGCTGCGTCACGTCTCCTCGCTCCCATCCCGATGTCCATGGGTACAGTAGGGTGGAACCCTCGAGAAGGATGAGAAGGAGGATCCTCTGATGGGTCGGTCTCCGAACGTCTTGGCGAGGCACGTACCAGGGTAGCCTCACCGCTGAAGATGCCGAACGGGCGTGACGGTTCTACTCGTCACGGGGTCGCGTCCTCTCAAAGATCATATCGTCGCCAAAAGGGGAGGTCGAGGTGAATCTGTGGCTGGAGACTGGAAAGACAAATGGGCGTCCCACATATGCAAAAATACGTATAGTACAACGACCCTCAAAGTGGTAAGGCTGATGGTCCGGATCGTAGTGCAGCTCCCACACGGGTGCGTCAACAAAAATCACGAACACGCCATCAATATCTGAAGACGTAACGGAAAGAAACGAGAGAGGGGTGAGAATTCTTGCTAAAGAATCTCATAGGGAAATCCTCTATCCTAGTGTCATCGTTTACGTCCCAGGAACCTTGGGTTTATTATGAAAAGGTTAAGCATGCATAAGTTCATTATGAGGTTTTCACAAAGGTATTTGTCCAAGGTCCATGTCTTTTATGATGATTCTTAATACATGTATGTAACATAATAGTTCATGGATGCATGGCAGTACTTTAGGTAAATCAAACAATTATCAATCAACATATAAGTGGCATGTAACCTTTCTCTTGAACATCTTTCCTTTTCTCATACTTGTGACACCAATAATATAGTAATCGCACCCCTTAAACTAGGCTATGAGCTCATACCTTAACTAGTCGTCACTAGTTCTTACTTATCCTCTTGATAAGCGAATCATAAACATAATCATCATAATCCCGACTCCCAGAGTACGGGTAGGGCCCTAAGGATCACCCATCATGGGACTTTTTCCTTCTTCGAAACGCATCGACTGGTTAAGACCAGCGACTTTGTCCGCTTTGGAGGTTAATGTCTATGCCCTCACGGTTTTACCTTCTCCTCAGGAGCAGGAGAAGTACGTCTCGGTGTGTCACCTTAAACATCATATACTTTCATTCTTCGAAACGCATTGACTGGTTAAGACCAGCGACTTTGTCCGCTTCGGTATGGCTCACGTCCATACCCTCCCAGGTTTACTTTCTCCTCAGGAAGCAGGAGAAATGCGTCTCGGCATATAACTTTAAACTTCATATTTCTCAAAAACTTTCTTTTTGTCCCTCAAATTTGACGGAAATTCGGCGGCATAACAGCTACTCTGAATTTCCTCAAATTTGAGTCATGCCACATAATTTCAATCACATGCATCATTTTCATGGAGCTTTCTCATTGCAAAACTTTCTAGTTCTCATGAGCATACTTCTCAATTTCATGCATATTTTCGAAACATTATGCATCTCAAACACAACATTTCATCATATCACCATATCAAATTTGGCACATAAAGTTTCATGCTCAAGATATTAACATAATCATGCTCGAGGTTCATCATCATAAATATGCTCACTCGGCCTCCTATCTCATAGTATCTTATGATGTGACCTTAAACTCATATTTCGGTCATTCTAATCCTCACTAAGGATTTTTATAGCACCTAAGGGATCATTACTTAAAATTCCCACTAAGATTTAGGCACACTTAAAATTCCAAACAACATTATGTAGTTTGGGCAGGAAAATATCATATACTTACGGGCTCTAGAATCTCCGTTCGTGACCCTTTTTAAGATCCGTCTTCGCCTAAGGCTTCATAATCAATCCCTAAACCAATTATGAGGGATTCCTAGGCATGTTTACTAAGTTATAATTCACTTTTTCTCAATTTAGCTTTGCTGGATAGAATCACATTTTGCCATGTCTAAGTGTGCTAGAATTCCTATTTTAAGTCCTTATCATCACCTTAAACTTAGTAATTAATACCCAATCATTTATGAAAGGTTTTTATGCATATCCTACTGATTATGAACCATTTACACTTGAATTAATTATGCTGGAACAGAATTGCATTTTTTCAATTCTAAGTGTTCCAGAATTCTCATTTAAGTCCATTCTAGTTACTTATTTTTTCCTAACTTCTCTAAAACGTTCCTTACTTCACTCAATCATAAATGTACACATTTTATCACCTTAAAACAGTTTGTACAGTAGCCAATCAGGGAAGTACAGAATCGAAATGAAACAATCATAAAATCACATAAAATCATGACTTAAAAGCACATAAGTTACTAGTTTTCTCTTAGAATGGTTTTTAAGAACTCAAATCTCTTTTAGAACTCAATTTATCTCATTAAAATCATGTAATTATACATAAGGGCAGTAGCTAAATTAATTTGCTCATAAAATAGATTTAAAACATATAATCTCATTCATAATGTTCCTTGGGTACTCCTAAACTTAGAAAAATTCCAAAACATGGCTATGGGCACTTGTGATTAGAGGAACTCATATTAAGTCCATCATCATCACCACAAGGCTGAAATGGCTTCTTTAAGAATGCCAATATTTTCTTGAAAACCTTACATAGGATACTTGGGCAAGTCTTTGAGTTCTAGACCATTTAGGTGGTGACATAAATTTAAACATGCTATGCAACTCATTTTACTCTTCTTTTAGAAAATAAAGTGAGAACATAAAATAAATATGAGGTGCACTCATTTATTATCTTTAGAGTTTAAATGATGGCGTAAAATATAAACATGATAGACAAGAAAGTAAACATGAAATGCAAGGTTCGATTCTTTATTTTAGTGCTCTAGGCCTCTTGGGGTGTTTACCCCAAATCAACAATCAACTTTAAGGTTGAAATAAGTAGACTTTGAGATTTATTAGGTGATGATGCACATTCTTGTTTTAATCTTTAAGTTGCTTAGTGATAGCTTGAAAATAAACATGCTATGCAAAGCATAAAAGTAAACGTGAATGCAACTCCTTTTTAATCTTAACTAGAGCTCTTACAAGACTTTAAAGGAACATAAAAACCTCAACCCATTGTGTATCATAAAGCAAGCTTTAGAGTTCTTAGCACCTAGACTTCAAAGAAGCCTTAAGGTTGTGAACCTCATTATCAAGCTCAAGAAAATGATCCTAGTGGCAAAAACCACAACAAACATTCAAAGGACCATTCTAATATTTTTAGCAAACCTTTTTCCTCAAAACCAAAACAAAGAGGCCGAGACCAAGAAGGAAAAGAAATGAAAACTAGAGCTTGAACAAGATAAAAAAAAGAAAACCGAAACCTTAGAGAAATAAAAGCCAAAACTTTGAACTTGTAAAGAAAAGGGAAAACCGAGTTTGTATATGGTCCAAGACCAAGATCCAAGCTTTAGAGGTTTATCCCATGACAAATACCACACTATTTCCATGAGATCTCATCATCAAGCTAAAGTTGTGTTCATAAAATGGCCTCATGGCCGAAAATGCAAGGAGGAAGAAAAAGAGTTTGAAAACAAGAGAAAACTAGAAACTTTTCTCAAAGAAAGTAAAGAAAACTTGAAAGAAAACCCCTACCAAGTGAAATCTTGAAAGCTTTGAAAGAAAGCTTGAGTTTGCAAGGAAATGAGAAGACAAAATCTTCTCTTAGTGAGCAACAAGGATTCGACCTCCAAAGGTTCTCAAGGAAGATGATTTTTCCTTGAGGATGCAAGCTTGGAAATGGTGAGGTTTGGTGTTTAGGAGGTGTTTTAAGGTATGAGAGTGGTGGTTTTGAGGTGGTTTGTGGTGGCTCTTTGAGGAAGGAAGAAAAAGAACTTAGAGGAAGGGAAAATGAGAGAAAATGAGAGAAAGTGCAAGAAAACTCAACTTAGCAAATGATCAAAAAGGTGTCCAAGCTTTCCAAGGTGTGGTATTTATAAAGAATGAAATGTTGTGGCTGATTTAGGGGAAAGAGCTGGCTGAAATTTTGGCTTTGGGAGGGAAGGAAAATATCTTCTAAAGCTTATCTTGGAAGCTTGGTTTAAGTCCTAGCTTAGGTGTAGTCAAATCCTAGCTTTGGCATAGCCTTTTTGGATGAAATTTGAAATCAATATTTGATGGATTTTGGGGGAAGAATTCGGCCAAATCTGGACAGCCAAGAGGGAGGGAAAAATCATCCATGTAATTGTGGTTTAATGATGCATTTAGGTGTTTCATTAATTAAGGTATGGGTTAGGAGTTTGTGAGAAAGTGTTTAGGTGTAATAAAGGTTAATTAGGGCCATCAAGGCTTGGTTTAGGGGGTGTTCTATTCTAGATTAACAATTTTAAAATCATTCTTTTGGTCAAAAAGGTTGTAGACAAGTTTCCTTAATTTAAGGAAATTAGAGAGAAAACACTATTATTACTTTTTGATTAGTAGTCTTGGATTAAAGAATGAAATTAGAATTTGACTAAGCAATTTTAGTTTCTAATCAACCTTAATAAATTATTTTGACTCTAGATTAATTATCGAAATAAATTAATCTTCGATTAGAGCCTAATATTGCTTAGGTTCGCTGATTACTTCATTAGGCGCACTGTACACTGTTCTAGGGGTAAAACGGTAATTTGTACTAAACTGCTCGGACCTTCTGCCAGGCTAAACATCAAATATTACTCTAAAACATCATTCTAAACTTCCTGGAAAAATTCGGGCTCAAACGGCACCTTTTACCTGTGTAGAGCACGCGGGGTATTTGGTCATTTTGAGCCGAAAGTTTAGAAAACGAGATTTCACCTAGGATATCAAACATAACAGGTACAATCCCCTTCAAACATTGAGTTGACCCATTCGAGGAGTGCCTGCCTCGAATTTAAGTAAAAGAAAATGACCTCAGGGCATTTCGGTCATTTGTACTCTAATAGCGAAATCAGGGCATTACAATTAGCACGAGCGGAGTCACACCCATAGTGGGCTAAACTTCCGATACATAAGTAATAGAAAGAAATACGTAAAAACGAAAATACATGGGAAACATCAAAATACTAGATACCGCAGGTCCCCCCTCATCCTATGAGTGCTCATCCAACGTCATCCTCATCAAAAGATGCAGCAGAAGGGAATCCTCGTGATAGCTCGACACTCTGTAGGATCCTCCATCATGATCTCCTGGCGGGGCTGATCCTCATCCCTGGGAGGTACTTACCTAATGAACTGGGCGAGCTCCTAGTGTATGCAAGCGGAAAGGGGGACGGACGTGACCTCCTTGATGTGGGCGCACCTCTGGGCGTCGAGCTAGCCTCCGCTGTGTCACTGTGTCCTCACCTCTCCTGATATCCATAGGGCTGTAGGGTAGATCCCTGAATAGATGTGGGTGGGGGAGTCCTCCAATGGGTCGGTTTCGAACGCCTCGAGCGAGGAACATACTAGGGGTAGTCGTGGGTCGAAGCCGAAGGGCGGGAGCGACGTCTCTCGTCGCGGGGTCAAGTCCTCTCGAATATCAAGTCATCGCCATATGGTGAGGTAGGAGTGAAGCGAAAGTTGGAACTGGATGCGTGAACGGGCGTCCCATGTATACAAAAATGCGAATGGCACAACGACCCTCAAAATGATATGACTGGTGATCTGGGTCATAGTGCATTTCCATTGCGTGTCAATGAAGACCACGACCGTCACCATCGAAATCTGAAGACGTAACGGGAAGAGAGAATGAGGGGTGAGAATCTTACTAAAGAATCTCATAGGAATCCTTCTATCTTAATGTCATCATTTACGTCCCCAGGAACCATGGGTTTATTATGAAAATATTTAACATGCAATAGTCTATTATGAGGTTTTATAAAAGTAATTATCTAAGGTCTGTGTTTTCTTTTATCATGAATCTTAATACATGAATGCAGCATAGCAAAGTATGAATGCATGGCAATACCTTATACAAGTAAACCAATAAAACATGGCATCAACAATTTATCATCATATAAGTGGCATGTAACTTCTCATGAAAACCTTTCTCTTTTGCAAGTATGGAACTTCACATTCTTTTCTCTTTTCTTAAACTTGTGACATAAAGGTATCAAACCTAGTATCATTGCCACCCTAAACCAGGCTATGAGCTCATACCTCAACTAGTCATCACTAGTTTTTACTTATCCTCTTGATAAGCGTAACATAATTACAATCATAATAGTCCAAACTCCAGAGTACGGGTAGGGGCCTAAGGATCATCCATCATGAGACTTTTTCCTTTCAAAACGCATCAACTGGTTGAGACTAGTGACTTTGTCCGCTTTGGCAAGCTAACTGTCAATGCCCTCATGGTTTTACCTTCTCCTCACCATAGTAGGAGAAGTACGTCTTGGTCTACGAAATGCATCAATTGTTTAAGACCAGTGACTTTGTTTGCTTCGGTATGGCTCGGCGTCTATACCCCACGGGTTTACTTTCTCCTCACGTAAGAAGAAATGCGTCTCGGCATGTCACTTTTAAAATCTTACTTTCAAAACTTCTTTAAGTCTCTCAAATTTGATGGAAATTCAATAGCACAATGGCTGTACACCAAATTTTCTCAAATTTGAGTCATGCCACATAATTCATTTAACACATGCTTCCATATTCAATATCTCAACTAAGCAAACCTTTAAAATTATATAAACATGTTCACCCATTTTATTATTATCTCATATTCTTCTGCATCTCAATCATAACATACCACATTATCATAACAATCACGTCATAAGTTCACATGTTCTCATACACATGCCATTAATACTTTCACATACTCTCGATATATCATAACTATGTGTTCACTCGACCTCTTACTCTCATCATCTTACCTATCTTATAGTATCTTATGTTTTGACCTTTATGGCTCTTAAAACTCGTGTTTTAGTTATCCTAACACCCATAACAGTTCTTTGATGCACCTAAAGGATCATTACTTGTAATTCTCTCTAATTTTTATGCTTACTAACACCTCCAAACAGCCTTGCACAGATTGGGTATGATGGTTATTATTCGATTACGGGTTACTAAAATCTACGTCTTTAACCCTTTCTAAGTTCCGTCTTCGCCTAAGGCTCAATATTCAATTCCTAAACCAATTATTAGAGATTCATTTACATATCCACTAATTGTAAACCATTTTCCCTAAGTTCAATTATGCTGAAACGAATTTATAATTCTTGTGTTCAAGTGTTCTAGAATCCTCATTTTAAGTCCTTTTTAGTTATTTGTTCTTTCCTAATATTCCTAAATCGGTCATTGCCTCACTCAAACACAATTTTACAGATTTCAACTCCATAAAACAACATCAATATAGTGGCCAAACAAACAAGGCAGAAACCGAATTATGTGTCTCACATAATCACATAAATTCATGATTTAAATACATATAAGTTGCTAGTTTTCTCTTGGAATAATTTTAGGAATTCAAAACTCTTTTAGAAACTAATTTATCTCATTAAAATCAAGTAAATATGAATGAGGGCAGTAGCTAAATTATTTTGCCCATAGGGTAGATTTAAAACATAAAATCATGTTTATAATATTCTCTAATTGTGATTAGATGCCACTCATGCCAAGTCCATCATCATTATCACAAGGCCAAGATGGAATTCATGGAATCCTTCCATTTTCTAAGACTTTACTTGTGATACATGGGCAAGTCTTTGAGCTCTAGAATATTTAAGTGATGACATAACATAAACATGCTATGCACTTTGTTTTATTCTTCATTATAAAATAAAATGAGAGCATAAAATAAATATGAGATGCAACCTCATTATTATCTTTAAAGATTAAGTGATAACTTGAAATATAAACATGAAGTGCAAGCTTGGAAATTTAAACATGAAAATGCAAGTTCATTTATTTATTCTTGAGGGTTTAGTGATGGCATAAAAAAAGTAAACATGATATCCAAAGCATAAACTTAAATATGAATGCAAACTTATTTTATCTTAGTTAGAGCTCATGCACAACTTTAGAGGAACATCAATAGCCTTAACCCAACATGTATCTAACAATATAAAGTGAGCTTTAGAGTTCTTAGCACCAAGTCTTCAAAGAAGTCTTATGGTTTGAACATCATTATCAAGCTCAAGAAAATGGATTAAGAGATAAATATCAACACTTATCAAAACAAACATAAAGAGAATTACTCATATTCTTTATTTTATTGCTCACAAGCTTCTATCTAGAGTAACTCTAGAACGGATGACTAACTTTAAGGTTGGCAAGGGTAAGCTTAGAGCTCTTTAAAAACATGTGATTAAGTTTCTTAAGCAAAACCTTTGGTGGGCTACTTAACATTTTATCAAACTTTGTACAAATAAAGGAAATGAAAACCGAAATCATTAAGGAGGAAAGGAAATGAGAACTGAAATCTTGAGTAAGGAAAAGAAAAGGAAAATCAAAATCATGTATGGTCCAAGACCAAGTTTTCAAGCTTTAGAGGTTTCTCACATGGTATCCACAGGACCATTATCTTGAAACCTCATCATCAAGTCAAAGTTTTTCTCATCAACAAGGCTCTAAGGCCGAAATGAAAAGGAGAAAAGAAAGAGTTTTGAAAACCAAGAGAAAACAAAAACTTTTCTTAAAGAAAGTAAACAAAACTTTGAAAATAAACCCCTACCAAGAGTTTGCTTGAAGAAATTAAGGAAAGCTTGGTCCTTTGAGGTGAAAAGGAAAGGAAATCTTCTTAGAGTTTGAGGAGGAGGTTTCGGCCAAGAGAAAAAAGAAGAAGACAGGTTGTGTTTAGGAGAATGAAGAAGGAAAAAGGACTTCTTTGATCTTTGAGGAAGAGAGCTCAAAGTTTGCAATGTGTGTAAAGGATTCAAAGAGCTTTCAAGCTTGCATATTTATAGAGAAATAAAGCTCAGGGTTGGCCTTTGAGGGGAGGAAGGCCGACGATCTTTAGAGGAAAAGGAAGGAAGAAAATATCTCTGGATTGGTATGGTTGTGAGTATGGGCAAGACATGGTGAGGTATGGCTCCAAGTATGGCCCAGGCATGGTTCTTTGAGTGAAACAAAATCAACATGTGACACAAATGGAAGGGTATGTACTCAGCCAACATGTGCAAGCCAAGGGGGAGGAGAAATTGTTCATCTAATTGTGGTTTAATGATGTGTTTAGGTGTATCTTTGATTAAGGTTTTGATTAGGAGTTTGTAAGAAGGTGTTTAGGTGAGGTAATAGTCAATTAAGGTTGTCAAGACTTGATTTAGGGGTGGTCTTACTAGATTAAAGAATTAAAAACTCTTTCAAGTTAAATTAAATCATAGACACAATTCCTTAATTTAAGGAATTGGAGAGATTTACTATTCAAGATTCCATGACTAGGAATCTTGAATCTAAGAATGAAATTAGAGTTTAACTAATCAATCTTAGGTTCTAATTAACCTTAATAAATCATTTTGACTCTAGATTAATTATCGAAATTAATTAATCTTCGATTAGAGCCTAATATTGCTTAGGTTTGGTTAATTGTATCATTAGGCTCACTGTACACTGTTCTAGGGGTAAAATAGTAATTTTACACTAAAACTCTCGGGACCTCCCAAGCCCGACTAACTATCATGATCCACTCATAAACATAATTCCGAACTCTTGGAAAAATTCTGGGCTCAAATGGCACCTTAACCGTGTAAAATGCTACATGGGTTATTTTGTGTGAAAGTTAAAAACGAGATTTCACCTTGGACATCAAACACTACAATTATAATCCCCTTCAAACATGAGTTGACCTATTCGAGGATTGCTAGGCGGCTATCCTCGAATTCAAGGTAAAAATGACTTCAGGGGCATTTTGGTCATTTGTCCTCGAGAAAAAATCAGGGCATTACAATTCGATGTAAGAAGGACTTTGCCTAAAAAAAATTAAATTAAATAAACAATTAAAAAATGCTCGCTAGGTTGAAAATCTAGAAAGACAATCTAGGCAAAAATTAGAGCGGAAAAGAAGAGTAAAGAAAAGAAAGAGGGGAGACCTAGGTTGAAAATCCAAAATGGCGACCTAGGCAAAAATTATGGCACAAAGAAGATAAAATCTCACTAGACTAGAGACTCAAAAAGGATGGTCCATGCAAAAATTAGAGCAACTCTTAATTGCTAGGTTGAAAACTCAAAAGGGCGGCCTATGCAAGGGTGACAGGCAAGCCAACGGCAGAAGCTGTATGGGACACCGAAACTGGGGCAATTTGAATGTCGCGATTACGGCATATTGTTGAGCACACAACGAAGGATTGCACTCACAATCATGGATTTTAAGTCTGGTGTAGCCAATGAATTAGTGAAATGGGTTGATCACATGAGAGCGGCACTACCAGTTTTCCTTCCTTCCCTCCTCATCTCTTAGTAGTTGTTCACATTCTGTAAATACTTTCCAGTTTGAAGTTCAATAAAATTGTCTTTATCTTCCTTTGTGTCTCTGTTTCTCTTTCGTCTTTTGCCAAAATTTTTGTTTTCATATTATCTTCTTAAAACCAAGCATAATCATGATATTATAATTAAAGTACAATCAAGGGACTAATTTGATAACAAAGCTTAAAAATCATAAGTCAAGCAAGGGCTCAAGGCTTGAGGATGGCTCGCAAAAGAAAGTAGGCAACTCGCTTAGCAAAGGTTTGGAGATGATGGTCCATGTGTGGGTTTTGATCTGCTAAAAAAAAAGAAGGGCAAGAAAACAAAAAGCAAAAATACTCGCTTGATCGAAAAACCAGACGAGCGATCAAGGCAAAAGCTAGAGCAATAAAAGAATTGGGATAAGAAGGAGATCCTGAAGTGTCACGAGGTGAAGATATGCAATCAAGAGGCTCACGGACGGCTCATCCAAGAAGATGGTTCATTTAGGATAGCCGAAAGTTTTCTTGAAGAATAATGCGAAGATAACCACAAACTGGGGCAATTTTAATTTTTGAGAGCTATTCTCATCATTCTTACATTAGCTTTGCATAATTCTTATCATCAATGCATCATTCATCATATCATCATCACATCAACCATGCATCATCATTTCATCAAAGTTGCCAACTATTCATTTGTCTTTGCTTTCATATACATTTCGCTTGTTTTTACAGATCACATGCATTTACTTTGCTTTCACATGCTTTCAGTTTTCACATGCTTTCACAATCTTTACATTCTTTCAGTGTCTTTCATTCTTTCAGTCTTTTACATGGTTTCACGTCTTTCACATGCTTTCACATTCTTTACATGCTTTCACGTCTTTTATGCTTTCACGTTTATATGTTTTTAGTCTTTCATACTTTCACAGTCTTTCATGCTTTTAAGTCTTTTACATACTTTCAGTCTTTCATGCTTTCACAATCTTTCACATGCTTTCACAGTCTTTACATGCTGTCAGTCTTTTACATGCTTCACGTCTTTCATGATTTCACAGTCTTTCACATGCTTTCATCGTCTTTTACATGCTTTCACAATCTTTCATGTTTTCATAGTCTTACATGCTTTCACATGCTTCACACTTTACTTTTTTCACATGCTTTCACGTCTTTCATGTTTTCACGTCTTTTACATGCTTTCACAATCTTTACTTTCACAAGTCTTTTAAATTTCACATTTCACATGCTTTCATAGCCTTTACATGTTTTCATAGTCTTTTACTTCGCTTTCATATGCTTTTAAATTTCATATTTTTTTCACATGCTTTTATTTTTCACACACATTTCATTGCCGACTTGACGTTAGCATTATTCATTATCATGAAGCCATTTGGCGTAATTCATTAAGACACTGTCATCATGCATTCATTACTACATGCACTCATTATCATCATCATCATCATCATCATCATCATGTATCATGGACAAAATATGTGTTCATATCTTTACTTGTCTCTTATAGCAAAATGTCAAAGCCATAGTCTTTATATTTTTCAGTAAGAAACAAGTAATGAGGGGCAAGTGAACACTATATTTTGGTTATCCTTTTCATTTTTATCCACTTATTTATTTATTTATTTATTTCTTTTTTATTCTTTTTTTCCTTTTTGGCATTGAAAAAAAAGAAATATGTGTGTGTCAACCCAATTCCTTTAGTTCAAGTTTACATCCCACTAAGCTTTTGTTGTCCAGTTACATCTTCTATTTGGGTCTGTGCAAAGGGAAATAGTACAAGATTGTAAGGATAAAAAATTACATCAATTATCATAGATCAGGGAATCAAATCCCTTTAATCACCTGGAATCATGACAAATCCTGACAAACCTCAATCAGATCATAAGTGTGCCCAGTTATATCGGCAAAAGATCAATTAGGAACCAAAAAAAAATTATTAGTAAGCTTGTCTATATACATGAGCTCATCATCAGAGAAAAGGAGGAGAGATTGGCAAAAACACAAAGCATGAAAGTCTAGAAGAATACTCATTCGTATAAATCAGGTACAACTGGTTTCTTTTTCTTTTATTCAGCATATCACCATTTTCATTACTTGCATCATTCCATTATGAAAAAAAAGAGAAAAAGAAAGGGAGAGGGAGAGGGAGATGGAGAGGGGAGAGTGAGGGCAGGGTGCCATTAGCTATCAAACACCGTAGACCCCTACCAAGCCACTTGTGAAGATCGCATATGGCTAATGCCTTTATGCCGGTGTCATTATCACGAAACTAGATGCGCATCCTTATCCTTGCTTGTAGCCGTGATCGCCTCCGCCTGCCCTCCGCCTCCGGGCCTCCGCGCTCTCCCGCTATCTTCGTGCACCAATCGCAAAGCTCCGCTCCTCCCTGCCCAAATGTCGCGCTGGCTCCCTTTCTCCTTGCTTTTGTGAACTGCTACCACCTCCATTACCCTGCCTTTTGCTTTTTCTTTATGTCTTATAGTAATTGGGAATTAAGGACTTAGATTTAGGAGTGCTATCTTTTTTTTTTTTTAAATGATCTTTAGATTTTTTTGGTGGGTAGGTTAGCATTTTTGGGTTGAATTAAGTTTTTTGGGCTTTGAGGTCTTAGTTATTTTTCTTTTGGGTATCTAGTTTTTTTTTTTTATTTTTGGTTAGCACGTTTTCTGGGCTTGTCTTTTTTTTTTCTTTTTTAGGATTTTGTTTCGGCTAGAAGTTTTTATTAGTTTGGACTTATTTTTTTTTCCTTTTGGGTTAAAGTTTGTTTTTTTTTTGTTATTGGTTAGTCTTCTTTTGTTTTTGTTAGGTCAAGTCCTATTTGTTTTTTGTCTAGGTTTTATTTTTGAATTTGTTGTGTTTAGGTTAGTTTAATTTAGGCCTTGTTTTATTGTATTTGGGCTGGTTTGGTTTGGTTTCTTTTTAGTGTTTTATTATGTTTGGGCTAGTTTGGTTTGGCTTCTTTTTGGGTGTTCATTGTGTTGGGGCTAGTGGTCTAAAGTCTTTCTCTTTTTTTTTTTTAACTGTTAGTGGGTTGTTTATTTGGTTTTTGGGCTTTTTTTTTCTTTTGTCTTAGGAATTCAATGAGCTTTTTTAAAAATGTGTCAAAAATTCAAAAAAATATTTTCTTTTATCCACACAACAATCAACAAGTGTGACTAAGAATCCGGTGCTTCCTTCACAAGTGTTGCATTGTAAGGGTTTCCTGAGTTACCTAGTGGTACCTTGAATCCTGTGCACAAGTGGATTTCCTTTTTTTTCAAACAATTTGATAGTCAATAACCTTTTTTTTTTCACAAATAAAACCAACTGACACATTATTTAATTCTTTTGATTTTAATTAAAATCTATTAACACACTAATTTTCTATAAGAACAACGTGATTTTGAGTTTCTCATTGCACCAGAGGATACGTCGACGTAGCCAACAACTATTAAGCCAAAACTTTTTTTTCATAAAATTGTTCTTTAATCTTTGTTTTAATTTTGACTTTATTTCTTTGTAAATATGTAATTGTTTATTTTTCCAGTTTCTACCCTTCCCTAATCATAATTAAGCTTCAGAGACTCAAATCTATTTAAAAGACCTGTTTTGCAAACAAAAAGGTTTTCCAATTTTAGCCATAATTAAAATTGGTGGCTACTCTCATTTTTTTTAAATTGGCTATCAATCTCGTCGGGCACCCTTCAATATGTTATGACAGTTATAAAAGGATTGAGGGCTGTTTGAGAAAGTCTTGAAGGAAGAAAAGCACCTAGAAGAACCATGAGAAGTGGAAAGATCTTTTAGTAACAAGTAGGGCTTTATTTGTTCTCTTTTCTTTCAAAAATTGTTTTTAATTTTTCTGACTGGTTTGGCTGGAAATTATGGTTATATTGGTTGATGAAATATATATATTGATGTGTTTAAATTGGTGGAGTGGTTAGATGATGTTAGAAAATCCTTTTTCCTAAAAGGAGTTTTGAGCTAGTTGCTGGATTTTTGATTTTGTACAGGCAATAACTCGTCACGAATTTTCTAATGTATTTGTAGGTATTTTTATGAGCTAGAAAAATCATATATTGATGATGATTTTTCTTGGGTTATGTTAAAAACTTTTATTGGCTTAAAAATATCAAGAACAGAAACTATGCCTATGCTTTGAAATCCTGGAATAGAAGCTGTGAATTTTTCTAATTTTGTTATCATAGCAAATGATGAAATTATCACTTGAAATTTTTACAGAGTGTTGGAAACATTTCAAGGTTCAACCATGATTTTTGTTCTAAATTGATTCAATCATTTACTAGGGTTAAAAATTATGAAATTTTGGTTTAAGAGATTTAGTGGTTCTTGACCACCAAATTTGTAGAATTTTGTTAACATAGTTAGAGAGTGATTCTTGCTCTGAAATGTTTACAACTTTGTCGACATATTGATATGCCTTAGATAATTTTTATACCCTCTAAATTGATTGTTTAATGTGCAAATAAATTTGTTCTACAATGGTGTGAAATCTCCAATTCCTGAAAATGAACCCAAACCTTGAATTGGTAATGTAATGACTTTTTATTCAAGTATGATGAGTATAGATACATCCCATATACTTTAAAGAGTGATTTATGAGGAATGAATGAGAATTACATTGTGAATAAATATTTATATGTGATTGGAGCATGTATTGATAAAAATGAAAGGTGATGAATGAATATATGTGACAAAAGAGCAAGTAGGAACTTCAATTGTACATGTTCTGATATATGGACAAAACAAAAATAAGACTTAAATTGGGTAAAGCGGAAAGGAAAAATATGAATTATCCCTTTTGTAGAATTGTCCACTCAGACACCATTTGGTATGAATTTCCCTTTTGTGGAATTGTCCACTGTAGATACCGTTTGGTATGAATTTCCCTTTTATGGAATTGTCCACTGTA